>VZTM01040204.1:1774644-1817900 GCA_013400555.1 Jacana jacana
GAGCAGGAACACCTAGAGCAGGTCACACAGGAACGCCTCCAGGCAAGTTTGGAATGTGTCCAGAGAAGGAGACTCCTCCACCTCCCTGGGCAACCTCTTCCTGTGTTCCCTCACCCTCACCGTGAAGACGTTTTTTCTCATATTGAAGTGGAACCTCCTCTGTTCCACCCTGCACCCATTGCCCCTTGTCCTGTCATTGGACATCACTGATAAGGGCCTGGCTCCATCCTCCTGACACTCACCCTTTACATATTTATAAACATTCATGAGGTCACCCCTCAGTCTCCTCTTCTCCAAGCTCAAGAGACCCAGCTCCCTCAGCCTTCCCTCGTATGGGATACGCTCCATTCCCTTCATCATCTTGGTAGCCCTGCCCTGGACTCTCTCAAGCAGTTCCCTGTCGCCCTTGAACTGAGGGGCCCAGAACTGGACACAATATTCCAGATGGGGTCTCAGTAGGGCAGAGGAGAGGGGGAGAGGAACCGAGGAACCTCTCTGGACCTACTAACCAACCCCCTTCTAATCCACCCCAGGATGCCAGTTGGCCTTCTTGGCCATGAGGGCACAGTGCTGGCTCATGGTCATCCTGCTGCCCACCAGGATCCCCAGGTCCCTTTCCCCTATGCTGCTGTTCAGTCTCTTCAGGACTACTTGAAAAACTCACAGGGATTTTGATAAACTACCTGTATATAGTTTTGAAACCTCTAGTAGAGTAGCACCAAAACCTGGTGCTGCATCAGTACTGATTTACATGCAGTTCTCGCATTACACTTTTTTTCTTATACTTGCGGTGTGGCAGCAAGTTCGCATTAGTTTGACCTTTAATAACAGAAAAGTGTATGGATTTTGAAATGCTGGATCTCTAAACATTCACCCAATTATCAAGAGGGAGAGATGTTCAACCATTTGCTTTCCAAGAAGGTACTCATGCCATAATTCACACACGGATTTAAAATTTTGCTGCCTTCTGTGAATGGAACAATATCAGGCTGTTGCCATGGAGGTGACTGATGAACTAACTAAATAGCTATAAGACAACTATTGAAAGTGGAAGTTTAGTCAGCTATTTTTGTTGGTGTAGATATTTTCTCCAAACCTCTCTGATATTGGAAACTGTTGTGGTGAAGACTATGACAATATGTTATCCATAATTTATTGCAGGCCCAGGAAGATGCTGAGAAGCTGCGTTCGGTTGTGATGCCTATGGAAAAGGAGATTGCAGCACTGAAGGAAAAATTGACAGGAGCTGAAGAGAAAATAAAAGAGTTAGAGGCATCAAAGGTAAGGTGGGCTTGTAACTGTATCCTAATTTCTATATTGCATCATGCTACTTCAGTGCAGATCAGTAAAATGAAATTTTCTGCAAGAGAAAAAGGTGTATCTTGACAATCCTCGTGCACACTATGTCTTTTATAGCTCAAGTGAAGTGGCCTATACACGTTTTCCCCTCTCTCTGTCTTGAGGGTTGTGTCTGTGTGTGTGTGTGTGTGTGATCCGTGCTTAGCTGTGTGGCTGCAGCGCTATTAGAAATGAAAACGAAAAGCATGTAGAAAACCAGCTTCTTTGACTGCTCCAACAGCCTGGCCTTTAGAGTAATGTCATGTTTGCAGCTACACAAAGATTTGCACATTTGGCAGAAATCTTTTAATCTACTTCCAGCCAGTATCTGCTATATTTCATTTTCTAATCCTGGGCATAAAACTGAGGCAGTATCACCAGAATTTTTGTCTTAAACCTTAAGTGGACCTCGGATTCATAGAAAGGGATACTGGCCATTGCTGCCCTGAAATCCATGTAAGTCATGTACCCAGCATTCCTGGATTCTTCAGGTGTGTCAGAACCACTGTTGAACTCTCTCACCAGCTGTGAAGGGGAAATAATACCTACATCACTTCATAAAATCATAGAATCATTTTGGTTGGAAGAGACACTTGGGATTGAGTCCAACCATCAGCCCCACTCTACAAAGTTCTCCCCTACACCAGATCCCTCAACACCACATCCAATCTACTCTTAAACACAGTCAGGGATGGTGACTCCACCACCTCCCTGGGCAGCTGATTCCACTGACTGACCACTCTCTCTGTGAAAAACTTTTTCCTGATGTCAAGCTTAAACTTACCCTTCTGCAGCTTGAAGCCATTCCCTCTCCTTCTATCACTAATTCCCTGTGAGAAGAGACCAGCACCAACCTCTCCACAATGTCCTTTCAAGCAGTTGTAGAGAGTGATGAGGTCTCCCCTCAGCCTCCTCTTTCTCACACTAAACAATCCCAACTCCCTCAATCGCTCTCCATAAGATTGATTCTCCAGGCCNTCCGCCCATCCAGTCTATCCCAGTCCCTCTGCAGAGCTTCCCTGCCCACATGCAGATCAACACTCCCACCTCACTTGGTGTCATCTGCAAACTCACTGATGGTGCTCTCTATATCCTTTTAAAGGATATACCTACTTCAAGGTAGTTGGATTTAATGTACTGTTCTATAAAGGCATGAAGATGTCTTCTGTAACAAATACTTTATCATGAAAGTCAAATGGGCTGAAATTGCATCTTACCAATTTGAGGGTTTTAAGACCTAAAGTAAATACCTTGTTCTCTGGACCACTTGCATTTTCATGTAAATGTTCATCACTTGCTGGGTGCACTTCCTCTTTTATTTTTTTCCTTTTAGTCCGGCTTGGAGGTTTGTCAGAAATTTGGGAGAATGGTGTAATTCATCTAACAATCTTAACAGTTTTACTTGATTTGAGAGTGTGCTTGATTGTTTTCCTCCTTCGTAGATTCTTTTTGAATTGCTTTATGGGTCAAATATTTGAAATGGAACTGTTCCTAGGAATAATAGTGCTCCGAATAGTTCTGCTTTTTTTTTTCTTGATGCAAATAATACTTCCTTTTCATTGCCAGGCTGACTTGAGGGAAGATGAGGAAATGTGAACATTATCTTGCCTGCTGTCAAAAATAGTTAATTTTTTTCCTTTTGCTTTTCTTAAGAATAGTAAATAACTTTTCTTAGAACTTTCCTGCTGAATTTCTTTTCCTCTTTCCCCAGGCAAGGGCTGAGTAAAATCGACAGTTTTGGGACCAGGAATTGTGTTGTTTTCTCTGTCCTCTAAAATCTGAGCATGTGGTTCTATGGGTGAGAAAAACACAAGAACACATCTCTTGGAAAAAGGAGAGTGATCAGTTTACTCATATTTCTAATTTAGTGAGGAGTTGTTTTTAAAGAATTCTTGCTGAAGGCAGTGATTCTTAACCAAGAAAGTTACATAGATGCTTAATTCTTTCCTGGGGTTGTTTCCAGTTCATTCCAGTTCTGCCTGAAGTTGCTGATAGTCCTACCTCATGACAGCTAATGGGAAGGAACTGCTATGTTGTATCTAGCAAGGAGATGTTTAAGCACTTTAAACTGTTGAAGTACTTTACAGCCCTATAAATATGCAAGGTATTATTTCCCTGGTTTCTATTACTGTGCTGGTATGAGGACTGACACGTGCAGAAGGAGCAATACATTTGGCTTTTCCCTGTGTTAAAGTCCCTTGAAGCTGCTTGAGTCATGTAATTTTGTTTTTCAACATCCAGTATTTCGCTGAATTAGTGTAACAATGCTTTTCTTTTGTTTGGGTGGGATTTTTGTTTTCCACCCGGGTCCATTCTTCCCAAACGTTACTCTCTGGGAGTCAGATTTCTCCAGTTCAATGGCTGAAAAACTTGCAGACAGAGGAGGTGGTGCCCTAGGACAGGAGAAGCTGTCCTTGCCCTCAGAGGGAATTTAAAGCCAAAGGACTATCTAGAACTCAGTCAGTGCCTATGGCACTGTCTTGAGGAAGATGAAGAACGGCTCTGTGGAGCCAATCAAGATCTGCCTGAAAGCTTTTGTCTCCTTTGAAATAAAAACAGTTCTGATCCCTAACTCAGTAAATCATAAAACTGAATAGGGCCATAAAGAAATCTCTCAGCCTCTTCCCTGCTGCAGGATGGGATTCATTCGTACATGGATCATGTGCATCATGTTTGACAGATGTTTATTTCACCATCTCGTTAAAGGTTCTCACCACAGGTTCTGCAATCTCTGCAGGATGTTTGTTCCAGTTCTTTGTTAGCTTTGCTATTTAACAAAGGAAAAGGCAAAAAAAACCCTGATATAGCTCCTCAGTCTTTCTTACTGCAATTTCTTTACACCCAATCCTCTTTGGACAGATTCTGCTTTCTTTTTGCAGCAGCTCTTTGTGGGTATGAATGTTTTTCTTCTTGTCTGTCCCCAAGTTTTCTCTCCTAGGCTGAGCATCCCTGGTTGAGTTCAAGCATCCCTCGTAGTCATGTTTTCTCACTACTGTTATTATGCTATTTGGAGCTGTCTCCTCATCCTCTTTGGAGCAGGAAACCCAAAAGCAAATTCCGAACTTAGCTGTTGGCTTATTGATGCTAATTAAAGGATTGCTTCATTGTTTGGTGTTCCTAGTCTCTTCACCATCTCTCTGCTCTGCTGCTGCTCTTGTGTTCCAACTGTGGGAACTCTATGAATGTGTTGCTGTGCTTGACTTAGCAGGATTTTAATGAGTAATATATTCAGAAATAAATACAAATTGCACATTTTTTTTGAGTATTTGTGACTTCTAGGAATAAAACGTCTTCAGCACCTGTATGTTACCCAAACAGGCGACACTATAACTTCTGAGAAAGAGAGGAAATGCCTGCGAGTGTTCCTCCACTCAGAGGGTGGATTTTCCTGTATTTTTTTATTCAGGTTAAAGAACTGAACCACTACTTGGAAGCTGAGAAGTCATGTCGGACTGACTTGGAGATGTATGTGGCTGTTCTCAACACGCAAAAATCAGTCCTGCAAGAAGATGCAGAGAAGCTGCGGAAAGAACTTCACGAAGGTACCTATTTAACAAGAATCCTGTTGACTCCCTTGCAGTAAGGATGCAAGGACCAACACAGCTGTTATTTCTTTTCTGATCTATTTGAATTGGATTTAAAGAAATGGGAGCAGAGGGAATGCGTCAGGAGGATGGAGCCAGACTATTCTCAGTGACATCCAATGATAGGGGACAATGGGTGCAAGCTGGAACAGCGGAGGTTCCACTTCAATATGAGGAAAAACTTCTTTACGGTGAAGGAACACTGGCAGGGGCTGCCCAGGGAGGTGGAGGAGTCTCCTTCTCTGGACACATTCCAAACCTGCCTGGAGGCGTTCCTGTGTGACCTGCTCTAGGTGTTCCTGCTCCAGCAGGGGGATTGGACTAGATGATCTTTCAAGGTCTCTTCCAATCCCTGAGATTCTGTGATTCTGTGGAAGTGGTACTTTTAAGTGTGAAAGCCCTTGAAATGTTGACAGAAGTTGAATGTGGAGTTCTTTTATGACGGAGAGAAACAACAGAGCCATTCATTTGCTCAAGGGATGCTGTTGAAACTCTGCTAAGTTCCTGTAGTATAGCAAGCTTCCTTCGTTTTAAGGTGATTTTATTGCTGCCTTTTATCTGTATGCAATTGCAGTTATGACCATTATTTCTGTAATGTAGCCGTGTGTCAATTGGGAATGCCTGGCAGTGGAATGGATGGGTAAACGTGCAGGTGTGTCAGTGCAGCACAGAATCACTGCTGAGGAGGAATGGAAAATGGAACCTTCTGTTGAAATAAAGAGGGGTGTAGAAGACAGTCTTTCGAAACCAGCAATTAAAAGAAAATAAACAATTAGAATTCATGAATGAAGTTAAGGCATTAGTCTTCTAATGTGGAAATCTTAAACGGTCAGTAATACATCCCTAATCACAAGCCAAGTTTGAGAACTTAGAAAGCGTGTTATTTCATGCTAAATAGTTGTTGAACAAAGCCTGACTGTTCTTGATTAGAACAATAATTACTTTTATTCATGAAAATGCTTTTCTTTGGAAAAGTGGTTAAAAAAAAAAAATGCTGGTTCAGAATGACTCTTTCTATTTTTGAATAGTCTGCCATCTCTTAGAGCAAGAGCGACAGCAGCACAACCAGTTGAAACACACATGGCAAAAAGCCAATGACCAGTTCCTGGAGTCTCAGCGTCTGCTGATGAGGGACATGCAACGGATGGAAATTGTTCTGACCTCGGAGCAGCTCCGACAAGTGGAAGAACTGAAAAAAAAGGATCAGGTTACTTGCTGCTTTCCTTTTTTTTTTTTTTCCCTCTTTTTTTTTTTTCTTTTCTTTCCCTTTTTAAAGAAAACATTGTGGATTTCATGGGGTATGACAGGTGTGGAAATCACATGGTGGAGACAAGTTAGTGTGTTACTATTTCAAAAAATCATAACTGACAATTTTAATCAAAATTCTCCACTTGAATGACAGCCGACACTTAGAACCTCTCAATTTGTGTGAACACATGAATATTAGTGTATATAGAAACTTTAATGTTGCCAATATTGTTAAGTGAAAAAGTAATTACATCCAAAAGATAATCTTGGAGAAGGAAACAGTCACCTATGACACAAACCATCTGAGTTAAGGATGTTAAGACAGTGAATTTCACTTCTTTCTACATTTTTCCAATAGCTCAGGCATAAATTAGGAACTTCATTTTAAATTAGCTTATGTAAGTGACTCTGTACCTGCTTTATGATTTAGTTACTCTAGTATGTCTGTCTTTTGATTCTATTTCCGTAAGTTATAGTGCAGTGTTTAGAATGATCAAGTCACTTCTTACTTTCACATTTTGTTTTAATGCTTGTATAATGGCTGTTAGTGGGGCCCATAGTGGTGCAAGTGCGCTGTCAGGTTCTGCGTAACAGCCAGTGGGTTTTGACCAGATGAATCCTTATGTGATAAATACTGTTTTTTTAACAAAAATAATCTTTCCCAGTCCCTTCTCTGTTTATCACACAAGTTTGTCGTGGTCGCTATGGCAAAATTTAATCCTGCCTCTCTGTTGACCACGGATTTCTAGGAAGAAGATGATCAGCAAAGGCTTAGCAAGAGAAAGGAGCAGAAGCAAAAAGATTCAGATGATGAAACAAAAGCTCCGTGTTCTCTAGCTCCTGAGGAAACCCTCGCCCAGCTCTCTAGTGAAGAGGTAAAGCAATTGGAAAGTTCAAAGCAGCTTTGAGCACTCACCCTTTCCTCAGGGTGTTGATTTTAAATACAAATGCAAACTTAGTGCCTTTTATTCTCTGTACCGTATAGTTCTTATTAAGCAACGAGAAATCTTTGCAGTTGCTCTTGAATATGTAAATTCTAATAAAGATTGGAAGACAGTATTTCATGTTCCTTTGAGAGGTGCTGTTAAAAACTGTCATTTACTTTTTATACTCTGGATATTAACTGCTGTTAAGTACTCTCAGGCCCTCTAACCATGTTCTAACACACCTAAATGTTGAGAATTAGACCAATTATATCTGAAAATTCAGCAAACGTACTGTAGATGCTTTGCCTGGTCAGACCAGTCCAAGGTCACTGACTGGGAAGTCACCCGGTTGCTCAGTGCGTACAGAATAGCACTGCATGTGTGTCTGTATGTATTAAGCCACATCGAGCTGAGCTAGCAGAGGGTTTTGGTCACATCTGTTCAGCAACCAAAAATAAGTTTGCCAAGCCAGTAGCTGGGGCTCAGCCCCAAGTTTTTGTGGGAGCTACTTCAGCTCTATTGGGAGACTCATTGGAACGGCCAGAAAAAAATGCTGCTGCTGGATGTCGTTAGTCAGTAAGCTTTTCGGGTGGTGCAGACAGCCATACCCTGGGACAAAATGAAATTGGATTTGAAATTTGCCTAAGCTCTTCCCAGGTGAAGGAACAAGGCCAATGAGCACATGGATGGGACCTTGGAAGCAATACCATGGTTACTTATCCTGTCCCGTGTTTTGCTTGTTTATCTGATCATCTGAGAGGTTCCATTTCGGTCTTGGAGGTCAAAAGAGGGATAACTTAGTAAAAAGAAACCAAGGTTTGTGTTATAGAAGCTTATATAAGCTTCAAGAGACTTGGGAATTTGCAGTGCCAACTGGTATTTTTGCCCATTTTATTTATCCTTTCTGAGGGGGGAAAAAAAGTATATATTTCTAAAGTCTGCCCTCCTATTTACAAAGGCCTGCAGTGATGGGACGAGGGGCAATGGCTTCAAGCTAGAGAAGAGCAGATGTAGATTGGATATGAGGACTAGGTTCTTTACTCTGACAGGTTGCCCAGGGAGGTGGTTGAGGCCCTTTCCCCAGAGATATTCAAGGGGAGGCTGGAGGAGGCCCTGGGCAACCTGATCTAGTTGGGGGTGTCCCTGCTGACTGTAGGGAGGTCGAACTGGATGACCCTAGAGTTCCCTTCCAGCCTGGACCAGTCTCTGCTGGAGCTATTTCAGAAATGACCATCTTTCTCAAGAGTCTTGTTTTCAGTGATACTTTCCTTGCGTGTCTAATGGCAAAGCAGAAGTGCATAATATATTGGAAGGTATTTTGAAAGCAGTCATATGCTTTTTAAATAAAGCATTACTGCTCTCTTTTTGGTGCTACAAACAAATAAAAATAGATCAAGAGACTTAATGTGCCTTGTACACGTCACAGGAACAGTGTGGCTTTTGGTATCAGCATTCCTCAGGATGCCTTTCTGCTGAAACCCAGCATTTTATTTTAAAGCTAATACTTGTTTCTCGTACAATATTGTGTCAGACACTCAAAGCAGAAGAAAGAAACAGAAGACTATGTATAGAGTTAGATTTCAAGTATATCATCCTCTGGTTTTATGTATAAGTGAGTATATTACCTTCTGTCATGTAGATTATAGTTTTAGAAATGATATTGCAAGTACATCATTAGTGGAAGAAGCACCTTATTGCATGTACTGGAAGTTGGAATGTGCCTGTGTCCTTGCTTGTCTGGCAGGAAGATAGATTCTTACAAAAGCACTCTGTTAACAGAGTTGGGTATTGGGTTTTTTTGCTTGTTTTAATTCTAGCTGGATACGTTTTCTCTGCCCTCTTATGCTCTGTGATCAGATGTTCTTGCTAAAGCTAATTTAAACTTGCCTTTACCGTAGCTGATAACTAGTGTTCAGGATTCCTTTTGTACCATGCTTCTAAAATGGAGTGTATAATTTTTTTCTTCAACCCCTCCCTTTTTTTTATTTTAATTCCAGGTGCATGTAAATAGCACCCATGGCTCAGTCCATTCCTTGGATGCAGACCTGCTTCTTTCTTCTGGTGAATCTTTCAATAAATCAGATAACGATATGTTTAAAGACGGACTACGGAGAGCACAGTCAACAGACAGTCTGGGAACATCTGGATCTTTACAGTCCAAAGCTTTAGGATACAACAACAAAGCAAAATCTGCTGGGAACCTGGATGAGTCGGATTTTGGACCACTTGTTGGAGCAGATTCGGTGTCTGAGAACTTTGATACGGCTTCCCTTGGGTCTCTGCAAATGCCTAGTGGGTTCATGTTAACCAAAGATCAGGAAAAAGCAATCAAAGCAATGACACCAGAGCAAGAAGAGACTGCTTCACTTCTTTCCAGCGTTACCCAAGGGGTAGAAAGCGCTTACGTATCTCCTAGCGGTTACCGCTTGGTTAGTGAGACGGAGTGGAACCTGCTGCAGAAGGAGGTGAGTACCCACTGTGTGTCTCTGCCCTCACCACTAGCCTGCACCCTGGGGGCTCTCTGCTGGAAAAGCTCTTCCTAATTTGCCTTAGGTAGGCTGAGGTGCCAAAAGAAATGGGTAGCATCGTATGCAGCTATTCACTTTTCTCTCTTGGAATGTTTTTGTAGGTAAAGTGCTTCTGATGCAAACCATATTGCCTGATCCCATTCGTGGGAAAGTCAGCTTTACTAAATATGGGACATTTTTGCACTTAAGGGTGGGTCCAGCAAGAGGTAGCTGTTGATCTTGTAGATATGTGAGGGATAAAAAATGATGGGAGAGGTCAAAGGAGAACATGGGAAACAAAGTAAAGGAGGAAAGCACAAAGATTTCCAAAAGGAGCAGAGCTAACAGTGCTGGTTTGTACGCCAATGAGTTTTGCTGGGGACTGTGCATGGGGTGCAATTTACAAATAAATGAGCAGCCAAGATATGCAAAACACACAGAGCTGCCACAAAGGAAGCTTCAGAAAATTGTTGGGGAATTGCATCATCAGAAAGGAATTTCTGAGATCGACAAGCAGCTTAGATTAGATTTAACACTTGCCAGTTCCACTGGGGGTGACCAAGGAAATCTTCGCTTCTGGGTGTTCTGTTTTTCAGCAGCTTTATATGAGGCTAGTTCAAAGCTTGTGTTTGGTTTATTGCTGAAAAGAGAAGTCTTGTGGGGCTCCTGTGCTTACTCTTTCAGAAGAAGAAGGGCCAAAGAGTGACACTTTAGGGGGAAGAAAGAGGTGAGAGGGCTAACAAGCCATGTTGGG
Organism: Jacana jacana; assembly: GCA_013400555.1. Taxonomy (NCBI): domain Eukaryota; kingdom Metazoa; phylum Chordata; class Aves; order Charadriiformes; family Jacanidae; genus Jacana; species Jacana jacana. Next base: position 1,785,002 of record VZTM01040204.1, read on the forward strand.
TGAAAAGGATGACAAGAGGGGCATGAAAACAAAAGAAAGGACTGTAAGAGTGCAGTGAAAGAGGGAGAGGCCAGGCAAAGAAAAGGCCAGGTGAAATGAAAAACTAGTCATATTTTCTTTCTTAAACTTGCTGAAACTCAGCTTATCCACAAATGGCTACCTGTAAAGTTGCAATTTTTCATGTTGCTATTCAAGTGGAATATCTGGAGAGATTACAGTGTGGTGATCTCAGAGTTGAGTTAAATCCTCTGCTCTTGAGTATTTCCTTGCCCTGCTGACATTTGGATGACATTTCACTCCAACCCTCTCCTAGAATTCACAACAGAACTGCTTTCTCCATGTAAAAGCGGGGTGTGTGAGTGCCTCTCTGGCTGTGTGGGACGTGGAGCAGCAAATGCAGATTTTCAGCTTGAACCTGATTTGCAGCTTTGATAAAACTGCCAGTTGGCCCCTTGGCCAAAACCCACCCCAGTTTTCAAAGTGGCAGCTGGCTTACTCCTTTTTTCCCCGCTGCACACCCCAGCACACCCCATTTTGGGGGTTTTTATCTTTTTTTTTTAAATATATCTATCTGTTTTCTACTTTATTCCTTCCCAATTGTTTTTTTGGCTGGTTATTCAACCTCTGACAGTGAGCAATACTAGAGGAGGGTATTAAGATGTAAATAAAGCTTGATAGACTGTTGTAGAAGAAATTTACCATGTGCCATTGAAGAATACTCAAAGCTCAGTTACAGGAGGAAAAGCATTGAAGGAAGTCCTGACTGCTGACTTGAAAAACTGGCATGCTTTTTAATTGATTTATGTAAATCAAAAACAAAGTGAAAACCCCCAAACCCCAAACACTGTAGTATTGTGTTTATAATTGATTTGTAATACAAAAGTAGTGCATGAAAAAAACGCTATGGTCTGTTGCAAGCTGTTTATTCTGGGGTGTCTGTTTCTATACAGGTAATTAAGTAATGACTTTCACAAGGACACACTGAAGGACCTGATGAACACTTGTGTTTCTTATTCTTATTTCTTTTGTGCTGCTAGTGCGACTCGTGCCAGGAAAAGCTGATATCCTGCAGCTCATTTACATTATCCTTTGCTTTTAGAGCAACTTCATCTTGTCATTGCATCATTCCACCACTGTCTTTTTATTCCTAATATTTTGTGATCACACAACACCTGAGAGGATGTAGCACTCCTGCATTCCTTGAAGAATTTTATGGCCTTTATGGCAGGTGATAACTCTGTGTTCTCCAGGTACAGAACGCGGGGAACAAGCTGGGTAGACGCTGTGATATGTGCTCGAATTATGAGAAGCAGTTGCAAGGTATCCAGATTCAGGAGGCTGAGACAAGAGATCAGGTGGGATTTCTCTTCAAGCTTTAGCAAGACTTCTGCAGTTGTTCATACTGCTATGGTTGAACCCTCTGCTGTTTTATTCATTGGCTCCAAGTGAACAATGTCAGCATGCTTAAAATTGGGATGACTCCTGACATTGTACTGACATTACCTGGTTTGTTACTCTTGGGTGATCATGAGCACCACGTGTGCCTATTTCTTAAGGATTCGCCCTGAAGAACCACTTTATCCGGTGCTATAACACCATGAAGACAAGACACTGTTCTATAAAAGGTGGTGTGCTCGTGCTGAAATCAGTATCTTTCATCATTTGTATTCTAAAATGCTTTTCATTCATTGAAATCTGTTACTTTTGATACTGGAAGAATTGTTAACAGCAAAGGGAGAATTAGAGGACCTCCTCAGAGACGCGTAAAATGACCATAAGGTGTTGGAGGGTGTCCATTTCCTGCCGCATGGTGAGGAGCGGTTTTCAGATGGGTATGGAAGGCATGAGTCACATTCTGCTGTGAGATAAGTGATAGAAGTCATTGCATGGTGATGGTCCCGTGCACCTTGATGTCCCTCGTTTCCTTATAGGTATAATCTGTGATGCAGGGTCTTTCAGAACATCAGCAAAGGCACTTCTGGGTTGCATAGGGTTTGGAGGGATTTGTTTTGTGGTTTGGGGTGCAATGGGGTGGGTTATATTTGTGTTCAGGAAGTAAATGCTCCCCAAAATGACATTATCTTGTGGTGACAACACAGGTGAAAAAGCTGCAGGTGATGCTGAGACAGGCCAATGACCAGCTGGAAAGGACAACGAAAGATAAACAGGAATTGGAGGATTACATGAAACAAAGTGCTGAGGACTCCTCTAATCAGGTACGAGCATTTTCTAATCAAGATGGTAGGAATCACAAAATGTTATTCAAAGATACATAATAACTCTTGTCTTCATTAGCTATGGATGGACTACCTGTTGTAGAGGTGACAAAAATGAAAATTTCTAGGGGTCATGATGTTCCATCTGAGTCTGCCACAGTTTTTTAGCTAACTCTGACCTGTATCTAATATCATGTTACCCAGCTTTGGCCCTGAAGTTTCATCTCTAATCTTCAAATCTGTTACAGGTGGGATAATTAGGATTTGAGTAGTGTTTAGGTTTTGAAGTGACCTGTGTATGAAATCACCCAAAGGGGCAAAAGCAGCCCCATGCTCTTGGTCACTGTCCTTGTGACAAAGAACACAGTAGAAGAGTGGTCTTATTCATTCTACTTGCTCTCATCAACACCTGACACCCCGTTACTGGACTTGGGGTGAAGACATACAGTTAATGAGTGTCTAAGCAGACAGTAACACTACTTGCTCAAAAACAGGCACAAGATTTCTCTAAAGCAGTAACCTGCTGGGAAGATTGTTTAGTCCGAGGTGTGTACATAGCTCCTCCGGAACAATGGAGCCAAGTAGGGTGTGTGGTAGTCATAGCTTCAAGAAACAAGGTCGTTATCTCTTGCCCATTAAAGAATATGATACGAGCTCAACGCTGTGCACAAGATGTTGAATTTGCTTCACTTGAGCTGGAGGCTTTCTCTCTTCCATCCCACCCAGTGTGTTTTCTTACTAAAGAAACAGCTGTCGTTAGACACAGTCTGTCTTCGATGACAGGAATGTGTTTATACCTCCTGTCTTTTGGCTATGCCAGGGTGCTCCTAATTAAGTAATACTTATGCACATGGTGTAGAATAACTTAATTGTAAAGTTTTTGAAGATCTGTGCTTTCAGAGAAAGGTAAAACAATTGCCTTTGAGAAAATACTGAAAACCTATACAGTAGCACTGCAGTCTCCCTTCACTGCAGTCTCCCTTCAGCGTCATTGAACAGGCTCATGTTGAAATTTGATTAGAATTAACTGCTTATTTGTTGTTTGGAAATAGAACACAAGTATATTACTGGTACAGAAGCACAGCATTGCACTGGCTTGAGCTGTGTTGCTGCTGTCTGAGTAAGGAAAATAATGAAATAAACTTTAGTGGATTGGTTTGACATGGCAAAGTGTATGTTAGTAATGAGAACAGACAAGAGATCTCCAGTCATTATTTCTTCTTCAACATCTGTTCCATCCTTTTTGTCTTTGTCTTTTCTTTTTCTGAAGATCTCTTTGCTTATGGCTAAATGCCAGAGGTTGGAGAACTTCCTCAGTGAGCTGCAGCAGGCGTTTTCACAAGCCAAAAGAAGTGTCCAGGAGCAAATGGTAAGACAGCTTAGCCCAAGAGATCGCTTCCACAGCAACTGTTTGTCTGACCCTTGCAGCTTGGCGTGTGCCAAAGGCTCTGCCTTGCTGCCCGGCCAAGCTTGGCTGGAGAGAGCTGCACATCTTGACATGTGAACTTAGTGGCCAAACAAGCTCTGGTGGCAAGTGCTGGACCTGTAAGAGTTCATAGGGGCAGTCTCTCATGCTTATCCCTGTGTTTGCATATTGATTACTGTGGAGATCATTAGTCAACTTGTTCCCCTCATTCATTATGTATGTTCTCTGCCCGTTTATTTCACCTCAGATCTGAAGAAGGAATAGATTTTTCGCAGGCCCATTTTTTAGGCTACATCACAAGTACTCTCACAATTGCTAGCGAGTATTTCCTGGAGTTTTAGACATGAATGTTCAATCTTTTCACAGGTCAGACTTAAAATACCAGCCCTAACACCCAGAGACATGTATGAGAACTCACTTGGTGGTTGGGGTTTTTTTAAACTATTTTGAGCATCTTGTAGGAATTAAAGCAGAGAACAGGAATAGAAGCTCAGTTTCTAGGGCAGAATGAACTTAGAGCAATTCATTCCCTTCTGTATCCAAATCCAGTTTCTTTTTTCCCCCCTTGCCCAGTGCCACGGAGACTAAGAGCATTCGCTCTCATGAAATTCCAGGATTGTGGCTCTGGGCTCTGGGATTGTCTGTAGGACATCAGGGTGTTGCTTGCAGAAATGTTCCATTTGATGTTCTGCTGGAGATGCAGGAGGTTCAGAAAATGATAGAAACCTGCTTTTTGGGCTGCCCACCTGGAATACAAAGGGCAGCCTTTCTCAGAGTTGAGGTCCCTGGTTCCCGATACCAAAGCAATTGTTCCTCTCAGAAAAGTTTGCTGGATCTTTTTCTTTTCTAGTGCAAAACTATAGTTTCTTAATCCTTTTTTTTCCTCACGTGGGATCAGCTGTTCTCCTGGTTTCCTCAAAAGGCAGGGAGGCAGATGCTCACCACCCAAAGTTTTGGGCTGAATGTTGAAGGTTTTTGACTAACCTGATGGTACAGCTGAGTTGTTTGGTGCCTTTAGTGTAAATATCACTGCCTGTTCCTGAAACCACATGTGATTTCACCCCCCTGCCTCCCCCTCCACGAGCACAGCCAGCTACTGGGTAAATAATGCAGGGAACCTGGGAGACCTTTAACAATGCTGCATTTATCACTTGCTTCCTCCTACCCATACCGTTAAGATTGATACTTTTTGGCCTTTATTTCTGGTGCAAAGACCAGGAAAGGGAGAACGGGTCGTGTTGATCCACACAAAGGTGTTGTTGCCCTTCTTCACCAAGAATATCAATTCAGCAGAGCTTTGAAAGCGGTGATAGCAAATGGGGCATGAACAGATCTGGGCATGACCCTGACTGAGAATTTATGCTTTTCTTTCCACTGGAGGCTGTCCTGATGCAGTCAAGGGAGCAGGTTTCGGAAGAGCTGGTGAGACTGCAAAAAGATAATGAAAGCCTTCAAGGAAAACATAGCTTGCACATGTCTTTACAGCAAGCTGAAGATTTCATTCTACCAGAAGCAGCAGAGGTAAAGGATTTTTAAATCATTAACAGAAATAATGCATGTGATTAGATCTTTCTGGGAGAATACTCCTTATCAAAAATAGCACTAGGCACATTAAGATGGATATTAAGCCTTTTAAGTCTGCGATTCACAAACCCAGCAATCTGATCCGTGCTTCAGGGTGTGGACAGAGAGCAATGAGTTAACAACTGCTCTGTTGTCAGGAGAATGTGGGCTTATCCCAGTTCAGCCAGTTTAAGCTGTATTTTGCAACTGGGCACACAAGTGTCCAGCCACTGTGGCTCCAATGTAGGTATTGATTCAACAAATGAAGCATTGCTTTAAGAGCGGTAATAACCCTGAGCCTTGAATCGTGCTAAGCCTTGTCATCCTTCTCGTGGCCACTCCTCCACCCTCGAGCAGGTCAAGCTTAAAAGATGGGGTGGCGTGAAGAGCAGAGGGGGAGGGTTGTGGGCCTGCAGAGACAGGAATCTTGACCCGTTCTTCATTTACTGTGGCCAAGCAAGATGCGATTTTGTGTTAATAGCTTGTTGGGTGCAAGATCTGGTGGGACAGACCTTGGGGGAACATAACTTTGTCTCCAACTTCTACACTGATAATTGTGTCTAAAGACCCTAATACAAATATGCACTAATCATTGACTCAGGAGCTCCGTGAGCTGATCTTAAAATATCGCGAAGACATCATCAGTGTGCGGACAGCGGCCGATCACCTGGAGGAGAAACTCAAGGCAGAGATTTTATTCTTAAAAGAGCAGATTCAGGCTGAACAATACTTGAAAGAAAATATAGAAGAAACTCTGCAGCTGGAAATTGAGAATTGCAAAGAGGAGATAGGTGAGCAGGGGTGAAACAGTCTCAAAATGGGAACGTTAGAAATTAGATAAGCGAAGACCTGACTTTTGTGGTACATAGGCTCTCTGCATTTTAAATCCTGTCCAGTTTTAATGGCAGGTACACCAAAGCTGAAAACAAAAGGACAATTACTCATTTACCTTATGTGATGTACCTTTGGTGCAGCGTGTGCTTAATTCTCCTTTAAATATTAACAGAAGTAAATGGGGTATGTCCAGTTTCCTGTGTTCTGCTTGTATTTATGCTTTAATATTCTTGTTTTTCAGCTTCCATTTCCAGTTTGAAAGCTGAACTGGAAAGAATAAAAGTGGAAAAGGAACAGGTAAGGAGGCCTTTCACTCTGGCAGTTTTGGTTTTATTTTTTTAAACAAAGAAAATAGAACTGAAAAAAAAAATCAAATAATCCTATCAGAGACGCTTTGACATCAACCTCTTCAGAGTCATGTGTGGTGTTGGGGGATCTGGTGTAGGGGAGAACTTTGTAGAGTGGGGCTAATGGTTGGACTCCATGATCCCAAGGGTCTCTTCCAACAGGAGAGATTCTGTGATTCTGTATTAGAGAAAAGGAGCTCTTTTCCTGTCCACCTTTGGGGTGTTAGTAACACTGAGTTATTTTTATCTGATGGTTTGTGTGTCTAGTACTGGGAGGGAGAGAGATGAACCAAGGATGGAGCAGCTGTGTCGATGCCAGTGTAGGACTGGGACATAGCTCTCTCCCTTAAAAGGTGTTTGTTAATCAATAACTGAAATATGTGGTGAATTAATTCCTAAGTAATATTAAGCTACCTAATGATAACCTAAATGTCAGGTTTGGCCACTTCTCTCCAGCTCCAACAAGAAAGAAATAGAGAGAAAGAGATGTTATTTAGGTGTTTTCTGTGTCCCTAGGAGAGATTATTTAGGTGTATTTCTTGAATCCAGGGAAAGACACTTAAGCAATACTTTGTCTGTGGAGGGACTGTGAGAAAAAGAAATGTTAGGAATTTTAGTTAATACTTTTTTATTATTATTATAATATAGCTGGAAAGTTCTTCGCAGGAAAACCTGCAGCAGCTGGAGAGTCTGCAGGAAACAAAAACCACTCTAGAAGAACAGTTGAAGAAGGAGACAGCGGCAAAGGTAGCTCTGCTGGTTGGGTGTGCAGTGTATCTGCATCTTCTGGGACGATCAAACCACGGTCAGAAGATGTAGCACTACATGAAAACGAGAAAGGAAGCTTTTGCATGTTGATAAGATTCCAGCAGTGAAATAGTGTCCAATGGATGCGGTTTAAATTCTCATCTCAGACACTTTGCGCTGGGATTTGTAAAGCACTGGATTTGATTTGCTGCTGACTTGGGAGTCTCTTGTCTCCAAGTCTTCCAAAGTTAGGCTCCAGTAACGTTTCTGCATGTGGAAAGCTTCCTGACTAACCAAACCTTGGATTAAATGCTTTGATACTTCTGAATGTTGTGTTTTGTTGTTGCTGGAGGAAGGAGCCCTGCTTTGGCAGTCAAACGAACTATTTGTGATCTGATTTCCCTCTTCCCCCACCCACCCCGCCCCAAGACCTTTGTGACCAGAACTGGGGACAGCACGATGGTCACATTTTCACCTGCAGGTTACTGACCTTCTGTGGTCACGGGCGATTTAAACTCAGAAATCTGCTGATTTATTTTGAGGCCCTTGAATGTCGTGCTGTTAAAAGCCGTCGGGCTTTCCCATGGTTGAACCATTCTAATGAGGATATTTGTCTGATGGGCATCAGCCCCTGGTTTTGCAATTAGGAAGATCGAGATGTAGGAAGAGTCATTGGTTAATTTCTTGCCAGGACTCCGAATAACCACGTTTTGTTGCTTTAGTTATCGTGCTTTAATCAGTTCAAGCATAGCATAAAATACGTTTATAAATCTGTAAAGGGTGAGTGTCAGGAGGATGGAGCCAGGCTCTTCTCAGTGACATCCAATGATAGGACAAGGGCAATGGGTGCAAGCTGGAACAGAGGAGATTCCAGTTAAATATGAGGAAAAATTTCTTCACAGTGAGAGTGACTGAACCCTGGCAGGGGCTGCCCAGGGAGGGTGTGGAGTCTCCTTCTCTGGAGACATTCAAAACCCGCCTGGACGCGTTCCTGTGTGATCTGCTCTGGGTGTTCCTGCTCTGGCAGGAGGATTGGACTGGATGATCTTTCAAGATCCCTTCCAATCCCTTATATTCTGTGATTCTGTGATAAGGAATCTCTGTCTCTTCAGGCGAGCCTCGAACAGCTGGTGTTTGAAGAGAAGAATAAAGCTCAGCGGTTGCAAACTGAATTAGATGTCAGCGAGCAAGTACAGAGAGATTTTGTAAAGCTTTCTCAGACACTTCAGGTAAGGAAAGAGCAACCCATTTCTGAGGTGCTGCTATTGTTTCTTTGCTTCTCCAGACCTAAAATAAGAAGTAGCAGTGGTAAACTTTCTTATGGTGGTATTTATGAGCTATTTTAAAATTTAGTAGTATCACAAACTGATCAAGTATGCCTAGTATAATATTAGTGTTAAAGCCTGTTGGGGAATTTATTCTGATTAACTTGATTCTAAGTGATTCTCAGCAGCAAAGACATGCAACTGTCATACTAAAAGGAAGTGTAGAGTTCCTAAGTGCCTGAAGTGGTGGCACCTCATCGTCCTGGTATTTCAGTGTCCATCTCCTGTAACACCCGATATGTTACTTTTCATAGAAATCATTAGGGTGCAAACATTTGAGATCAAAGTAAGGAACTTGGACTGTTCGAGGAACCATTTTAATATATCCGTATCATGTTATATTTACTGCTTTCTATTTATACTATCTAAAAGTCTTATCCTTGCTACTGTCACTGTTGCTGTCCTTGCATTTCCTCCAAAAAGTGGAACCTGTGGTTGGTGATGAGATACCAAGAGATGGCTGAAGGAAGGCGTTCTGGCAGGGTGTTCGTCAAGGCTGGTTTCAGTCTGTCAGGCTGGCCTCTCTGTTAACTGTAGAGAGTGCCAAGAGCCCTGTGGTTTCTGTGCTTGCAGGGTGACCAACCATCTCCTCGGGGTGCCACTGGATTGCTCTCACCCCCTCTCACGTTCCAGCTGACTAGAGATCTTGCTCACAAAGGGGAGACTGAATTTCAGCGGAGTCTCCTGTCTGAGGTTCAGCAGAATTAAAAATGCACATTTTTTGTGTGTCAAGTGCTCGGGTTTCTCTGGAAAACTAAACCAGGAATACAGGAGGCTGTTCACTAGACAGTGTTCAGCTGGAAGGACAATGGGGATCTGTCCTCTCTTGTTCTGGCTGTTTCTGGAGGAGTAGGTAGGACAAAGGAGACTATTGAATTGTCCTGGCTGGTGAAGTTGCTTCTTCCTTGTCAGCATTCTGTTTATTTTGTGTTTGTTTTCTTTCTGCCCCCAGGCAGCCCGTAGTTTCTAAGCAGTTGGTGCCTTTGGTTTAAACAGTGGTGTGTGCCATCTCCACCATGCAGGGCACCAGATCTGCTGTGTAACACGAGAGAGCACCATTTAATGAGGATTTTGGTTTCTTGTCAGTCTGACGGGGTTATTTCCTTCCCTGGCCCCCTCAGTGGAGCGTCCGAGCGAGTATCACTCGTGTGAAGTGTGCACTGGCCAAATTAGATATGAGCAATGGAGAGGAAGGGCCAAAAATCAATTAACCACTAGTTGGGAATTTACAACTGAAAGCCCAGATCCTAATGGAAAGAAAGTGAAAATTTGAATGTAAAAATAAAATAAAATAAAATAAATCGTGACCTCTTTGCATTCATTTCAACCCAGTTCTGGCTGGGCACTTTCTCAGCAGATAAGAAGTTGTTTAAGATAGATTATCTGAAAAGCAGGTGACAGGAGCTTGCAAACGGGCCATTTGCTCCCAGAGTGTTTAACCTGGATCCTGAGAGGCCTGAAGGCGTACGTTAGCCAGGCCTGTACTTCTGTGGAAGTTTACATTGCTTTGCACACCTCCAGTTTGCCTGGCCAGTAGAGTGTCGGTGACTGGCCAGTGGGTAAAACAGAGAGTGATGAACCATTTGCCTGAGTCCTGCAGAAATGGTGTTTTACCGTAAAATCACAACTGCCTTATGTCTTCCTTCCCCTCAATCTTGGTTCTAAATGAAGCTTGTGGTCCTTCACTATTTGCATGTTCCTCAGCCAATGATGAAGTGACCTCTCCTCCTCTTGCAACCCCTGGGGGTTGCCCACTGGCCTGTTGGCTCAGTTCTGCTTCGGGGGCTGTGGTCTCCTGTGGCCGCCTTTTACCTGCTCAATTGCCTCCTTTGTTGGTTTCCTGTAGGTGCAGCTGGAGCGGATCCGGCAGGCAGATTCCCTGGAGAGAATCCGTGCAATCCTGAATGACACAAAACTGACGGACATTAATCAGCTTCCCGAAACATGACACCCTGATGAGCGGGCTCCAAGGCTGCGTTTGGGGTTTTTAACTCATCTTTATAGCAACATTAATTATTATTTAACTCTAACCGAAAGAGCAGAAGACAACAGAGGGGAGCAATGACTAAGTTTTGTTTCTAGAGGGGGAAAAAAGGGTTTGGTACTGGACAGGAAGAGAGCACAAGGGTGACTTTGCGGTGTAGGAAGGAGAACTTTCTAATGGAAACACTAATGAGTGCGGTGTTTCGTGTTCCACTGAGTGGGATCAGTCCTTACATTCTGAAAAACTTCCCATCTTTCAGCCGACTTCATAACCTAACATAGAGTTTTGGAATGTTTCCCCCCCATCTTTCCCTCTCTCCTTTCTGCCCTCCCCCTCCCCCCCTTTACTGTGATCAAAGTAGCTGCTGGAAACCATATCGTCCCTCCAAAACATGAAAGAGCAAAGTGGTTGAAGTTTTTCTGTTTGAATAGTCGGTAACAGTATTCAGCTAGCAGAGGATGAGGTGTAGAGTATGCTGTATGGATATTTTATATTAAAATATGACTTTATTAGCAGGACACTGTATATTGACCTTATTTCATAATGCATACTTTTTTTTTTTTTCCTTTTTTTTTTCTTTTCTTGTCTTCTTTTTTCCCGTTGACTTTGTGTTGAAGACTCTGGACGCTGCTGAGCTGTGGTAGACCTGAGCAAGCTGTGTCTCCTGAACAGATAAATGCTAATCCAAAAAAGAAAAAAAAAAGTACTGAGAATTTAGCTCCTTGAAATCTTTCCGTTGAATTCTGATACTTAAAGAAAAGCACAAGAAATGCACTGTTTTCTAAGCTCTTCTCACGAATGGAATTTAGAATGTGGAGCTACAACTGGTTCATTCTCATGTTGAAAGCTGAGCAGCGCCTGTAACCCTGTAACCCCTTTCTCTGTGTTTAACAACCCCAAAACCAAGCTGGTATAAATCCTGTGCGTTGTCTGAGTGTCTCAGGGGGGTCCTGCAGGTCTGCTTTGCTGCGGGGGTGGGGGGTGACACCAGGTGTGATGTTGGCAGCTCTCCCTGGCGCGTGTCAGGGGGAGGTGTGGAGTGAAGCAGTCAGCCTGGGCCACCTCCTGGGAGGGAGGTCGGTGTCACAGAATGGGGAGCAGTGATTGCACTCTCAAACCACAGAGCACAAACACGGGGTCCGAAAGGTACAGTGCGTCTCCTACCACAGCGTCCGCTGTCATGGGGTTGCTCAGAGTTGACTCCTCCGGACGCTGTTCCCGACCTCTGTATTTGAATTATGCTGTGCAAAGGGCCAGCAGGGGCAGGAAATGCCTGTGAGTGATGGGTTGCTCGCTTTGGCTTTCTTGTTCTCTAACTGTGTGGCAGTAACACGACTGGTTCTCTTCCTTTCTCTCCTTGTATTGTTGGAGCTTATGCAGACAGTTAGAGAGCGGTGGCCTCCTGAACGGTTGTGGGTGTTGGTTATGCTGGTGGTGACAGTTCTTGAACTGGCCCTTGCTTATGACTCAGTTAGGAGGAAGGAGGCTGAAAGAGCAGATGGTTACTGTCCCAGATTTATAAATTAGGCTTTCCTCCATTCTGTAATGTTTGGGTTGGTTTTTTTTTTTCTTCCTCTTTACATATTCAGCTGTAGAGCTGAATGTGATGAAGGCAACCAGAAGTGGCAGAACATGCTGCACACTGCAGTGCACACCACCATATTTGAAGTGCTTAAATCCTTTTAGCAGTGTGTATCCTGCTACTAATGTAGAGTCAGAGAACTGGGGGTTTTGAGGAGGAATGCCTTAAAAACAGCCAAAAAGAAGCAGACAAGCTCAATTCCTTGTCACTCACTGCAAGAATTAAAGCATTTTATTCACCCTAGCAGTTAATTCCTTTCATAATCCTGACACCCCAAAGCCATTTCCCTGTCTTTATGTGTAGATTAATAGCTGGCACAGCTGTCATCTTCTTAAGATGACGCTTAATTTCACTTAAAAGTGATAGTTAAAGGTGGCTCAGGTTCTTCCTGAATTGGCTGTTGCCGGGTTTTTAGCCCTTCTCACTGTTTGCTGACCTGTGAGGTGACAGCAGCTGCCTCCCAATGGCTAAATCCAGTACCCAATGCTTTGCATTCAGTGTTCCAATGGTGAGGGTCCTGGGCAGTTGAAAAAGTTTGGAGGAAAAAACCAACCAACCCAACTCCCCCCACCCCCCTCCAGGTCTTTGTTAGAAGCTGCGGAATGAAGAGCTTTTTCCTGTGTCCCCTTCCTTCCCCAAAACTAACACTGAGCGTGACCCTGGGCAGCTGCGTTTGGGGAAGCCGGTTGTTGTATTGCAAAACTGTGGGTCCAGCAGCTGAAAGCATGTGGCAATGTGTCTGCCAGAGCTCTGCAGTGCCAGGATTTGTTTGGTTGAGTTTCTGGACTGTCCCAGTGTGGGAGAGCAAGGCCAATGGCCAGTAACAGCCTTTTGAGCAGCCCTTTCTGTTCCACGGGCCCGTGCCCGGCAGCCTGACCCTGCCTCGTGCTGCCGTGGCTGTAGCCGACCCTTGTTGATGGGTTGAAGCGCTGCAGGGCTGGGGAGGCTCTTCAGTGAGTGTATTTTTCTTTTTTTTTATCCCCCAAATGGCTCTCTGTAGTTGTGCTCAGATTTGCAGAGGGCTTGGGGGAGGGGGTGGGGGTTCCACAGTCCCTGTGGTGAGTGGGCAAGTTTGTGTGCTTTTTGTAAGCCACAGCGACAAACCCCAGTGATGCTGGATGGAGTTTTGTGTGTGTGTGTGTGTGTGTGTGTGTGTGTGTGTGTGTGCCTGTGTGCGTGCCTGTGTGTGCGTGCCTGTGTGTGCGTGCCTGTGTATTTCCTGTGGCCAGCACTGGCCCATTGGGTTAGTTCAAGGCGGCTGGAGGCAGGTGCCACAGGGCACAAAGGCAGCTGAGGTGGGACATGGCCTCCAGGGGTGGCTGCTGACACCCAGCTCCCTTCTACACCCTGTCAGTGAAGGAGCTTCCTTTGGTTTGGAGAGGAAGGGTGGACAATTTATGGTTCTTGGCCTTTGGTTTTTCACCCCCTTATTCCATCCTGCACTCAACCACCCTTCCCTCCTGTTCAGGTACTACCTGTGACGGCTTTAGGAGTTGAAATGTGGGTGACCTTTTTTGCCAACTGGTGCAAAATCTCTCATTTTTTTCAGTTAGAAACCTGGCTGTTCACAGAAGGGGTGGGAGATGTGCTGGCTGTGGCCAGCTATCCTGCCAACCTGGAGGGGCTGGCCCTCCAGGGAAGGCCAGCACAGCTTCACAAGCACTTCCTCGAGCTTCTGCTGAACTTGGGAAACTTAGAGGCCTTGAAACAAACACTAATATAAGCGTGTGCCAAATTTGTAGAGCGAATTTAAAAGCCTGTAAATTAAGTGGTGGAAGTACTCACAGGATAGATGGATGATGGTGGTGGTATCACTCATACAACCCGGTGCTCTTCCCTCCAGCTTGTGGTGGTCTGCAGCCTGATTGGCGTAAGGTGGCAGGTTCTCCGGGGCTCAGTAGGAGATTCGCACCAGACACGACGTCTAACCCGGCAGGTCAGCTGCGACGCACGGGGCGAGTGGGTTAGAACGGATTCTGTTGCTGTAGCCTGTCAAAGGGGCGAGATGGGGGTTCTGTATGCATTTCCTGTACCTGTATAGTCTGACTCTGTACAACCCCAAGTGTTCTTGCAGCATGCCTGGTAACCGCGGTACCCGACGGGGGCGACCAGCCCTCCTTCCCTCCCAGCTTTACTTTGGCGCTGAGGGTGCCACGGTTGTAGCAGTGCAGTACTACTTTTCCAAACTCAGCTTGACCATCTCACCTTTTCTAAGGGGCGGGAGGGGCAGGGGGGGAACAACAACTATTTATTGTCCACTAAAGTTTGTCAATAATTGCCCTTTTAAGGGCGAGAAGGGCTCCAGAGCCATCCTTTGCCAGAGGCAAAGTGAGCATTTGGAAGTTAATACTGCATTCCCGTGAACCGAGCCGTTGGCGTCCTGTGCAGCCCTGGGTGTAGAATTCTGCTGTCTCCAGGAGTCAAGTGTAACCATTTGTTAACTGTATCGAAGGTGTGTCCTTTATGAAGAAAAGTGTTCCAAATTAAAACAAAACAAACAAAAAAAACCCCAAAATCTAAAACAAACCAAAAAAAAGCTGCCCAAGTGTATGTGTGTGTGCGCTTCTCCGGTGTGTCTACTCTGCCCCTGCCACAGGCCACCCCACGGGACCAGGGGTAGGAAAAGGGTCCCCGAGTCACTCTCTGAAGGAAGTAGCAATTCCCCACCATCGAGGTAGCTGTAAGTATCTCCCAGTAACATCTTTAAGGGTTCAGAATCCCCCCTGCAGAGGTAGAAAAGCAAAGCACACCATTTAAGGAGCCTTATCAAAAGTACTTTATTTCACAGTACAGCTTTACAAAATAATAGGTAAAAGGCTTTATCGTTCAAGATACAAACATTAAATATACAAGGGGAAATACCAGAGAAGATGAAAGCTCATCCAGCCTTTTGGGTTGTAGGTTCCTCCTCACAGATGTGTTAGAAGTTCACGTGGCTTCTGATGTCATTGATCTGTTTGATCATTTCCCATATGTGTTCTCCCCTTCAAGAAAACACAAACAAATTCAAGTCAAAAAAAGCTGCCAGTCATTTTTGTTGGAGACTCACGAGGAAGGGAAATACTTCATGCGGGAGAAGCAGAGCATGGGAGCACTGTCCCAGACCAGTGTTACTGTAGGCGGGATGCAGACTGCCAAAAGGTCCTCAGGGTGGGGAAAATACAGAGTTAAAGCACGTTTAGTTTAACAGCAGCATAAGCTGGGACAGACAGCGCTGCCATCACAAGCTGGCACACTGTGCTTCAGGCCATTCCCCAGCCTGCAGCTGGTGCAGCACAACCCCTCAGGCAGCGCAGAGGTGAAATTATACCCTAGAAGCTCCCATGGAATTGCCTGTGTAAGTGCCAGGGCTTGGATTCTATGGGAGGTTCCAAGCTTTAACTTACTCCTCCCTCAGGACGGCCTGGATGCACTTGCTCTGGTAGGCACTGAGGCTGATGCTGGGTTTGCGGAGGCTGGTGCCCTTTTCCATCTTTTTCTGCTGGTATTCCTTCTTCATTTTAACCTGGAAGCCATGTACAGAGAGAGGAGCGCAGTCAGGACTGGTGCTTACTGCCTGCCCAAGTGAAAGCTCCTCACAGTTAACAATCCCCATGTCATACTGCAGCAAATCCCAATTCTTTGGGGGTTAAAAATCTGCTTCCTTCTGCACTTTTCCTCCCACAACAGAAGGTTAGTGCTAGGGCTGAGGAGGGGGCATGGACTTTCTCAGGGTTTATCATAGCAGGGGTTGGGTGGGAAGGGACCTTAAAGCCCATTTAGTCCCATCCCGCTGCTCTAGGCAGGGACACCTCCCACCAGACCAGGTTGCTCCAAGCCCCATCCAACCTGGCCTTGAACCCCTCCAGGGATGGGGCAGCCACAGCTTCTCTGGGCAACCTGGGCCAGGCTCTCACCACCCTCACAGCAAAGAATTTCTTCCTGAGATCTCATCTAAATCTCCCTCTTCCACTTAAAAACCCTTCCCCATTGTCCTATGGCTCCATTCCCTCATAAAGAGTCCCTCTTCCCTGTCTCTCCAGCAGCCCTTATAGGGACTGGTACTTCATACTGGGTTGCAGAGTTCCTGTCCATGTTAGAAATAAGGATCAGAAGTTAATTAATATGTTGTTGCCAATTTACCTAAAGTACAAAGTTGCTCTACTGGAAGGGCTGTATTCTACCACCGCCATCACTAGGTGTGAGTGAGGTGGTGTCAGGAGCCCACCAGCCAGCTAACGCACTCTCACCTGTCTGATGGCATTGCTCAGGTGCTGCAGCTGGTCCTGTATTGTCTGCAGTTCTTTCCTCATGTCTTTCTCACTGTCTGATAGAACAGGAAGCTGAGAGTGGAAACTCCGCAGTACCTTCTTCATCCTTCACGTACAAAGCAAGAAGTGTTGCTAAATTCATTTACCTCTCAGACCAGTTATGCCAACGCACCAACAGTCTCACACTTCTCATGCTGGACCCGAACTGCCCCCAGAGCAGTACTGACCATCACCACTGAGCTCCAACCAGGGGAATTCAGGAGAATTTCATTTCTAACAGCCTGGGGTGACACGTCCTGGCCATCCCTTCTACCGCAGGCGCACATAGCAAGTGGGCTGTGAGGAAACGGCAGAGTCTGCACTCACCTGTTCATAATATCTTCTTGCTTCTCTTTGGCTTCCTCATACTTGTCAGCCAGGCGCTCAGCCATCTCCCGCAAACTTTTCCTTTAGGCAAGTGAGAAATGTTGATTTACTTTTAGGTTTATATGCAAGGCAGGCTGTGTGAGGGAACAGGACAAGGGCCTGGAAAAGCTGGAGCAGGGAGTGAACCCTCCCCCCGTGCTCAATTATACCTGGAACCACCTTCACTTCTCACCTGTTTCGCTCCAGACCCTGCATTAAGTACTTTCTGCACAAAGGTGCAATCGCTGCTGATGGCTGGCTGGCTGACAGCACACACTCCATACCCACCTTTCCTCGCGACAGTAATTAAGATCCTCCAGTTGTTTCTTTTTCTGTCCCCACAGCAGCTTCACTCTTAAAATAAAGACATGCATAAAATCAAACCACTGGCAACAGCAACGCAGCCGAATCAGGAAGATACGACAGAAGTGATTAGTTCTTTGTGCTCCCAGAAGCATTAATCACTTCTCATATTTTCCTGTGGTGAGAACAATTACAGTTCAAAGAAGCGGAGATTTATTTAATGACATTTTCTGTTTAGGAGCATTATCGGGATTATTGCTGAGGGCAAAGAAATTTCCTGCCACCCACAGGCAGAGGCAGAGTGACAACAGCAAAAGAGAAGTGGTTTAGGTTTACTTTTTTCCTTTCCTCTGTGAGCCACGACAGAGACCAAGTATTACTCTCGCCTCTGCCTTCCCTGGTAACTCGGTTTCCATTTCTGGTGTTCCATTGCTGCTAGTAGGAGTCACTGAGGAGGTTAGTCCAGCCGGGGAGGTTTAGTGCTTGGTGTCCTTAGTGACGCTGTTTCACAGGGACAGTGTACAATAGTTAGTTATGAGGGGTTTATTTCTTACCTTTGCTGAATTTCCTCTTTTGCCAGATCTTGCTTTAGAATGTATTCCTCTCTGAACACTTGTGTGGCTCTGCTAAGAAGCTGAAGGCATTCTTCAGGGGGAGGAGCAGTATCTTTATCTGCAGACCTTAAGAATATGAAACAGGTTTTTGCAATCCTACACTAACACGTTTCTCTTAAAGGCCGAGGAGCTCACAGTGGTTACCGTGAGGGCTCTGGGGACTCAGTTATCTAAGTGAGGGCTATAATTAAATCTCCTTGCTATAAACATTTTTTCTTATATGAGAAAATCCCAGGATACATTTAAGATACTCAAAACCCAGGGGGACAAGTGCTGAGCGACCTCAGCTGATGAGGTCAGCCCTGCTTTGAGCAGGGGACTGGAGCAAGATAGCTCCCCTCCCAATCCGCATAGTTACTGGATGTGATCCCACCCCTGTACGGACAGAGAGGGACAAGGCGGGTGCAGGAGCTGTGCCTCCCTGCCCCACCCCTCCTTATTGCCATGTCCAAGCTAATGCCACTGTTCAATCAGGAGACGATGAACACACACACACACACACAGTGTTTCTGAGAGTATTCCCTCTCCAGGTCCCTTAGGAAAACATATTTACTTACTTCAGAAGCGAAGGATTGGCAGAGCTGCGCTGCAGGATGCTTTGGATGTGCTTCTCAAAGGAATGCTGTGACTCAGCCAGGATACGGAGAGGGGAAATGACAACATCTTTGTCTTCTCTGGTACACAGCAGGGGAGGGGATGCAGGATGGACTGTGCTTCTACCAAAGAACATCACATGAAGAACATAATTTAAAACCAGAAAAATTGAAATGACATTGGAGTTTAAATGGTAGTTAAAGTGTCAAATTAATAGATTAAATCAGTAAGTCAGAAATAGCCCAAGAGAAAATACATCAATTGTATAGCAAATGGAGCTCTAGACAAGGCTGGTGGGGCTCACATCCCCATGTCTTTCTGTTTGGCCACAGCTGAAACTAGCAAGAATCATAAATACCCTTTTCTGTAAGAAGATTTGGTATCAAGGCAAGCACTGAAATGGCAGAAGGACCTGCTTTTCAAAACAGCCTAAAGCAACTGAAGAACCCCCATAACCTGGGTACCCATTAGGAATCCCTGTACTACTGTCTGTGAATGAACTTCTAAGCTACAGATCAGCATGAGCTTGTTGTCATAAACGTTAAGAAACAACCCCAATGATACTGTCAGGAACCCTCTGACGCAAACTCTTGTCCTAATACTTATTAAAAGTGATACAGATTAATTATAAGCCTTACAAACATATTAATTAATAACAAGTGCTCAGCCAGGGCGTGTTCAGAAGGCAAATTCATTGTGTGTCAGAAGAGGTGCGGAAGTTTGGGGTGAAAGGCTCAAAAAAATAACAGTAACAAAATAATATCCCCAGATCCTTTTCATTCAACAGTCACTGATTTCAAACCAATTAAGAGCAACGTACAAGAGAGGCCTTGTGATACACTCATAGGTGTTCGTGATGCAGATCATCGTGGGCCCCAGGATGTCAGAAACGATCCAAAACCCTCTAATTGGAGCAGGTTGCCTGAAGGGAACAAAACACAAGAACAACCTGGTTAAAAAAAAAGTTCTTTGCTCTTGGAGTTGTGCAAGTTCACTTTGGAAATAGAGGCAATTGACCTAAGCAGGTGCTGTTCACAAAAGACACGTATTCCCTATAGCAACTCACTGGTTTGGAAGCAGTAGAAAAGGTTTGGTTTTTACCTGCACGGCAAGGGTTTTGTACAAAGAATGTGTTCAACAAAGCACTTCTGTTCTGCTCCCAACTCTTGTAAACTGTCTTTATCTTCTTCATCTGCAACCATATTGGTCAGAATGCATCAGATTCACTTTGCAGGGTAAGGGGTTCTTGTTATTACCCACATCCACCAACTCTACTGGCAAGACACGGGTGTTTAGATGGTAATCTCTTCCCTCTCCCTGCAATGGTCTCACCACTCACCTGATCCAAGGAATTTGTGTAGTTTATTGATCCATGTCAACCCCACACTGTGGACACCAGCTTCGTGTGTGCAGTGGTATCGAGAGGGACATTTTGGATCTGAAATTTAAACAGCAAATGTAGAAGGCTGAGAAAAACTCACCCTTCAAACCTGTGCTGTTGAATACATGTGTCAACTTATCGGCTGGTCAGCAATAACATCCTGATGCAAGTATTAACTTGTCCATATCCAAAAATGAAGCTTGATGTGCTGCATAAAATTAAATTATGCTTGAAATCCCTGATGGTTTGTTTTGAGCTATTCCTCTCACAGCACATCTGCATCAATCCACTAGATTTTACAGGGCATATCAGCTGAAGCCAGCAGACCAGCATTCTGACAGACTGCTCATTCAGAAATACCCACTTTATCCTACCTGACCTCCTGCCCAACAACCACAAGGGATGATCTTGTAGGTCCTTTCCAACCTTGCATTTCTGATTCTGTGATTCTCTTGGGATGCCCATCCCCACAGCACTTCCTTGCAGGTCATCCCAGATGCAGCAACTTCACTTGATAATCCACAGCAGAGAGCATGTAGTATTACAGTACCATATGTAACCTACCCTGGAGTGAACACTAAAGCACCTCCCAGGCTTGCTCTTTCCACAGCTTTACTGAAGACATCAGGCAAATCCTTATTCCAATACCACTGCTGGACACTTGTAAAATAGCTTGATCCTAAATTCATTAAATGAAGCAAGTAAAAGCCAACAACCTGAACAACAACCCTACCTTGATGCAGTTTGATTGGGCAGGAGAAATCAGACTCCAAAGGCTCTTCTTCATCTCCTGATGCCAGTTTCAGTGCAAGTTCCAGCTCAACACATTCAAACACGTACAGGGAAGGAATGAAATCAGACCTTGGGTCCCATGACTTTTCTGACTGTAAAGAGCATTGAATTCTTCTGTGAGACATCATTTAAACAGATATGCCAACATAAACAGCATCAAGAAGGAGACAGATAATATAGGAAAGAGTGTTAATTGTTAGGGAAAGTAGTTCAAGTCCCTTTGATTTTTAACTGAAAAAAAAATCTCAGAAACAGTGTTCCTCCTTAAAAGATCCTCTTTCAAAAACTGTATAATAATTTTGATAAAAAACTGATCTGCCAGCAGGATACACAGAACTGACACATAAAATAAAATCACCAGAGAATCACAGGGACCGCCTGGAACAGGAGAAAAGACTCGTTACCTCATCATAAAACAATGCAGCTTTGCCACTTGGCATTCATTTCCAGGCACTTTGCCATCTTGCAGCCAGAAACTAAAGAAAGAAAAATGCACACAGGAAAAAAAAAATTCCACAAGACAAGGTACCTGCTCATCATCCTCTTCTCCATCCAGTACCACGCAGTGATACAGCATTCCTGACTCGGTGGCAATCACCAGGATGTTTGGAACACAAGGCAGGCACAGGACAGCACAGGCATCGTAGCCGTAATTATCTTCTGCAGCGGGGTGCATGGGCAGGGGGCCAAGCAGCTTCCCAAGGTTCCCAGTGCTGGAATAAAGCAGATGTGGCAGGAGAGCCACAAAATGTGGCAGCAGAGCTCCCTGCAGTTGCCTGGGAGAGTTTGCTGCATGATGACTACAAAATAAGGATGATTTTAAAAACAAAACATAACAAAACAAACCCCCAACCCAATGGTTTGGAGTTCTGTCTGATTTCCATTTGATACCAGCAGCCCAGATATCTGTGGATTAAGAGTCTGAACTACACCTACTGGGTAGAGATCTCAGAGAAGAAACCTGAGCTCCTTAATAATGTTTCATCTCTGAAAGCAACAGAACTAGATTGCAAAAAATCAGGAGGAAACATTTTCATACAAGAACACAAAAAGCTCAAGTTAATTATCACTTAATTGTTTTCTTGCTTAATAAAGCACTTTACAAGCAGCATTTTGTGGCAGGGCACTTCTCCAGGTAGAACTTTTGAGGGACTAAGCCCATGCCACTGCCTACAGACAGGATCTGCTCAATGCTGCATCATTCCTCAGGCAGAGGCCAATGGTGCTGTTTCTAACCTTAATACCACACGTTTTAATATTCAGTTACACTAGATCGAACGTGTATATTTTCAACCATCTTCTCAGTTTTCTGAAGCAGTCTTTTATTGTATCGTGTTTATATTCTCAACTTTTCATTACCGAACACCCCAATGAACCCTCCATGTCCTTAAAATACTATGTCCTAAGATGCCACTGGCTCAGAAGCTCAGAATCTCTGCATTGCAAACTGAAAGCCTCAAAATACACCCAACAGCCTCAGATCCACTGGTATTTGAACAGTCCAGTGTCTTCATTTCAAATTTCTGATTGTCAACAACAGACAGTGAGTTCCCAGGAGTGGAAATAACACCCATAACATCTGAATGAAAAAGGATGGCTCACTATTCTTGGACTTCAATCTATTAACACTGCCACAAAGAGATAAAACAGGCTGCAATACAGTAAAACTCAGCCCAGCTTCCATTCCAGAGTCCCAGCCAAACTGAGAGATGGGTCACCAACTCTAACACAGTACAAACCCACAAGCAGCCCACGAAACCCAAGGATGAAGGAGACCCTACCTCTGGAGGAAGCTGATATACATGAGGAATGTCTCTCCATTTTCATACAAAATGTACAGTGGATAGGCCAACACTTCTTCACTCCCTTGCTGCCCGAGAATGTTCTTTGGGACTTGCACTAAGGGGCCGAAGTCAAACGCCACCGCAGTCTCTCCCAGCGATGCTGTATAGGCTCTCCTGGGGACAAGTCAGAACAAGGCCTGAAGTCAGCAGCGACTGTCAGTACGTGCTGCCAAACCACTGCTGAACACCTGCCCATCAATACTTGACATACGCCATTTCCAACAGCAAAAGCAAGCAACATCCTTGGAGCTTTGCAGTCCTCAACACAGGGAGGACATGGACCTGCTGGAAGATGATCAGAGGGATGGAATACCTCTTGTGAGGGCAGGCTGAGAGAGCTGGGGTTGTTCAGCCTGGAGAACAGGAGAACTTAGAGCAGCCCTCCAGTATCTGAAGGGGCTATGGGAGAGCTGGGGAGGGACTCTTTGTCAGAAAGTAGAGTGACAGGACAAGGGGTAATGGCTTTAAATTGGAAGAGGGGAGATTATGATTAGATACCAGAAAGAAGTTCTTTGCTGTGAGGGTGGTGAGAGCCTGGAACAGGTTCCCCAGAGAAGTTGTGGCTGCCCCATCTCTGGAGGGATTCAAGGCCAGGCTGGATGGGGCTTGGAGCAACCTGGTCTGGTGGGAGGTGTCCCTGCCCAGGGCAGGGGGTGGGAACTCGATAAACCTTAAGATCTCTTCTAAGATTCTATGATCCTTCTTACGGTACCTCATTTCTGCCTCACCAGCCAGCCCAGTTTCATAGGATAATTTCCCATGTAGTGCATCAATCTGTGACTCCACTAGGACAGACCCTCAAGTTTTTCCCCTCCAGCCAGGCCAAGAGGTAGATTTATCCCTTATTCATTAAAAACACAACCAAGAATACAGAGCTTATTATGTCAAAAGCATTGCAAAATACAAAAAGCCACACAAACCCTTTTTTGATTGTAAGAGTCTCTTCCTCGGTGTCTGAAAGAGCAATCACTTTGATGGGTGTCTGAGGTACCTTCAGGCTGTAAAATCTAAAGGAGAGAAACAGCAACAGTGTTCATTCGGCCAGTGGTACTGTATAGTCCCTACTGGTGCAGGAACATCACCTGGTACTTGTCTAAAATTTCCCCCATCCTATTTTTTATTGGTAATACAGCTAAGAATGGCAGGACATAAATATCTAGTGAAAAATCAGACAGACTAAGACAGAAAAACCCTACTGCTTTTACCTTATAGTATTATCTGAAGTCAAGAGCACAATATGGGGCTCTAACGTCTCACAGGGATACCAGGCAGCATGCTTTAAGGTCAGAGACGTTGAACTCGTGAAGAACCTTTCCGCAATAGGAATAGTGCTGAAATACAGAACAAAATTACTGTTACAAGAAACACAGAAAAGGGTATTTCTAAAGGGGAGTGGGAGCAGGAGGAACTAGAAACCCAATAAAATGGTTTCAAATCCATTAGCTGTATTATTCTTAAAATTAGAGCCACGGATTTAACTGAAGCCCTTTATTATTTCCATCCGGACACGAGCTCTTAGCTACCACAGCTAAAAGACCCCAGGAAGGCTAGAGAAAATACTATAGAGGAGCATCTCGATCCTCAGCAATTGCAACAAGTTTAAAAGGTCATTTCCTTGGGGCACTTGACAATCAGCAAGTCCCTGAGCCAAAATAACTCCATTTGCAATTGTCCCTACGGTACAGTCCCCGTCTTCCATATCTGCGTGGCCCCAAGACAGGAGAGGCTGTGGGGGAAGGACAGCAGGACAGGGGTGTCATTAACTGCCTGAGGTCTCACCCACCTACAGTTCACCGTGGATTTCCCACCTTCAAACTCTGAATTCTTCCCCCAGCGTTTAGGCAGCTCCAGTACCATGAGCCCCTTCGTACCGATGAGCGCCACATGATGCTGCGTGGGGCTTAGCAGCGTCTGATAAACCTCAAACAGGGGCGGGTTTATGCAGATAAGGGTCTGAAAATACAAATACTGCGATCAAGCACTAGTCATCATTAGTACAGCACATACTGTTATAAAACAACAGTGCAGAACGAGGGAAAAACTTGCCTCCAGCCCCGGCCAAGCACAAAG
Source organism: Jacana jacana (assembly GCA_013400555.1). Taxonomy (NCBI): domain Eukaryota; kingdom Metazoa; phylum Chordata; class Aves; order Charadriiformes; family Jacanidae; genus Jacana; species Jacana jacana. Next base: position 1,809,279 of record VZTM01040204.1, read on the forward strand.
CAACGGGTTTCTCTGAGGAAAAGCTGAGGGGAGGTCTGAGGGGAGGCTGAAGGAAGGGCTGAGGGGAGGGCTGAAGGAAGGGCTGAGGGGAAGGCTGAGGGGAGGCTCTCAGCTCGAAAAGCTGAGGGGAGGTCTGAGGGGAGGCTGAAGGAAGGGCTGAGGGGAGGGCTGAAGGAAGGGCTGAGGGGAGGGCTGAAGGAAGGGCTGAGGGGAAGGCTGAGGGGAGGCTCTCAGCTCGAAAAGCTGAGNGGAAGGGCTGCGCGCCACTGCTCCGCCGGACCCCAATCGGCCGCCATCGCCGCCGCGCAACCGCCGCGCTTCGATGGCGTCATCCTCCACGCCGCCAATCGCCGGAACCGCACCGCCCACTTTCCGCGCTGGGACTACATTTCCCGGCGTGCCCCGCGGCGCCAGGCGGGCGATGGAGGGTCCGGTGTGGCGGCACCGCGCTCGGTACAAGGGCCTGGCCGCGCCGCCATGGAAGGAGACCTACCGCCAGGTGAGGGGGATGGGGGAGGTGTCTGCACGCTTATGCGGGCTCGGTTCGCCCCCTGCTGTAGGCCGGCCAGAGTGGGCCTGCCCGCCGTGTGAGGCAGGCCGGGTTTGGCCCTTTCCCACCGCTGCCGGCCGGTGGAGGCCAGGCCCCAGTGGGAGCTGTCATCCCGTTCCTGTCGTGGCCCCGACACTGACAGGCCCCGTGCTGTCTGCTTCCCCCCACAGCGCTGCATGGAGAGGCTGAGGAGCAGCCGGGCCAAGCTGCTGGACCGGTACCGCCAGGCCGGCGAGAGGGTCTACGGCCCGGCGGCGGGTGCGCTGCTGGTTCAAGAGGTGATGGAGCTGGAGTGGCAGGGGCTGCAGGAGAGCCCGCCTGCCCCCGGGGGCAAGGAAGCCCTGGCCCAGGTCAGTACATTCGCTGGGGCTGGTGCTATCTCCAGCATCGACATGCTGCGTGTCTAACACGGGTGAACCAAACACATCGTGCTGCAGCTGTAACCTCAGCTGGAGATGGCAATACTCACTGCTTCTGCAGCTAGTGTGGGGTGCGGTGCTGTGAAACTGCTTGGTTTTGGGCCCAAGAGTTGGGGAACTTCCTTCTTTCCTTCACGAACTGCATGTAAAACACAGCACAAGGTGGGTTCCTCAGCAGAGCTGCTCTGTCCCTGCTCCTGAGAATGGAAATAAAACATTAATGTTTTAAGAAGCAAGTTCCTGGACAGGCTGTGTTCTGATCCATTGTGGCTGGCTTTGCACAGGTGATAATGTTACAGATTGCTTTACGGTGGGGGTGGCTTTGTGACTACAGAGATTGACCAGACAGAAGAATAAGCAGAATGAATTTACGTTGCAGTGGCAGCTCAGTCAGGTTCTGGAAGTTAAGTGAGAAAGTAGCCAGAATGGGAGAATCACTGACTGATGCACCTTTCAGATGCTAGAGGACCCTGATGAGCTAGCTGTGCTGGAAGAGATCCAACAGGAATTGACCTGGCAAGGTAATTTCGCTATGTGTTTTCTAACTCTTATTCGATTTGTAATACTCCTGAATTTCTAGTAATCCCAACTCACCAGGGCTGCACTGGTTCTTGTGGGCCACAAGATACCAAAGAGCCTCCTTAGAAATATCGCTGTAGCCTCAATTTCTCACTGAGACTCTTTCTGACAGTTTTAAGAGTTTAAGGGGTATTTTAAGGTCTGTGACAACGTTGGGAGAGAGGAGACCAGAGAAACAGCACAGGTGTATGGGTGCTGTAGGAGACTGTATAAATCTATCCAGAATGTTTCTAAATTGTTGGTTGGAGTTGCCCACATGGGAGCAGGTAACACTGAAGCCGCAGGGAAAACTGGGTTAACGGGAATGATTTGCTTAAGTGTAGAAATCTGATCCGAAGGAAGAAAAGTTCAGCAACTTAGTGGCTGCCCCAGCCTCCAACCTGCCCAACGGGTGCTGCTTGCTCTTCAGTTCTTAACAGATGCCTGGCTGGGGGGGGTGGGGGTGTTTTGCTGTGTTGTTACAGAACAGTGTGTTATAGAAGAATACGAGCGAAGTCTGCAGTTTGATGAAGAATGTCTCAACGCGATGCTGGATGGCTTGGATGCCAGTGACAAGGTCATCTGCCCAGTGTGCAGAAAGTAAGAAAGCCCCATGGCCTTGGAATGAGGGTCTCTGCTCCCCTACAGCAGCAGTTTGGGCTTCCAAACAGGCAAAAGCAGGGGGTGGAGGCTACTGATAGTGTTAATTTTGACCAAAAAAACCCAACCAAACCCAACCCTGAGCAGTCATCTCCTAAATCTAACAGGCTTTTTTTTTTCCTGCTTTGTTCTGTTGTGTTGCTCGTTGTATGCTTTTTCTAGGAATAACCTGACTGTGAGGAATAACTTGATTTTTTGCCAATGTGGGTTATACATCAGGACACGGGTAAGCTACACCGAGTGGGCAGTTAAATGTGACATCTTATGTCTGCTCCTGCCAAGAGGCACTTTGAAGCTACAGGCAGCATGAAAGGTTTCTTTTTAACCTTTTTTTTTTTTTTTTTTTCACAGGATATGACAGAAGAGAAGCTTCGGTCACTTCTAGAAAACACTGTCACAGAGCACAGTCACAGGTGCTTTCACAACCCTGAGTTCACCGTTACCAGTGGGATGGAGGAGGAAGCCAGTCTGCTCATGAGCTGCCTGGTGAGTCTGAACATCAGGTTCCTGCAAAGGGTCTCTGCTGGGATCCATGTCTCAATTACAAGGGCAGAAACCACGACTCCAGTGATCCCAGGGGTTTGTGCTACTGTTTTTCCACAAACTTCCTTAGAAATGGGGTTTACTTTTGACCACTAGTAACTGTAAAAGCAAGAGTCAAATTAGACAATTTACCTTAACTGCTTAATTAGGGAATCTTTCATGGACCTGTCAGACTTGATGCCTTTACCTTTCTCGCTGTAGCCAACAACTCCCAAGTTTCTTTGGGGGGGGCACCTTTTCAGACAAGTGACTCCTGAAGAAAAGTTTTAAAAACTACTTCAGTTTCAGCCTCCTTGTACCTCTGAGAAAACACACCATCCCTTAGGCTCAAGCTACACCTTCCAGGTTTTCAGCTGTGCAGCTTGTGTGTAATCACTGCCTGTGCCTACAAGATGTTAGGGAGTGCAGCATCTCCAATACCCTGGAACATTAATAATTTGTTTTATACATTGCTATAGCCTCTCTGTTCAACTTATCTTTTGTAAAGGTCTGTGACTCCTGGACAATTCTCCTGTAAGTTGAGTTGGCTGCTGCTTTTTTTACTGGAAGGACTTCAAGACTGAAAATCCACCCAGAGCTGCTAGTATTTTTATGTATACACTTGTAACTGCTGTGTCGAAAAGACACTTGAAAAGGCAGTGGCACTGCCTGGACCTGCACTTTTAAGTACACAGTACATGTTTTGAAATAAAAATACATAAGTTTATTTCAGCCTTTGTGTTGTTTTAATGATCTCACACCTCAAATTGGCCTTCAGCTGCAGTTTCTGTTCAAACTGACCTTCAGGCAACCACTACTACTTTCAGTGGCGCCTCAGACATCAGCAGCCCCAGTCACTGCTGGAACGGTTGTGTTCCAGCTTCCATGCAGTGTTTTCCTAAAATAGCCACTTTAATAGAGCTGGAGGTGCTGGAATAGCTCTTCCTTGGGAATACTCCAGGCTGGCTGTGTCTGTTCTGCAGCTGTATTAACACCAGCACAGGAAAAACCCCGCCTTGTTTCTGTGGCAGCGCTCTGGTCAGCAACAGCACAGCAGGAAGGAGAGAAACCACCCTTTTTCAGTGATATGTTGAACAGATTTTATTCTTCACATTCATCCTTAATTGTACAAAACCCACCCAGTAGGGTGAGGTGATTCTGGAACCGTCCTGTTAGAGACCTTGATCTGGGCCACAACATAAATACAAATCCTCAAATACAAGCAATAATCCTCAATTTTCTCATGATGTTTGTTTCCCAACTCAAAGTTACTTACTCTCTGTGTCTGTTGTGAAGATACAGTTGCATATTGCTGCCCAGAGCAGCGCTGTGGAATACCCACCCTTGAAGATACAATTCCTGCCCTGACCTACTGACATTTGATAAAGCTTTTAAGGTCTTCGAGGAATTTAATGTACTCCTGGTGCTCCAGTGCAGTGCTGAGCTCTATTAACTCATCAGCAAAGGTGTTGTCCACTCCTCGATCAGCCAGGAAATCCATCAAGTGATCATAGAGAGCCTAGAAACAAGGAACAGGAAACTTCTTTAAGCAGAGCACACCTGGGGCTGGGTTGCTTTTAAAATGTCCCATGGTGGTCGGCATTTCATTCTCCCAGGAGGATGAGACCCACCTCCTGCAGGAGATCAGGCAGCTCCCCATCCCCTTCTCAGCTGGCCTGGCCTGGGGAGTAACATTTGGAGGGAGGGGGACGAGGAACAGGTCACATAAACCCAAACCCAACCCAATTACAAATGTGCTGCACTCAGGAGATGCTCAGCTTGGGGTAGGAGTCAACAGGTAAAGTCCCTCAGAGATTACACCCACCACGCTCTGCCCATCCCCTCTCTCTAGGGCTGTGGCCTTGGGGTGAATTGCTTTAGTGCTGTCTGGTGGTATCTGATATAAAGATTTGTTTGAGAGACTAGATCTTTTAGGGGTTGTTTTGTGGGTTTTTTTCAACAGACCAATATTACTAAGCAAGTGATTAATTTCAGACTTTTAAAATCTGAATAGGTCACAAATCATACACATTTTTTAATTCCTGTCTTCAAGTCAGGGAGGGAAAAAAAACAACCCTGTGGAATGTTTTAGAGCACAGTAACCAGTTGTAACGTGAATGCTTCCCAAAGAGAGATACGCTCAGGAATAAAGTTTAAATCACCCTATACATAATCTACCACTAAGATTTAAGCTTTTAAAGCCTGGCATTGAGAACATCTAAGGAGCTGCCAGATTCCAGGACAGACTAGCTTTCATTGTCACCACTAGACAAACATACCTGGCAGCCCCAGGTGTGTACACACAGTGTCTGATAAGCAACGTTATTACACACACACTGACTAAAAGATCTCTGAGCAAGTGTCAAAGCATCTCTGAACTGTCATACAGCTGCCAGGAAACCACTGACTTACAAAACCTGGAACAGAACAAGTTTTGGCACCGTTAAGTCTCTGACAGGCAGTAACACCCCCAGCGCTGCACAATGCGGGGACCAGGTAGTCACCCTCCCCAGGTCCCTTGGGGCAGAGCAGGGAAATCCCTCGCCTCAGGCATCCTCACTCAATTCCAGAGCAAAGGGAGAGGCGGGTGAGGCAGGCTGAAGTGATCTCTGCAGCCTCCAGCTGTGTCAGCAGCACTTACCCAGTCTAGGGAATCCGTGTTGAGGGTGTAGTTGGTGTCCTTCCAATCCGATTCTCCGGTGGGTTGAAAACTCACCTCCCGAATCGTGAAAATATCGCTTTCTTCCTCTCCCTCATGACCAACCTGGAAGAGGAGAGGAGATATTGACAGACTTTAGCTCTAACTACTGGGTGCCTTTGGCTATCTCATCCCAAAGCAGGGCATGTTTTGCTGCAGGCTGAACCCCAAGACCAGTATTAAAGCTGTGCTGGTGAAGACACGAATGGACATGTCCAAGAACACAGGAAATCCTCCAAGAGTTGAGGCTGCCAGCAGCCTGATTTTCAGAGATACAGAAACCTCTTCTGCATGGCTCTAAATCTGTCCTGGGGATGCGAGGAACACAACGGAACATCTCCCCAGAGAGCCTTCTTGCAAACACCAGGCCATTTTCTTTGCATTTTAAAACAGACACCAGAGACTGCATTTTCAGCCAACTCAGGAAAGCCAGAGACGATAAAAAGCAGCTGGATTCAACAGCGACACAACTGCTCTGCACCCACAGCCCAGAGTGGGTTCCAGCTGACACACGGCCAGTTTGACACCCACCTCATCTTCGGGATAATGGCAGTCAAGGACAAGCGTCTGCTTCGTGTCATCTTTTATTACTTCCACAACGAAGTTTGGAGTTGATGTAAGATCAGGCTAAAGGAGAGAACACCTCCATCAACATTGGAGTCTGAACAGGAACCAAAGTGGTGGCAGCACAGCCCAGCAACGCCCCATCCAGCACAGGTCCCCCCCATGTCACCTTTTCCCTCGGAACATCTGCCACCCCTTGCCAACCCAGAGAGCCTGGATGGGTGCCCCCAAAAGTGACAGGAAGGGGCAACAGGCTCAGGTTGTTCTGAGAAGAGGAGCAGTTTGTGCTAGTAGAGACAGGGACCATGCACACATGACACGCAGTGCGTCTTCTCAGCACGGGTGGGCACACCCTGGGGCAGGGGGGGCAGGAACTGACCCACAAGTGTCCCCAGCATTGTCCCACCCAGCTGAATGCAACACACTGGGATAAATACTGCCCTTTAGAAAGTGCAAGGGAACTGCTACGCACCGAGCAGCCGCACTCCTGACTGACTCAGCATCAGTCACCCCAGGGGAAGCCATCTGCCTCAAGCTTTATTGCTCATCTGCAGATTTTACCAGTATCTTTATTAACTGGTCTCATTAAACAGGAGCGAGACGCTTCTGACCAACAAAACCATGTGAGTGAGGGCATGTGAACAGCTCTGCGTTTCCTTGACATTGCCCACCCGCAGCGGGAGTCAGGCTAAGAACAGGCAGTTTTTATCACAGGGGCTTACAGACAAGAGACACCCCCCAAGTTTCTCTCATTTTTCCTCCCTGAGCTTTCTCACACTGCTCTGCTGCAGAGAGGAGGGTCACAGCCAACCCAGGAAAATCTGCATTTTGTTACTTCCTGCTCCCAGAGATCAAGTGAGAGCAGAGAAAAGGCACCTAAGGGCAAGGTTCTACCATCTCTGTGTACCCGTCACTGAAGTGCACATCAAGACGAAGTTACCTCCTGCTCATCAGGTTTCTGCCCTTCTTGTGGTTCTTCATCATCAACTGAGGGTGGAATGCTGTTATTGATGTTGAATGTGACCGTTATCCTTGAAAAGAAACAGAATCTGTTACTTTCAACGCACTCAAAACACACCCATAAAAATGTCTTCTTTCTAGTAGAAGCTTTTGTTATGGGGGTGTGTCACCAGCGCTGAATTCACACAGCATGAACAAGATGACCTGCTGCAGATGAAGGTGAATTCCTCCAGCTGCTCTCACAAAAGAGTGTTTTTCCAGTTTTATTGGGCTACACTGTTATTTTTAATACATGAAACTCTGTAACACACAACACAGTAGCACCTGGAGACCTTCAACAAGGCCAAGTGCCAGGTCCTGCCCTTGGGTCACACCAAGCCCAAGCAGTGTGGCTGGAGCTGCCTGGCAGAAAAGGACCTGGGCCTTGTTATTGGTGTACTGTGGACCGAACACAAGCCAGCAGTGTGCCCAAGTGGCCAAGGAGGTCACCAGCATCCTGGCCTGGATCAGGAACAGTGCGGCGAGTAGGACTCGAGAGGTGATCATCCCCCTGTGCTCAGCACTGGTGAGGCCCCACCTCAAGTGCTGTGTCCAGTTTTGGGCCCCTCACCCCAAAAAAGATACTGAAGGGCTGGAGCGGGTCCAGAGAAAGGCAACAGAGCTGGTGAGGGGGTCTGGAGAATAAGTCTTATGAGGAGAGGCTGAGGGAGCTGGGAGTGTTCAGCCTGGAGAAGGCTGAGGGGAGACCTCCTCACTCTCTACAACACCCTGAAAGAAGGAGGGTGTAGCTGGGGGAGGTCAGTCTCTTTTCCCAGGTCACAGGCGATGGGACAAGAGGAAATGGCCCCAAGTCGTGCCAGGGGTGTTTCAGATTGGATATTAGGACAAATTTTGACACTGAAAGGGTTATTAAGTGTTGGAATGGGCTGCCCAGGGCAGCAGTGGAGTCACCATCCCTGGAGGTATTTAAAAGACAGGTAGACGTGGTGCTTAGAGCTATGATTTAGTGATGATTTTTGTCAGAGTTGGGTTGATGGTTGGACTTAGATGATCCTAAAGGTCCTTGCAACCCAGACAATTCTATGGTAAAATAAAGAGCCTCCACAAGGTGCAGTTTGCACAGGCCGGACCAACAGTAGTTAAAGTAACAGGGACTCAAGGGGAAACGTGGTGATTATCAATTACCAGCCCCCTCAGGCACAGGGGGTTGCCCTGATGAATCCCTCCGAGGCCACACTTACTTCTCCCCCGCGATCTTCCGCACCAACTTGGCTTCTGTGCCCTGGACTTCCAGCTCCCACCCCCCAGACACCTTGGGCAGGGATTTGTGTTTCTGGATCTTCTTCTCCTCTTTGATCTCATCTGTCAGGAACTGCGCGAAGGCCTTGTCACCTGGCAGGGAGGGAGGGAAGAAGGGGGTGGTTAAAGAATAGACACTGGGGCCAGGGGGGTAAGAAATGGATGCAGGGGTAAGGAAGGGGAGAGGTAAGGAGAGGAGCTGGGAGATTAAAGAAAGGAGTCAGGGAAAGGAATGGATGGGGGAGTGGTAAGGAAAGGAGCTGGGGAGGATTAAGGAGAGGAGAGGGGGCTAAGAAAAGGGTGGTAAAGAATGGATGGTGGGGCTAAGGAGGGGAGAAGGAATGGATGGGGGGTAAGGAAATAGGATGGGGGGATAAGGAAAGGAGTGTGGG
>VZTM01040205.1:16509-29388 GCA_013400555.1 Jacana jacana
CCCGGTACCGGCCCCGCCATGCCCGCCGCCTACCCGCAGCGGGCCCTGACGGTGCTGCTGCTCTTCGGCACGCTGGCCGCCGCCATGGCCCTGCTGGCCTCCAGCCTCATCTTCCAGCTGCCGTCGGGGCGATCCGGTCCTGGTCCCGGTCCCGGTCGCGGGGCTTTACCGGAGCCGGCGGCCGCCGTGCTGCTGCCGGTGTCGGCCGTGCTGGCCGCCCTCTGCCTGGTGCTCAACGTGAGCTGCCTCCTGCTCTGCCTCCTCCACGGCTACTTCAGCACCGAGCTGGGCCGGGGACAGCCCGGGCTCGACCGGTGAGAGCTGCAGGGGCCACCGGGGCTTCGGGGTGCGGGAGGTTTAGAGGGGCATCGGGACTCAGAAGTGCGGGAGGGTTATGGGGACATCGGGACTTGGGAGGGTTAGGGGGGCACTGGAGCCCCAGGGATGCTGTGGGGGTGCAGAGAAGGCTCGGGGAGAGGGGTCCCAGGCAGCAGGAGGCTGGGGGGCAGACGGGGGCTGGAGAGGAGGGGGGGGTCGGAGGGGTACAGAAGGGATTGGGGGAACCAGGGGTGCAAGGAGGGCTCAGGGAGTGCAGGGAGGGTGAGGGGTGCAGTTCAGGACCTGTCCCTGCAGCGTGGACTCACATATGGTCTCACCCTTGCACCCCAAGATCCAGCCTTTGTTCCCCCCCAAGTCACTGTCCCTGAGAACGGGGGTTGCGGGGGGTGAACGATGCTGCACTTGAACATCACTATTGTCACCTCTGATGAGCCTCAGGATGTGAATGTGCCCCGTAATTTGGGGTGCAGCTGCTCTTGGCGACTGTATTGCCCAGGACCACGTTTACAAGCAGCCCACCCACCTGCACTAACACACACCGATTCACTTCCCCAGTAACATCCCTGTGTAAACCCAGGGCGTCCATGAGGGTCCCCCTCCAGGTTTGCAGGAGTGCCAGGGGTCACCCCAGCTGCCAGCCCCGCTCAGGGAGAGGGACAGGATGCCCAGGAGCACCCAGGATCTGTCCCTGGCCATGGCCAGGAGGACGGGCCAGTGCTGTCCACGATGCCCAGCAGCACCCAAGATCTGTCCCTTTGCACTGAGGGTTCTTGCCACTTGGGGTCACTACCAGGGTGATGGCCCAGGTGACTCAGGTGGCACCAAAATGAGCACAGTCCTGGGATCATTAACCACAGACATGTGTTGACTTAATCATTACCAGCACATTCACACCTGGCAAAACCCTTTCTGAAGCAATTCCCCTTCCCCTTCCTCCACCTAGAGCTGGGCTGGTGGCTCCTCTGCCTGTGCCAGCCCAGCACCAGCTCCACTCCCGGGTTAAAAGGGAAAAAACAACTTGGGAAAAATCAGATTTCACCCCATATTGGTGAAAACCCGTCTGCGCAGGGAGGTCTCTCCCTGTAGCTCACGCACTGGTCCCCGTGGGACCATTTGGGGACCGCTTCGACTCAGACCTAAGTCAAAGCTCATTGAAAAGAAAGGATAGCGTTTCAACGGCTCGTTGTGTCCCTAATTAGACAAAGCCATCAGCACCTCCTGCTCCACACGCCGCCGGCTGGAGGCACTCCAGCAAGTGGCACCCTCTCCTCCCAGCGGCTTCCAAGAGGAGCTGCTGCTTAGTCCGCTCCTTAAGGAAGGGAAACGTTCCTGCAAGACCCAAAGTTTCCTGCAGCAAACTTCCCTCCTTCCTGGGGAAGTGCAGGTTCTCTCTCCCACCAAACATTGAGGGTAGAAAATTCCCCATCAGCTGGAAAAAACCTGCACCACCGATCCGGGCTGGAAAACGCCGGGTTTCCCAAACTGCGAGGTTCCGCCTCAAAAATCCCGAGAGCGAGGGGGGGAGCGGCGCTCATCAGGTGCGAAGTCACAGGCAGAGGGAGGGCAAGTGGTGGCAGTGGGACAGCCTGTGCCCTCGCCCAGTGACTCCTTCAAGGGCTAAGAGGGCAGAGCGGCCATCGCTGCGTGGGCACGGGCCCCGCTGGTGCCTCTCGCTGAGCGGGAAAGCTCTTCCCAAACCATTTGACTTTAAATCCTCTTTCTCCCTTCTGCTTCAGAGCCCCTGGCAAAGCTGCTTTTGACCTTGCTGGAGATGACACGAGGCACTGGGAGCTCTGGGCTAGTGTCCCTCTGCCCCGGGGTCTCAAGCAGATCACTCAGTCTGGCCGTGCCTCAGTTTCCCCAAGTGGAACTCAAAGGTCACGCTCATCTTTGGGAGGAAAGGGGCAGGCTCTGGGGACAGTGGGATGCTGGCAGGGTGCAGCCCCTCTCCTCCACGATGCGGGATGCCATTACCCACCATCTCCTGGTGGCCGAGCTGGCCTGGCCCCACCAGGGGCCGGTTTCATTAGGGGACCCGCTCACGTCCCAGGGACCTTTCCCACGTTGGGCCTGTCACACTGAATTACTGCTCTGCTTCTCAGCCCCGCGCTCAATAGTCCGAGCCAGCTCCAAACAAAGTCCTCCTCCTCCCCTCTAATCCCCCCCTCCCCGCCTCAGGTAATTAATAAAACAAAGCGTCTGCTCTTCCCCTGGGAGCGGGTCCAGGGTCTATTTACGGGCTCCCCACACGGGTGGCAGTGGCCAAGGGCTTACAAGAGGCCTGGGTGGAGGGGAGGGGGCCAGGCCATGCTGGGATGGGGGGTCCAGGCCAGGGCAGAACATCCTTGGCTGCTGAATTCACCCCGCTGGGTGGAAGGAGCTGGTCCTGGCAGGAAGATGGTTGTGCTGCTGCCCCTTCAGCTGGTCTTTCCAAGCCAGGGCACGTTTCCAACCACCTCCTTGGGACTTTTGGAGGTGGGTGGCAGGACCAGCAAGGCCTTGCTCACCCCGAGTCGTTTCCAGGGACTCTTTGCAGCTTCCCAGCAGCGCAGTCCTGCCAGCATCCCTCCCAGCACTCACCTTTCCAAACTGTCCCCCCTGCCTGGGGTGCCTGGCAGCCGGCTGCCACACTACGCTGTGTCCCCTAACGACCTCAGCCCGCTTTCCCAATTAGCAGAGGCATCCTCTGGTGACAGCAGCCTCCAAAGCCCAGTGAGGACCGAGGTTTGCCAGGTCAGTCTGGCTCCCAAGATGCCCAAGCTGAGCTGTCAGGGGCCCAGCAGAGAGTGAGCCCTGGAAAGCACAGGCAGCAGGCGCTGGGGTCGGCGCTGGGTGGGAAACAAAGGCTCTGCTGGAAAGGAACTGGTCTTTTCATGTGTTTTTAAGCTCAATTCAAGTCCCGAGCCCCCTCCAGACAAAAGGCTTGCAATCTGAGCTGAGCACAGAAACCCAGTCCCAAGGGGGAAAGAGAGAACCTGGCCTTACTTAATCCAATGCACCAGCACTTTACTTGTCCTGCTGGCTTTTAAGGGGGAGAGGGGGCTCCACACGCCCCAGTTGGGTTCTCTCCAGGGTTTGCAAATCACCTGCAAAAAAGCCTTCCACCGTTTGTCCCTCCCGAGCCCCTGCTCCCACCTGGTTCCCGAAGCACAGCTCCAACCAGGCAGGGAGAATTTGGAATTTCAAGCCATCTCCAAAAATCTCCTGTTCCAGACGTAGCCCAGAGTCCTGCAACCCAGCAGCCTGGGGGAAATCCCAGTTCAGCAGCAGTCCCTGGGCTTGTGACCCAACTCTGCACCTCTTCTCTATGCAAAACCAGCTTTTCTGTTTCTCAGCTGGACCCAGAGCATCGGTGTTTTTCCTCTGCTGAGACCAGAGCCATGAGAACACTCAGACCTGTGTTTTTTCCCACCCATTTTGCAGGGCAGACTGGTTCCTCCTGGACAGCCGGAGGGTTCGCCACGTCGCCATCGGCTTGTTCTGCTGCGGGGTCTCAGTCTACTTAACAGGCAAGTGCTCATTTCCCACCAGCACAGCCCAGCCCAGCAAGAACTGGGCATTTCCAGCCCAGCCTGTGCTCCTTGGGCTGGTCACTCATCAGCTGCCGAGTTTCTGCCTCAGCATTGGGTTTGGTTTGCAAATGGCTTTGCCAGCTCATTCCCGTAGCGTGAGCTTTCTGTTCTCGGTAACCGGCCCCGTCGAGAGCTCCTCTGGCGGGTCAGCCGCATGGCTTGAATCCTCCTGGTTCCTCAAGCCATTCTTGTGCTCTCCTTTCCTCCCAGCTCTCGCCATCTACATGCTGCTGCTGTTTGAACTGGAGGCCGGCATCGCCAGCGCTTGCATTCTCTCCTCCGGCATCATCGTCCTGCTCATCACGGTGACGCACGCCCTGCTACGGGCGTCCCAGGTTTCGCGCCGCAGCCGCTCCGAGGCTTCTCACACCCTCTATGAAAACGACTCTGCCCAGCACGGCGACTCCTCCACCAGCGACCTCAACAACAAAAACCTGGCTGTAACCCGGCCCCGGCCTGAAATCCATCGGGAATTTTCCTTCCCTCCTTTCCTGGAGCGTAAATCCCAGCTGGGCTCTCCGGCCAGCAGCAACCTCACCTCCTCGGGCAGCCCCGGGCTTCGCTCCGAGAAGGAGAGCTACAACCCACCCCGGACACACAGGACACTGTCAGCAGAGTCAGGGCTGCTGCAGGCACAGGGAAAACCCTGGAGCGGCGTCACGCAGGAGATGAGGAACGTGCTGTCACGTAAACCCGGAGCTTCGGGCAAGGACTCCACGCTGGTGTGAGGGGGAAGCGGGGACCTTTTCACCCCACCTCATCCCCAGGGGAGCTGCAGGCACCAGGGGCCAAGGTTTGCATCTCTGTTTAGAGGTTAAAATAAGTCACATCTCCGCAGGTCAGGGGGGTGGCTGCCTCTCCACCCTCCCCTTAGGGGTCTGGGCAGCCACTGCCTGATGCTCTTGGCTTCTTTCACCAATGCCACCTCCACTGAAAGCCCTTGGCTGCCTGCCCTGAGTCCCCACAGCCCCTCCTGCCACTGTCACCCACAAACAAGGACAGCATTGGCAGGGCAGTGGCTGAATGACCCTACATGGGACCCCCACAGCTGCTCAGACTGCAGCCAAGGAAGCGGAACTCATGGCTGAGAAGCGAGTGGACCCCCTTCTCCAGCAGATTCCAGCTGGTTTTCCTCGGGCTGTCTGTACCTCCCTGCCTCCTTCCTTCCTCCTCCATCCCCAGGAGCCAGCACTGCATCAAGATGGTTCATACAATCCACCTGAGGGGGACTTGTGCAACTGGGCAGGGGTAAGAAACCGAGGGAGGCGATGGAGAAGCGAGTGTGATGGAAGCAGAGCAGTCTGCAAACTGCAGAGGGTGGGTTTGGGGTGGCAGAGCGCCTGCTGCTTGACCACCAGCACGTCCACCCTCTAAGCAGGGCACAGCTTGCTAAGAGGGGGTTCACTTAGGAGGGAAAGGGGCTGTGCCAGGGCAGCAGCAGTGTCCTGGCTCTCCTCAGTGGTGGAGAGACCTCTCTGGTGCCACCAGAAGCGTGCTCATGGTCGAGGCTGAGGCTCAGGAAGTGGTCTCTGTTGGCCTTGCTCGTCCTCTGCTGTGTACAGGGCAGAAGCACAAGGACTGAAGGCATCCACTGTTTCCACGACACAAGAGGAGGTTTTGCTCGCTCTGTCCCCGCACCAATAAACTCCTTGCTGGTTACACCCTGCTCTGCCAGCCCTGCCCAGGCCCAGAGCAGCAGCTTGCTCGCTTCTTCCCCAACTCCTTACTGTGCCAGCAAGAGGTCTGAGGCAGCAAAAGGAGGTCACTGATTCAAACAGATCCCCTCTCACCTCCCGTGCCATTATCCTGGAAAACACCTCTTATCCCGAGCACAGTAATTGCTTTGGGAGCTGAGGCCAGCTCTGCTTTGGTAAATTCTTCAGGAGAAGAGAAGTGTTGGTTCCAGGAGAGATTAATACTGAGGCTGCATCCTTTCTAAAGTGACCCCCAAAGCCGTGTGTGCAGCTCTGCTTCCCACTGCTTGAGAGGGAATGAAGAAATTCTCCTTTTTTTTTGAAGATCAGGACAGTTTCTTCTCCCCTCTCCCCAACTCGAAAGGCTCCAACTCCGTGCTGTCTTTGTTTTGCTCCATGCCCTTTGAAACACACCGAGCCAGCAGGCTCCAAGACCCCCCAGCCTGAGCGAGCAACAGGGGAAAGTTTTAGACAGAACTTTCTTGTTTTGGGTTTTTTTTTTTTCCTTTTCTTTTTTTTTTTTTTCCCTTTTTATTATTGTTCTCACTAAGACCAAATTCAGCAACTCCCTGGCACACACATGAAAAGCTCTCCTCACAGAATGCCTCCCCAACAAGTGTGCCTGCGTTACAGCTACAGCCACCAACAAAACACCGAAAGCAAGACCTAGACCTAGTTCTTCTGAGCTACTTCTGTGCCCAAGAGGTAGAGAATAAAAACCACCCCATTAACAGTCTGCCACCAGAAAGAAAACAAACCAAAACCCAAAAGAACCGGGAAGGACAAACGTCCCACCCTGTTTCCCTGTTGCAGGGGGCCGTGGGAAGGGACAGGGCTGCTCCCCAAAGCACCCCACAAAGTCCTGACCCTGGTGGCAGGATTCGCCCGCTCAGGCGCAGCACCTCGTTACTGGGAAGGCTGAAACCTCTGTGCAGCTTCGCAGATGGAGTGGGTGGTTTCTCCCTCCTCCCCGTGGCTGGAGAACACAGAGCTGGGCTTGAAAGGCAGCAGAGGATGGCCAGTCTTCTCTGCCATCAGGAGCTGGCTGGAGGATTCCTGCCTTGTGGGGCAACAGCGCTGTGAAAAGAAAGAGACAGTCACGTCCAGCAGGCAGGCAGGACAGCAGCAGCCATAAAATTGTGAAGAACTGGGGGCTCCTGCAAATAAAACCTCGCTGTCCACAGCAGGAGAGCAGCTCAGACCAGCACCCCTTTCAGTACAGACATGGAGCAGCCCCCACTGGCTCCCGTGGGTGGCAAGAGAGTCACCTCCGCAGCCACGAACCACCGTGAAAACCACTAAAAATGCTGTGGGCTGCACAGAGCATGAACTCTGCAACTGGGAAAACACAGAAACCAAACCAGCAGCGTCCAAGGCAGAGTCACTCTGCAGAGACAGAGCCTCTCTGTTGGCTGTGGTGGTTTTATCAGGGACAGGCGTTGGGGAATCTTCTCACTCCTGCCCAGTCAAACTCCAGTCCCAACCCCCTTCCCAGGAGGGACCAATACACTACACCCAGACAACCTGCTGGGAGGCATTTTTAGTAGCTGTAGTTCAACTGCAAACACACACAAACCCCACCCTGTATCATCTGGTGAGATCCCATCTGGAATATGGTGTCCAGTTCTGGGCCCCTCAGTTCCAGAAGGACAGGGAACTGCTGGAGAGAGTCCAGGGCAGGGCTACCAAGATGCTGGAGGGAGTGGAGCATCTCCCAGAGGAGGAAAGGCTGAGGGAGCTGGGTCTCTTGAGCTTGGAGAAGAGGAGACTGAGGAGTGGCCTTATTAATGTTTATCAGTATGGAAAGGGTGAGTGTCAGGAGGATGGAGCCAGGCTCTTCTCAGTGATGTCCAAGGAGAGGACAAGGAGCAATGGGTGCAAGCTGGAACAGAGAAGGTTCCACTTCAAGATGAGGAGGAACTTCTTCAGGGTGAGGGTGAGGGAACCCTGGCAGGGGCTGCCCAGGGAGGTGGTGGAGTCTCCTCTGCAGACATCCCAAACCCGCCTGGAGGCGTTCCTGTGTGACCTGCTCTGGGTGTTCCTGCTCTGGCAGGGGGGTTGGACTGGAGGAGCTTTCAAGGTCCCTTCCAATCCCTGAGATTCTGTGATCATTCTGCTACTGCTAATCTCCATGGAACTGTGCCCCAAAAGAGCCACATCTGTGACCCAGAACAGCACCAAACACAACTTCTCGCCTCCTCCACCCCGGCTACGTCATCTCACTCCAAACACCTCAGAGGCAACAAAGATTTCATGTATTCCATGACCAAATGTCACTTTTTTTTTTTTTAAAAGAAAAAAAGAGGAAATAAATTATTTTCCAGTTAACCTTTCACAAAGAGCATTCTTTGCTTCCCAGTAAACGGAGGCAGAGGGCAAGCAGCCTGCTCTTCCACAGAGCGGCCTAGAACCATATTCCCGAGATCCCGTGTTTGTGCGGGGCTGCATCAGGTTCACCAAAGCCCCCACCAGCCAGGGGAGGAGGGGGGGTCACTCAGATAAACAGTGTCACAGCCCCCCCCCCGCTACCTGCGGCCCTGCGTGGCGTTGAGCTGGTCCTTCATGGCGATGGCGTGTTTGAGCAGGCTGTCGATGCTCTTGAAGTAGACGCCGCTGTCGGTCATGTTCTTGATGGCACTGAAAGGAGAAAAAGAGGTTGGGGGTGTGGGGGTGTGTGTGTAGGGGGGTGAGACAGAGGCCCAGGGAGTATTTCTGAAAGCAGAGTGTGGTTTTAGTGCACACAACTGGTGCTGGAGGGGGGTCCAGAGAAGGGCAATGGAGCTGTGAGGGGTCTGGAGAACAAGGTCTTGCGAGGAGAGGCTGAGGGAGCTGGGGGTGTTCAGCCTGGAGAAGAGGAGGCTGAGGGGAGACCTCACTCTCTCCAACTCCCTGAAAGGAGGGTGTAGCCAGGGGGGGTCGGTCTCTTCTCCCAAGGAACAGGCCATGGGACAAGAGGAAACGGCCTCAGGTTGCACCAGGGGAGGTTCAGATTGGAGATCAGGAACAACGTTTACATGGGAAGGGTTCTTCAGCCTTGGAAGGGGCTGCCCAGGGCAGGGGTGGAGGCCCCATCCCTGGAGGGGTTTAAAAGCCGGGCTGATGCAGTGCTCAGTGACATGGGTTAGTGATGGGTTTCAGCAGAGTTGGGTCGATGGTTGGACTGGATGGTCTCAAAGGTCCCGTCCAACCCAGACGACTCTGATTCTATGACTGTTAGTAAGAAACCTCAAGCTGATACAGATCTGCACACCTCAGCTGGCTGGTGGGTGGGTTCAGGGTAGGAGATTGGCAGGTCTGTGCTGCAGATGGAACTGGGGAAGAGCTATCACACCCCTCAAAAATCCACAGTGTGGGTTCAGAGAGTGCTGACCCACACCCTCAACCCCCCAGCCCGGCCTTACACGGGGAAGCACAAGGCGGGCTGGGGGCAGTCCCCCGTACCTGCAGGCATACTCCACCGTGTAGATGGCTCCTTGGCTCTGCTCCTCCCAGCTCTGCATGTCTGACTGGAAGAGAAGAGGAGGTGGCATCGTTAAGGCACACACAGGACAGACACAGCCCATCTGCTCTGCCTGCTTTGCACTGGAAATCCCGCTTGGATCCTGCCTCCCGCTACAGTCTGTGACAAGCTCCAGGCACTAGCCTTTAAAAGAAACATTTGTTGTATGTATTTCTGGAAGGGCTACTACTTCAGGCCAAAGCTGTGGATATTCTGCAAAATTTCCCCCCCTTTTTATATGTTTTAGCCCCTGATGCAGCTGAGAGGCACAGTCAGCCAGGCTGGGAGCAGTGGACCAGTGGGATGTTTCGGAGCACTCGGGTCCCCCGGTGTGTTTGGCTCAGCAGGATCTGATCTAGCACAGCTCCTGCAGAGTCCAGTCCTTAGTCCTTCACCCAAAACCAGGTGAAAAGTTCCTTTCACATCACTCAAACCTCTCATTCCATTAGACCTGCCATTCCTAAATGATGCCACAGCCACAAGCACCCCTGCCCTCTGCTCTGCTCTGAGACTCCAGTGCCTGATGCCAAGCAGTGGCCGGCACCGTGCCCTTCCCTCCAGCAGCTGGAAGGAGCCCTCGAAACACCACACACCGTTGTGCCATGGGGCAGAACTGTAGCTCCAAGGAAAGGGCAATGCAAACACACAGACACATCACCACCAAAGCACAGCTGAATTCAGAGGTGTAGCTCATCAGATAACTATTCCAAAAAGTCCTTAAGGGCTTCAGGCACCCTTTTAAAAATACATTCTCACGGGAGCTAATCCTCCAGTCTATTCTGCTGGGTCTAGTTACCAGCCAGAGGAAACCCAAGGGCCTCTTTCTGCGAGTAAAGGAGGTCGGGCAGGAGCTTGGACTTTGTCCAAAACCCTCTTCTGCTGTTCAAAGCCTGTCCCACATCAGGACGCCTGACCACAGCTCTCCAAACTACAAAGGAAACAAGCCTGGACATGCAGCGCTGCAGGCAGCTCTCTGCAGGAGAAAGTCCTCAGCCCCACAGAGACCACGCTCACCCAGAGTCCAGTCGTGTTCTGTCTGATGCTGGGAACACGCTTTGCGTGCAGAAGCAGCCACAAAAGGCACAGAAACTCCCCTGCAGCCCCTCAGCCTGCTCTCTCCAGGAGGGGCCAAGGTGATTTCTAACACCCATTCAGACCCTGACACCGCTCTGGCTCAGTTGTGCGTCACAGCCACCTGCCTGCGCCCCTGCCCTTTCTGAACACCAGCAGATTTTAATCATTTCCCAGTACCAGAGCCGGTGATATCTGTTCCCAGCCTTCCCACCACTTCCTGGGATTTTCATGTCCTTAATTAGGAAGGAAAGCCTTTCCCTAGAGCTCCTCACTTCTTAATCTTTTCTTCATGCCCTTCCTTCGGATTGCCAGGACGTGCCCTGGGATGCAGTTTAAGAGCTAAAGCCAGCTATTAATACACAACAGCACCAATGATACTTTACTGCCACTTGGAAGTCAATTAATGAGGAGATCTAAGTTCTCCAAAGAGCAGGCAGAATCCAGAAGGGCCTTTCTGTGCAGAGCGACGACGCGCAGCGGCCTCGCGTCTTATCGGGGAGGAGGTAAAGCTGCTCAGAGAGTTTGAGATGCTGAGGAAGGTTATTAAGATTATTATTTTATCAAATCACACAAAGTTGCTTGTCATAAAAGCAGGGAGGTGACCTTCCCTCTGCAGAAGCTTTCCTCCCAGCCCCTCTCCTAATTTTTCCCAGGTTTAATCCCTCTGGGAATCTCAAAGGCTGCATCTCGGGAGAGCTCAGCCAGCCAGAGCCGCTGCAGGACTGGAGGAGAGCTGGAAACCACCAATAAATCCTCTTTCCTTTATACATTACCTCCATCTTGGGACTAAATTACCTGAGAACAGATCCACACAGAATGTTTTTTTTCCTTCTTTTTTACTCTGAGGAATTAAACCCACCCCGCTTTAATGCCTTCGCTCTGATTCAGATAAAACCTGACAGCCTTTTCACAGTGCACAGCCCTGCTGACACCCTCCTCTCCCAGTCTCCAGCCACAAAGCCCATGGGCTCTGGCAGAGCAACCCAAAATATCCATCCCCAGCTAATTGAACACTCTGCTGTGACGACGGCCCCGTCAGGGCCCTGAGCACATCCCTCTCTCCCAGGGTTTGGCTGCCTGGGTTGAAGGGCTTGACAAGCCCAGCCTGTTCACTGCAAACAGCAATGTCTGAAATTGGGATAAAAACGAGAGTGGGAGCAGAGAAAAGAGAGAGAACCTGGCCACAAGGCCACTACCAGCAGCCTGGCAGCACAGCCAGGACACTGGGCCCAGCTGAGTTATGTTTAACCCTCCCAGTTCCTACCAGGAGGTGATTACCAGCAGGGAGGAGAGTGTGCTTGATCCCAAAGACTTGGTAAGAAGCGTCTCTGGAGCTGGTGGTGCTGGAGGAGAAGCCACCAGCAGCAGCTCTGGATCTGCTGTTGTTCCAGCTGCCACAAGTTCATTTTCTTTCCATTTTCTCCCAGCCTTTGCCACACGTGTGCACCAGTAAACACAGCTGGGAACCAGGAAAGCAGTTTAGAAGCTGGAAGCTCCCTCCCATGGACAGGGAGGGGCAGCAAAAAGAAATGGATGGGAAAACCAGCACTTCTGAACAAGCATTGGGAAGTGCTTTCTAACACCAGAGAGGGAAACAGGTACTAAGGTGGCACCGGGGTGGTGGGCACAGCACGGTCAGCTCAGCTTTGTCCTGATGTGCACCGTTACTGAGGGGGACACAGCGAGCTCTTCCTCCTGCACAAAGGCCACCGCTGCCCCAGCTGGGGCTAGTGGCCAGGGCAGGGGGCTGCCAGATGAAGGCATCAAAGACCAAAGGTATCTGGTTCTCATGATGGTTGCAGTCACAGGAGAGACACTGGGCCCTTGTGTTTGCTGCTGGCAAGCACAGGGCAGCACGACCTCCTTCAGGAGCAGCAATTTTGGCTACAAAAGAGAACTCCCCGGGATGGCTGCAGCTGGGAAACGCACTTAGATGAGCCAGAGAGGTCACAGACCACTGGAGACAACTGCAGAGAGCGTGTCAAGCAGGGAAAATGTGAAAATCAAGGGTTTCCAGAAATCTTGCCCAGCATCAACACCACTGCCAACCGCCAGGCCCTGCACCCAGTGCCAGCGCTCGGCCGCCGCTGCCGCCCCTCGCCCTCATCCCCGTCACGCCCCGCTCAGGGATGGAAACCCATCCCTCCCCTCGGCACGACTCATCACACAATTTGCTCCATTTCCTTTTGTTCAGGACCCATTCCCTGAAACTGGGACTATCTTGATTAACTGAAAAGCGAGTGACAGCTCAGGAATAACCTTACAAACCCGTCCCCCACGGGCCGGCCAGGCGATCGCACCGGCATGTGCTACACACACACAGGGGTCTCCATACACCTTCCCTGGCACAGAGGCACAGACATAAAACCTTAATAAATAATTGAATAATAAAGTGTCACCATGCAGGTTAATTTGGAAAGCAGGGCTGTAAAGCAAAGGTGAAAAATGGGGCCTGACAGAGCATTAGCATAGCCATGAAGCAGTAATCTATTCATGAGACATCACTCCTAATGAATCATGACTGGCAGAAGAGGGAGAAGGACAACAAAGCTGGCATTAAAGTGTCTGCGCTCCGTGCTCGGGAGGGAAGTGGGAACACAGCTGTGAGACACAATTCATTATCCTACTTTGCCTCCTGTGGGCTCTTTGCACTTCTTTCTTCCTGCTCCTCCTTCCCTCCTCTCACTCCCCCCCCCCCCCC
>VZTM01040205.1:51653-62348 GCA_013400555.1 Jacana jacana
CTTGAGGGGGCAGTGGATGCTGCCGGGGGGGGTATGAGAGGGGGGGGGCTGTCCCTTCCCACCGCGGCACCTTCCCTGCTGCCACCGCAACACCTGCAGAAACGCTGATGTCGGGGAAGGTGACGCAGCCCTGCGGCCCCGGGCACCAGCTCCCCTGGGCTGCTGCCACCCAGGGGTGTCCCCAGAGGGGCTTGGGGACCGTTGGTTGCCATCCACCCAGCCCCGGCCCGGCCCGGCGTTCGCCCTGGCTCCGCAGCCGGGTTGGGGTAGTGGTTGCAAATGAAAAAAAAAAAAAGCCAACTTCTGTGTTTAACATTTTAAATGTTTACCCAGCGGCGCTGCCCGGCGTTTGCTCAGCGAGGACCCGTCTCCAGAACAGCAGCTCTGGGTAAACAGCCGAGAGCTTAGGGGAGTGTTTGTACCCCGGCGTGTTTGTGGGGGTCCCTTGGATCCCTTCGGCTCCCGCTCCGTCCCACCGCCCTGCTGTGGGCGGCACGTGGGACCAGGAGAGCTATGGTTTGGGGCTGGTGGCCCTGGGTTGTGGCTGGGAATGGGCTTGGGAGCTGGGGTGGCCACGGGCTGGTGAGGAGGAGGAGGATGGAGAAGGGGGAAGGAGGTCTTGGGGAGGGGGGGATGGGGAGGTGTTGGGGAGCGTGGGAAATTGTCTGGCGGTTGCCCTTCGATGGGAAACGTCGTCCTGGAAGCTGGGGGCGGGGGTAGTGTTGAGGGATGTGAGGAAGAAAATGGGTAGAAAGCCCCCCACCCCTAAAAAAGGGATCCCTGGGTGATTTGAAGCTGGGGGAGGTGTGCGAGCACAGCCCGGGGCACCCTTTTCCCCCCACTGCTGGGTGTCCTGGGTGTTCCCATCCTGCACCCCCCACCCCACCCCAGCCCAGCCCAGTGGGTCCCCGGGGTGGTGGCCTCGGTGAAGGACACAGGCTGGCCAAGGGCCGCCTCATCCCGTGCCCCAGCGCTGGTGGTTTGTGCTGGGCAAGCTCCTGACACCCCAGAAAGTCCCAATTAGCTGGAACCTCCCAGAGCCCGACCCCACCAAGCCATTTAGTCTGGTTTCTCCCCCGTGGTGGGAAGACAGGGAAAAGTTCAGTGCAGCGAGCCCCGGGGAAAATGCCTTCCTGGAGCATCTTCGAAGAGGGGAGAAGGAGCTGGTGCCCTGGAGCAGCCCCGGGGCTGGTTGGCTCCCGGGGGACCTGGTGGGGTGAAGGTGCTGTGAGCCACAGCCCGGGATCAGGTCACCTCCCAGTCTTCCAGCGGCAGCTGGGTTTGGAGGCAGGAAGCCCCGTGGAGCTGCTGTGGGAGGGAAGGGCCTGCAGACGCTTTCTTCTTTAGAAAAGATAAGATAAAACCCGGTTTTACACCCCCCAGAAGGTCCTTTTCCAGCACTGCACAGGGTGGTGGGGGAGGGGGTTAGGGGGGTATGTGTGTGTCTCCTTTTTTCTTGCCATTTTGCTCTTTCTTGCTATTTTTGTCCCATGAAAGCGGAAGGGACAGAATGAGAAATCAAGGGCTGGAAAAATGGAGCATGAGGGATTGGGGGAACCTGTGGGCTGAGCCAAAGCCTCAGCTCTGGGCAACTGGGAGAGGGACAGGAGGAGCTCCTGGTGTCGTCCCCCCCCCCAAGGCTGGGTTCTCCCCAGTTTGCTCTCCTGGCTGGGGGTCAGAGCCAAGGGACCTGTGGTGGGAGGGGAGACGACAACATGACACCAGCAAACCCCTTGCTGGATCTGCCAGTCCATGGGGAGACACTGGGTCTGGATCGAGCTTGTAGCCATGTGGTGCTGGGACCAGTGTGGCCCCGACTGGGATTTGGGAGTGCTGGTTGAATCCCTGCTTGGCCGATTTGGCAGCATGGGGTGCCAGAGCCTGGTTTAAATCCCAGAGAAAGCCCAAGCAGGGCTGGTGGGGACTGGGATCTGGGTGGTGTTTGTGGTGGGATCTGGGTGGTGTTTGTGGTGGGATCTGGGTGGTGTTTGTGGTGGGATCTGGGCAGTATTTGTGGTGGGATCTGGGTGGTGGTTGTGGTGGGAACCATGCAGTGGCTGTGGTGGGAACCATGCAGTGGTTGTGGTGGGATCTGGGCAGTGTTTGTGGTGGGATCTGGGTGGTGGTTGTGGTGGGAACCGTGCAGTGGTTGTGGTGGGATTTGGGTGATGGTTGTGGTGGGATCCATGCAGTGGTCATTCCCATGCTGTGGGGTGGTTGTGGTGGGATCTGGGTGTTGGTTGTGGTGGGATCTGGGTGTTGGTTGTGGTGGGATTTGGGTGGTGGTTGTGGTGGGATCTGTGCAGTGGTCATTCCCATGCTGTGGGGTGGTTGTGGTGGGATCTGGGTGGTGGTTGTGGTGGGATTTGGGTGATGGTTGTGGTGGGATCTGTGCAGTGGTCGTTCCCATGCTGTGGGGTGGTTGTGGTGGGATCTGGGTGGTGGTTGTGGTGGGATCCCGGCAGCGGTTGTTCCCACGCCGGGCAGGCGATGTGTCTGCCTCCCCCCTGAGCCCAGAGACCAACTGATTTAGGAAACACTAATTGTGGCTGCAGTCAAACAGATGGATGGGAGATTTTCGGCGAGCGGCGGTGCCGGCTTTGTGCTCCATGCGCCACACGCCGGCTCCGGTGGCCTCCCCTGCATGTTAATGCTGGGGGCAGAGCGAGGGTGGGCTCCAGCGCCACTGCTTTGGCCACAGCCGGGCTGGGGGGGCCATGGGACCCCCCCAGGGTTCTCCCCTCTGTGGAGATGTGTGTCCCACCCCCAGCAATACACCAGCTGGGTGCAGTGATGTCACCGTGGGTGGCACTGGTGGCGGGGGACGCAGAGGGATGCCATAGCAGGGTGGGTTGATGGGTGGCACCACCACCCCCATCCTGGCCCCACGGTGAGATCAGACTCTCCCTGAGCTAATGGCATCTCGTTAAAGTGGGGCTAATCCTGCTCTCCCCGCGGCTCCCAGGGCTTGGTGTCAGCGCGGCCCCGCAGTGATTAATGGCCCAGTGGAGGGAGTGGGCGAGCGGTGGCCTCCCAACCTCTCCATCTCCCCCTGTTTCCGCCCCATCCCCATCTCAGCTCTCCTTGCAGGTCAAGGATGGTCCATGTGATGGGGGATGCCGGCTGCTGGGTCCTGCTCGGGCTCTCCCTCCTCCCCATCGCCGTCCTGGGTAAGTGCCGCCCGTGCTCGGTAGCCGGGGCTAATTAGGCAATAACAGTGACCAGTGGCAAATAACGAGCTCTCAGCGATAATAAATAGTGAGGGTGAATAATAACCAGGGGAGGGGTCAGGCTGTGCCCACCTCCCAGCTCCCCAGCAACTCCCTGCCCTGCACTGGGCAGGATTAGCAAGGGAGAAGCCCCCCCAGGCGACCGTGGACCCCCCTCCCTGCTCCCCCCCCTGCTGGGATCCCTGCAGACCAGACCATAAATCCTTAATCCTGTTGGCAGCACCCCCAGCCCCCTCCCCACAGCGGAGCTGAGCGCTCCCCCCCCCAACCCCCCCGGGGATTTGCCATGTTTCTGACTGGGAGAGCCCATGTCCCCTCTCCATCCTGCACAGTGGGGGTATCACGGCATCCTGGAGTCAGGATCCCCCCCCAACCCCTGGTACCCTCCCTGTGTGTGTCCTGGCCAGCAAAGGGCTTGGGGTGCAATGAAGGGTGGGGAGTTGGGTTGTGGGGGGGGGAAGGTGGCAAGCAGGGATTAGTGGCCATCCCCTGTCCCCAGCTGGCTGGGCTCTGCAGGGAGCGTCTCCCCGACCCCGCTGGGCCATGGGGGTTCCTGAGACATGTGGGATTTGCAGTGGTGGAACTGGGAGCGTGCACAGGCTGGGGCAGGATTAGAGCAGGAGGCGGAGGAGGAGGAGGGAGGTCACAGTCACTGTCACGCTTTATCGTGGCCTAGGGATGGCTTTCTTGCTGGTGCACCAGGGGTTGGGTGGTGCTGAGTGGCTGGTGAGGGGTCCACCTCTGTGGGCAGGGATGGGGAGCACTGACACCCCCATGTGGGTGCTGTGGGTGCAGAGAGTGGCTACAGCCTGGCAGCATCCTGGGAGGGGTAACGGGGACTTGGCTGAGTTGGGGGGGCAGATTCACTTGGAGGCTGCACATCACCTCACTTCGTGTTCTTCCTTGGGGGGCTCAGGGGTGCCTGGTATGGAGCCCCCAAAAACCCTGCAATGCCCCCAGCTCTTTCCCCTTACGAACAAGAGCCCTGCAGGAGCTCCCGCCGCCCATCCCCGTAGTATCTGGGCTCCTCTCCCCGCAGGCTCCCAGGACGATGGGAAGGTGATCCACATCAACAGGGTGCAGCACCAGGCTGTGCGTGTGGGGCTGGGGGAGCCCGTGGCCCTGCCCTGCCTCTTCCTACTCCATCCCTCCACCTCGCTGGGGCCCAACGAGCCCCCCGACCCTCCCCGCGTCAAATGGAGCAAGGTGCGCTCGGCCACCGGCCAGAGGGAGGACATCCCCATCCTGGTGGCCAAGGACAACGCCGTGAAGGTGGTGAAAGCCTACGAGGGCCGGGTGTCCCTGCCAGGCTACCCCCGTGACCGCTACAACGCCACGCTGGTGCTGCGTGCCGCCCGTGCCAGCGACGCGGGGCTCTACCGCTGCGAGGTGGTGGCGGGCATCGACGATGAGCAGGACCTGCTGCCCCTGGAGGTGACGGGTGAGCTGGGTGCCCTGCCGTGGGGTGGCATTGCCGGCAGAGCCCTGGGCAGGGGGTGTCAAGGGTACCACAACGGGGTGAGGTGGGTGTCCACGTGTGGGTTGTGTGCCCCACACGGGCTGTAGGAGCCGTGTGCCCCGGTGTGAGCCCCGCACCTCGTGCGAGCCGTGCACCCCATGTGAGCCCTGCACCTCGTGCAAGGATGTGCACCCTGTGTGCCCCGTGCAAGCTGTACACCCCATGTGAGCCCTGCACCTCGTGCAAGGATGTGCTCCTCGTGTGCCCCGTGCAAGCTGTGCACCCCATGTGAGCCCTGCACCCCGTGCAAGGATGTGCACCCCATGTGCCCCATGCAAGCTGTGCACCCCATGTGAGCCCTGCACCCCGTGCAAGGATGTGCACCCTGTGTGCCCCGTGCAAGCTGTGCACCCCATGTGAGCCCTGCACCCCGTGCAAGGATGTGCACCCTGTGTGCCCTGTGCAAGCCGTGCACCCCATGTACCCCATGCAAGCCATGCACCCCATGTAAGCCCTGCACCCCGTGCAAGGATGTGCACCCCATGTGCCCCATGCAAACCCTGTGCCCTCTGCAAGCCATGCCCCCCATGTACTTCATGCACCCCGTGCGTGCCCTGTTTCATGCACCCTGGGCACCCCAGGTGCCCTGGTGTGAGCTGCGTACCCCCAGCCATCCCACGCAACCCCTGCACCTCGTACGAGCTGCCTGCCCCATGCACCCCGTGGCACAAGCTGGGCTGGCTCCGTGCCATCCGTGCCACCCACTGCCCTTCCCAGGCGTCGTCTTCCACTACCGCCCCGCGGGCCAGCGCTATGCCCTGACCTTCGCCACCGCCCGCCGTGCTTGCCTGGACAACTCAGCCGTCATTGCCTCACCCCAGCACCTCCAGGCCGCCTTCGAGGATGGCT
The DNA here is from genome assembly GCA_013400555.1 of Jacana jacana. Lineage (NCBI taxonomy): Eukaryota > Metazoa > Chordata > Aves > Charadriiformes > Jacanidae > Jacana > Jacana jacana. The sequence goes on from VZTM01040205.1 coordinate 57,252, forward strand.
ATGACAACTGCGACGCGGGCTGGTTGGCCGACCAGACCGTGCGGTGAGTGCGTGGGGCACGGGGCTACCATCCGGGCACAGCCGGCCATGGAGGTGAGCGCCTGCCGTGCCCCCTCTCTGGCAGGTACCCCATCACCCTCTCCCGGCCCGGCTGTTATGGAGACCGCAACAGCCTCCCCGGCGTCCGCAGCTACGGCCAGAGGGAGCCCGGTGAGGAGTACGACGTCTACTGCTACGCCCGGGAGCTGCGAGGCAAGCGGTGGCTCGGTGCCCGCTGGGTGGGCAAGTGGGTGCTGGGGACATCCTTTTGGGGAGGTGGCTGCGGCCGTGGATCCTGCCTGCCACGGTTTGGCTGCGGGATGGGTGCTCGGTGCCACCCTCGGTGCCGACTTTGGTGCTGGAGTCATGGAGGCTTCCAAACAAAACCCCCACTGGGCTCCGAGCCCTCGTGGCTTCTCCATCCCCATGTCCCCAACGGGCTGCGCTCTCTTGCAGGGACGGTGTTTTATGCCACGGTGCCGGGGCGCTTCACCTGGCAGGGGGCCCGCAGGCACTGCCGGAGCCGGGGGGCTTCCTTAGCCACCACGGGGCAACTCTACCTGGCCTGGCGCGAGGGCTTGGACCAGTGTGACCCGGGCTGGCTGGCCGACGGCAGCGTCCGCTACCCCATCAGGCTCCCCCGGAGGAAATGTGGTGGCGAAGCCTCAGGCGTCAGGACCCTCTACCAGTTCCCCAACCGCACCGGCTTCCCCCCCCCCACCTCCAAATTCGATGCCTACTGCTATAAAGGTAAATGGGAACCAGCTGTGATGCCGGCACTGTCCCCACACCGAGATCCCCCACCAGTCCTGGCCCTTCTTCCCTTGGGAGTTGATGGGCATGGCTGGGAAAATCGCTATGGATGAATATTTAATTGGGGAATTAGTGAGATGAATGAGGAGAGCTGTGCTGGGAGGAGGACCCAGCGCCACGCATCACCCTGGCGTGGTGCAAGGCTGGGGCGGGGGGGTGTTATGGTGCCTGGTACTGAGCCCTGGGGGGCAGATGTGGGTCCCCGTTTGTGCCTGGCGTCCCTGTCCTGCCCCAAATTCCCATTGTGCCCCTTGGTCCCTGTCACCGTCACGGCTGATGCTCATGGTCTCACCACAGCACACGTGGCCGTGGGGCAGAGGGAGCTGGAGGAGCCGTTACCACTCACGCCTGACCCACCGGGCAGCAACAACGTGCTGGTGGAGCACAGTGAGGACCTGGGCACCTCGGGGGACACCCGGGACACCCTCCGTGACCGCTACAGCCTCCTGCCACAGCCGGGGCCCGTGGGGCTGGGTGAGGATGAGGATGAGCAGTTGCGGCTGGTGAGCAGCAGCCCGGTGGCACAGCGCGGTGACCTCCCCGGGGCCACCACGGCGGCTGGTGGCCTGGGGCTGGGTGATGATGGCACATCCCTGCCTCCCACCACCGCCTCCTCGCTGGCGTGGCCCCGGGAGGACGAAGCTCTCAACGTGGTGGATCAGGTGCTGGGGAGCTCTTGGCAGGATCCATCCGGCACCAGCCCAGCTCTGTCGGCGCAAGAAGCCCCTGGCCCTGAGGAGCCCCAGGCCGCCCTCGAGCCACAGTCCCAAAGCCCAGCCCAGGAGCATGTCACCAGCTCACCATCGGGTCTGGGGACAGCCCCCAGCATGGCAGGGGAGACCCCCAGCACCCCACCAGCCAGGCGAAGCAGCTACGCCGGGCTGAATGGGCGCTACTTCCAGCTGCAGCAGCAAAGCCAGGACCCCCCAGTGGCTGCTGGGGACCCCCCGGTGGCAACTGGAGACCCCACAGTGGCTGGAAACCCCTCGGTAGCAACTGGAGACCTCATGGTGCCTGGGGACCCCACGGTGGCTGAGGACCCACTGGGGATGGTCACCCAGGCCCCCATCCTGGCCCTGGAGGTGAAAGGGGTTGCAGCCAACGTGGTGGAGACGTGGAGCATCTCCCACGCTGGCACCGAGAGCCTCCGGCAGGAGGGCACCTACTCGCCCTCCAATGCAGTGGAGGAGATCAGCCCCGGTAAGTGATGCCCAAAAGTGGCTGGAGGGGGGTCCTGGTGGGGGCTGCACTGGCTTAGGAACCCCATGGCTGTGCCATCTCTTGCAGAGCTGATGGCACCGGCCACCGCCCCGGTGTCCCCCTTGCCACAGGCACCTGCCCGGAGGGATTTGCCACGGTGGAGCCCCCGCCTGGCCCCCCACAATCCTGGGGGACCCGCACAGACTCCCCCACCGTCATCCCTCTCCCCGCCTGCCTCCATGACTCCCCACGATGCTCTCAGCCACCAGGACATCACCACGGTCGGGGCTCAGCCCCGTGTCCCCAGCGCCCGTGGGGACTCTCCTCAGCCACCCGCAGATGCCACCGAGGACTTCTCCGGGGACACTCTCTCCCAGGAGGATGGTGGCTCTGTCCTGCCACGGCCCCCGCTGCCCCCTGCCCCGCTGGTGGCCGAGGGCCCCGAGATGGCCCCACAGCCCAACAGTGATGGCGGTGACAGCAGCGGGGCCCCGGGCGATGGCTCGCTGGAGAGGCAGAGGAAAGCGGTGACCTTCTTGCACCCAGAGAGCCCCGCCGTGGGGCACCCTGCCACTCACGGCCCCACAGAGGTGGCTGCTGCTCAACTCCATGGGGGGCTCAGCCCCACGGCTCCCCATGAGCCAACCAAGCTGCCGGCTGAGCCCAGCCACGAGCAGCCATCCGGCTACGGGGGTGCTGGGAAGGGCTCAGCCAAGCCAGATAGCGAAGCAGCCGTGTCCCCCCCGGCACAGGATGTCTCCTCACCTTCACCTCCCCCTGTGGCCAGCGAGGTGACCCCGTGGGCCAGCACTGGGCAGCCAGCAGAGGCGGATGCACTGGAGCCAGCAGTCGAAGAAGGGTCCGCAGGCTTCACCTCGGTGGCCCCACAGCCCACCGGCCACCTTGTACCGGAGCTGGGGGGAGCAGAGCAGCTCCTCCTGCCCCCCCCAGCCCCTCGGCAGCCCCCCAGCCCACCGGGTGTCCCCAGCCATGAGGATGCATCAATGCCCCCTGGCGAGGAGGGTGCCTCTGGAGAGGCAAAGAGGGAAGAGCCCCCTGCACCCCTCAGCTCGGCCACCCACAGCCCCTGGCCATCTCCCACTGTCCCCCACCCATGGGTGCCGGAGGCTCCCGAGTCCCCAAGCACGGGGCTGCTCTTCGAGCCCTCCATGACAGCCTTGCTGGGGGGGTCCCCACTGCTGGATGCTGACAGCGGGAGCGGCGAGGAGCTGGGGCTGGAGGAGCGGGAGCTGCTGGCTTGGGTGGGCGCCGACAACGCCAGCCGGCACGGTGAGCACGGCACGGGATGGGGGGCACGGTCGGGGTGCTGGGGGCACCTAGAACTGGTGGGCACAGGGAAAATAGGGCTGGGTGGTGAGAGGACCGGCCCATGGAGTTAAGGTGGAGGATTTTTGACGGGGGGGGATGTTCTTTTTACCCAACCCAGTTTACTCACCGGGGAGTTTCTGGCATCGTCACGGGCTGGGAGCAGGTCCTGGGTTTTTCCAAGTGAGCTGAGCTGTTAACGTGAGCCAGGAAAGCGTCCTCTTAAATGTTTAATATTTGGAGGCGCTGATAATAATAGCTGGAGAGGCGGCTGCTGGCGGGGAATGCGTGGCACACGCTGCCTGGCCCCCGCTGGCAAACAAACAACAAATACATTTAAAGAGCAAAGCCATGGCCGGGCGGGAACGGCACCGCGGTGCCAGGGCAGGTCCAGGCCCTGAGTCCCGCTGGGGAAGGGGGTCAGTGTCACAGTGTCGTCCATCCAGCCCTCCCCCTCCCCACGCTGGCTCAGGGTGTCTGTTTGCACCCCACAGCTCCCTCCGACCCCTGCCAGAACAACCCCTGCCTGCACGGGGGGACCTGCCGCGCCAACGGCACCGTCTGCGGCTGCAGCTGCGCCCCCGGCTTCACTGGGGAGAACTGCGAGATCGGTGAGTGGCCAGAGCATCCCACCCTGCCCGGGCTGGGGGAGAGGGAGCAGGATCTGGCCCTTTGCCTGCACGGGGGGCAGGAACCAGGCTTGAAACTGGGAGGGGAAGGGGGCTGCAGCTCTACGTCCTGCTCAATGTCCCCTATCCATGTCACCGCACCGCTGGCACCGGTGCTGGTGAAGGGGAGGGTGGCCTGGGCGGGTGGTGGCAGGGTGGTGGGGTGTCTCTGCGCACCCACAGCTCTCTGTGCCCCTGCAGACATCGACGACTGCCTGTCCAGTCCCTGCCAGAATGGTGGCACCTGCATCGATGAGGTCAACTCCTTCATCTGCCTCTGCCTGCCCAGCTACGGCGGCAGCCGCTGCGAGAAAGGTGGGGAGCACAGCCTCTGGTGTCCCCCATCCTGGGATGTGTCACCATGGGGTGGGCGAGACCCCCTCTGGGGACACTGCCCAGCCGCTGTCCCTTTGGGAGCTGGGAAGGGGGTGCAGGAATGATGGGGAGCTGCTCCCCAGGGTGCTGGGGAGCTGGTTCCCTTCTCCATCCCCACTGTCCCCATCTCCCCGTAGACACAGAGGGCTGTGACCACAACTGGCACAAGTTCCAGGGTCACTGTTACCGGTACTTCGCCCGCCGGCGCTCCTGGGAGGACGCGGAGCGGGACTGCCGTCGCCGCGCCGGCCACCTCACCAGCATCCACTCTCAGGAGGAGCACAGCTTCATCAATGGTGAGGGGTGGGAGGGGAACCCAGCAGTCCCCCACCTCTCCCAGCATCAGCAACCTCTGGGTGCTCTTTGCCTTCGCCCCGTTGCCAGCTGTGGGTTCTTCTCTCCGTAGGGTTCGGGCACGAGAACACCTGGATCGGGCTGAATGACAGGATCGTGGAGCAGGACTTCCAGTGGACCGACAACACCGGCTTGGTGAGGCCCTGGGAGGTGCAGGGTGGGGGGCTCAGGGTGCAGGGCATGGTGAGGTGTGGGTGGGTGGGTGTGTGCCCAGGGGCTCTCACCTTCTCTCCTGTCCCACCAGCAATACGAGAACTGGCGGGAGAACCAACCCGACAACTTCTTTGCGGGCGGCGAGGGCTGCGTGGTGCTGGTGTCCCAC
>VZTM01040205.1:81009-103309 GCA_013400555.1 Jacana jacana
GGGGGGGGGCAGCGAATGGAATGAACCTGGGAATGAATGAAGGGAATGAATCAAGGTGAGGTGGGAAAAGGGGGGGGTTCAGCCTCCAGGGCTCGGTAATGAGACTTTATGGCTGAGAAACCACCCCCCCACACACCGCACCCCAGCCCTGTCTGGAGAGGGTGAGGTACCAAGAGCAGCCCAACACCCTGTAAGACTGAAAACCAGGAGATTTGGTGTGTGAAAACAGACGATCTGGGGTGAATTGATGAAAGAACCATCAGATTTTCCCCAACACCAAACCCCTAGGAGCATCGCTCCAGTTTCCCCGAGCGATGGAAACTGGAAACTTGGGCAACTCGGTGGCCCCATGGGGCATCTGGGCACCTTGGTGGCCCTGTGGGGTACCCTGGTGTCCCCAGCTCCTCCAACACCTCTCTCTCTCTCCCTGTCTGGGTGTTTGCCTGGTGGTGGTGTCCCCCCCGCCCCTGCCCTGGCGCCGTGCTCACCACGGGTGGTGCCCAGTCACCCCTGCCTTTACGCCACACAGGCAGCTGGCATGGCCTGCCTTCATCTGCCTCCGTGGCACCATGAGGTTTAGTCTGTGACCACCAGCTCTGGTGACCTTCTGGGCCCTGGCGCAGTGGCCACCCCTTTGATCTGCTTTCCCAAGGCTGAATCCCTGCTCCGAGCTAATGGAGGGGAAGGAGAGGGCACTAAGTGGTTTCTGCAGGGCTGAACCCCGCCAGTCCCTGCCCTGGGAAGGGGCACTGGACTTACAACCCCCTAAGAAGAAACATAAGAAACCAGAGCAGAGCCAAGCCCCTCTTGATGAAGGCCATTACCCAGAGAAGGGGCTCAGGATGACCCAGGCCGCTGTGTTGGAATAAAGGGATAAAACAGGTTTTGCCAACAGGACACTGGGGCATCCCCGCAGCAGCAATTAGCTCTTAACGACCCCACCAGCACCAGCCTCCGGGGGCCACGCTGTGAGCAGGTCAGTGACAGCACCGCGGGGATGTCACACGGTCTGGTTTTGGGATGAAAAGACTGGAAACAGCCCAAGCTCCTCCAGCAAACCCCGGCAGAGGGGCAGCCCCGCGCTGCTCCCAGCCTCTGGCGAGTCAGGAAAAGCAGCTCCAGCTGGTGCTGGGAAGGAACCAGGACCAGTGTCACCTCCCCGAGGGAGGGACCCGAAGGGATGAGTGTCCCCAACTCACCAGGAAAGCGCAGTTGTCACGGTGACCTTAACCATTTGGGGCAGAAGCTCGGCCCTGCCAGATTCCTTATCATTATTTCCCAATCTCTCACAATTACTGTCCGTGCTGACGAGCCATCCCAGTATAACACACACCACTACGAGACGTGCTGGCACCCAGGAGCCACCCAGCTCCGTGTGTTGGATATTCCACAAACACCCCACCTCCCCATCCTCCTCGGAATAACCCCCCAACCCAACGTATTTTCAGTTTTCCAATGTTTTTTATTGAAAGCCAAATCCTCGACTCCCCGCTGTTAAGAAAAGTTAACAAAAAAGAATCACACCCCCAGTTGATCCCACCGAGGGAGAACACACACAGAAGAAACCAACCCCACCAAAACCTCGCTGTGTTTCCTCCGGGACGCTGGGAAGGAAGGCAGGCAGATGTAGAGCAGTCTCCCAGCCTCTGGAAACCCAGGGTTAAAGTGGCTCTTTCTAAAGATTCAGGGATTAAAACTAAGGAAGGGATGAGGTTTATGTTGTTCACAGACCGGACAAAGAAAGTGTGGATGCGTGGAGGCTCCTCCTCAGGCCTTTTGAAGGCTTGGTTCTTCATCACCCCGACCCATGGGAAGCGGGAGCGAGTCCCCAGGGAGCTGGGGGTCAACTTAGTGTTCAAGAAACCCAGAGGTTGGAGCTGAAGGAGGTGGCCCTGGGCCCCTCAAGCCCCGTGGTCACGCTCCACCCTGACCCAACGCCTCCTCTGCCCCAGGGCAGAGGTACAACCACCAGGCACCGGTTTTGCAACGTCACTTGGAGCTCAGACCAGAATTCCAGCCTCAGGCCAGCATCAGAACCCACTTCTTCAGGAAAACAACAGCCTGACCCAACAACAGCCCCAAGAGCTGGGTGACAGACAGTCCCCCTTGTTGGATTTGCAATTAAAAGAGCTAAAGAAACACAAAACACATTCCACTTCCCCCCCCTTTTCCAGCTGCAGGTCTCAGTGACAGGAGGATTTGTCATGGGGCAAGAAAAGAGGAAAAATAACCAGAATATGCATTTTTTTTGTGATGTGGCACCGAGCTAAAGGCGAGCAGAGTCCCTGAACCGCTCCCACCGGTGAGGCTGGTGCTCCCCTTCCAGCATAACCATCTCCTCTCTCACCTCTGCCAACGTCACCCAGGCCTTGTCACCACTGTCACCACACTGTGGCTGTGGTGACACCGGGGCGTGTGGTGAGGGGGCTGCCAGGCCCTTCTTCTGGGTGAGAGGAGGTCGCTGTTGACTGCCCTGGGTTTGACAACATTAGGATCCAAGAGAACGAGAACGCCATTTCCATAACATCTCACAAGTTACAATTGTTTGGAAAATACATCATCCCCCCCTCCCCCCCCCAAAAAAAACCCCACCCCAAATCCATTCTCAGTAGTAAGGTCGTCGTGGATTGTTCTGTGAGGGAATAAAACAAGAGAGAATTAATCAAAATCGCTGTCTTCACAGAACAATGAGCACCTGAGCTTAATTATCTGAAGAAGCCACTGAAACGTGCACATCTCTGACAGCGGGACCCGAGGTCTCCCAGCAGACACGAGGAAAGCAGCTTCTGTGTGTGCTGACTGCAGACCCAGGAACACAGTCCTTCCAAACTAAACCCTGGACTGCCTGGCAGGAAAGGACCTGGGGGTGCTGGGGGACAAGGGGCTGAACATGAGCCAGCAGTGTGCCCAGGTGGCCAAGAAGGCCAAGGGCATCCTGGCTTGGATCAGNTGAGATGTGGTGTTGGGGGATCTGGTGTAGGGGAGACCTTTGCAGAGTGGGGCTGATGGTTTGACTCCATCATCCCAAGGGTCTCTTCCAGCCTGAGTGATTCTAGGATTCACAGACAACCCATCCACTAACAATCATCGTAAAAACTGCATCCCTGGAGGTTTTGGCAGCGACGATTTGGGAGGAAGAAGCGAGAAGAGACTCAAAGGGAATCTCTCACAGCGTTTGCTCTCTTGGTGAAGCACCAGAAGCGCTGCCACCCCTCCAAGAGGCGTGGAGAAGCCTCGGTGGGTCTGTCAGCCCGTCCCCTCTGGTTCTGGGAGCGCTTACCAGCGGGTTTGGGCGGAAGCGGTAGGCCAGCATCATGCGTTTGCGGAAGGCCTCGTACTCATCATCCTCCTTGGTCAGCTCGGCGGGTCGATCGATGCCAAAGCCAGCTCCATCCACAGCCGTGGTTCCCCTGGGTGGGAAAAGGGCACAAAGGCTCTGAGGTGAGGAGATGTGACAGATCACCCTCCTCTTCCTCAGCAATACCTGCTGGGAGCTCAGGGAACAGGCGACCAGGAGGCGCTGAGCATCCTCATCGAGACAGACAGCCAGTACTCAGCAGCTTATTGGATTTGCCACATTTCTACACTGCCCTTCCAGAGCAGTGAGGCCTGGTGGCATTAGATGGAAGCAGCTGTGTCAACATCAATCTGCTTCACCTTCTACAGCTGGACCAGAAACAGCATCCATGCTCTGGAGCCCCCCAGCTGAAGTGTCTTGAGCAGCACAGACCAACCCCTGGCAGCCAAATGCCTTGATTCATGCTGCACTGATTGGGGGTAGAAGCATCAAAGAAAGTGCCCATCTCCCTTTCCTCCACTCCACGACAGTCCAGAAGTGGAAGTGAGTCCTCACCCCTCTCCAGCAGCACCTTCTCCCCATTCTGAGAACACCAGAGATGGCAGAGCCCAAGCAAATCACAGCCCTCCTTCAACCCTGCGATGGAGAGGAACTGCCTTCCCGCTGCGGCTGTAACTCCCGCTGGCCTGACCACAGCCAGAGGTTACAGAATCCCAGAATCTCAAGGATTGGAAGAGCCTTGAAAGCTCCTCCAGTTCAACCCCTGCCAGAGCAGGAACACCCAGAGCAGGTCACACAGGAACGCCTCCAGGCGGGTTTGGGATGTCTCCAGAGAAGGAGACTCCACCACCTCCCTGGGCAGCCCCTGCCAGGGTTCTCTCACCCTCACTGTGAAGAAATTCTTCCTCATATTTAACTGGCATCTCCTCTGTTCCAGCTTGCGCCCATTGCCCCTTGTCCTGTCATTGGGTGTCACTGAGAAGAGCCTGGCTCCATCCTTCTCACACTCACCCTTGACATATGGATAAACACTAATAAGGTCCCCCCTCAGTCTCCTCTTCTCCAAGCTCAAGAGACCCAGCTCCCTCAGCCTTTCCTCCTCTGGGAGATGCTCCACTCCCTCCATCATCTTGGTAGCCCTGCCCTGGACTCTCTCCAGCAGTTCCCTGTCCTTCTGGAACTGAGGGGCCCAGAACTGGACACAATATTCCAGATGGGAACCCCTCTTGACCAAGACACAGGCTGCCAGAGAGAGCTTTTGGGTTTGTTCTTTGCAGAAGAGGAGCAGAAGTGCTCCACAGAGACACCTCCTATCGTGCAGTAAAGAAACAACTGATATTTCTACAAGGATCTAACACTAAAAAACCAGAGTGTTTTCTACCCCCAATATTTGGGTTTGAAGTTCAGCATATGTTCCCAACAGATGATCCACCTAAAAAAGAGAGAGATGCTCATCTATTTCAGGCGAGAACGCTCATAAAGCTTTGTTACATACCACGTGTGGTCGAATCAGGAAACTTCTGTGCGAAGGGGTGATTGCCAAGGGAGCCACACAATCCCTCACCCAGCTCTGACCTGGGCTGGAACACTCCCTCGGGCGCAGGTTTGGTAGCAGCAATGAGTGACCTTTCACCCACCCCACACCAGGGACCCAGCAGCGCTTCCCAGGCAAAAGGCACGTTCTTTACTAAATCCGAGTCTATAAACGGGACTCGACCCCCCCCACGCCCTGGGAGAAGTGAGGTGCAGGCAAATACCTTCGTTTTATAGGTGGGGAAACTGGGGAGAAGGCACCTCCCAGCAGAACAAGACTCCACAAACTGGGATTAGAAAGGAAATCCTCTTGGTTCGGATCACACCTCCTGCCTGAGCTAAAGGAGCAACCCCAGGGCCCTGGGGGCAGGGAGGGAAGGAGGGAACCCCAAAGAAAATCAGAAAGCATTTTTTCTCCTTTGCTGTGAGGATTCCATACTCTGAGTGATGAATTGCAGGCACAGCCACTGCAGCTCCTTCCAGGAGGCTGGGGCAGGAGCATCAATTACCAGCCCGAGAGGAAAGGACTAAATCAATAGTAGGAGAACTCTGCTTACTTGCTGACGGGGTTTTTAATCCCCTGGCCATCCGAGCCAAGCCCCTCGCCTTCCTTCCAGCCCATCTTCATTAGCATTTGATAACCTATGTTTTCCACAGTCAGTTTGAACTCCTTGTATTCGGAATAATCTGGCTCACGTCCTTCCTGCAGAGGAGGAAAAGGCAGCGGTGGTTATTCTCTTACAGGCACCTATCTTTGGGAGGGGGTGGGGATCAGAAGGGAAAACCAGCTCCAGCTACTCGAAGTTCAGATGGTTCTGGCCAACAATTAACAACCAGCACCATTCCTTGGGATTCCAGTTCTGCAACACCACGGAGAAGGAAGTGGGTAAACGATAAAGCACTGCAGAGCCCTACAGCATCACCTGCACGAAGCAGGGGACGCTACTGCGAGATCAGGAGGAGCAATATATGCTCCTGAATTTAAAGTTGCTCACTGGATCCAGCTCCAGAGAGAGCTCAGAGTTCAGAACTCAGTTCTTATTTAAGCCAGGATCCCCAGGGAACGTCAGACCCCACGCTGGCCACACGGTAACACGACGAAGGACACGCCAGCATGAAGAAGTTCTGTGGTTTAGGGAGAACTGGCAGGTATTGAAGTGCTTTGCATAAGCTTTCTGCAGGGCTTTATGCTCTCACTTTACTGCAATCATCTGGATTAAAAAAAAACCAAAAAATTAATCCAATTTTCCTTGCAACCACTTACTGGAAACAGGAAGAGCAGGCAAACGGCAGGCAGTGCGAGAGGCTCGTCTGGAATTTCAGCTCACCCCCAAATACTGCCCCAACAGCCTGCTCTGGAATTTGCTGCAGCCATTCCTCTACAAAGAGCAAAAAAGACTAATTCCTCCTTTCCTCCAAAAGTAACCGAGTCCCCAGGGGAAAGGCAGAAGTACCTCAAGGCTGCAAAGTAGCTGATGCTGTGAAAAATGGGCTCAAGATCTTTCCCTCCCTGCCAGGGGACGAGCGTGACAACGCCACCGCCCCGAGAAGTCTCTGCTATTTCACCTTCAGCGCCTTGAAGGTCTCCATGAACTTCTCCAGCTCGTCAGGGGGAAGGAAGTCTCCAATGAAGTGTTTCCCTCTGCCCATCTGGGTCAGCTGCTCGGCCCACTCTGCCCAAGACACAGAGGAGAGAAACCAGCAATGAGGCAGCGCTCTTTTGAGTTGCATTTCAGAGGGTCTGCGAAGCACAAAGCCTCCCAGCAGCAGAGGGCGAGTATCTCCACTCAACAGGCAGGGAAATCACAGCCCAGACGGGTGAGAAGTGACCCTGAGCTCGGACATCTCCCTCTGGAGGCCTCCATGCAGCCACAGGGCGAGAGGCTGGGGCAGCAGCCCTCTCCCTACCTCGTGTCTTGTCCATCTCCATGCGGCGGAGCTGGTGCTCCCACGTCCCCAGCTCGCTGTCCACCTCTTCATCGCTGTCATAGCCGTGCTGGTGCTGCTGAATGGCCTTTTCCCACATCATCTGCATCTCTTGCATGGCTCGCTTGTGCTTCATGATCATATCGTACATCTGCTGCATCTGGGGGTGGGGGAAGAGAGCAGACAGGAGGCTCAACAGAACAGCCCGTTCCCAGGAGGGGAGCCTGGCACGGGGCTCTGCAGCAGCACAGACCCACAGCTCATGCCAACTACAAACCCCAAGGGGCAGCGCTGCTCTTTGATCTCCTCCGCTCGTTTCTCACATCAAACAGGAGCATCGTGCGCTGCTTCCCCTGACAGAAGCACCTTGATCTCCACACTAAGGACCAGGTCCTGCCCTTGGGCCACCCCAACCCCAGGGATGGCTACAGGCTTGGGGCAGTGTGGCTGGAGCTGCCTGGCAGAAAAGGACCTGGGGGTGCTGGGGGACAAGGGGCTGAACAGGAGCCAGCAGTGTGCCCAGGTGGCCAAGAAGGCCAAGGGCATCCTGGCTTGCATAAAGAATAGTGTGACCAGCAGAAGCAGGGAGGGGATTGTCCCCCTGTGCTCAGCACTGGGGAGGCCACCCCTTGAGTCTGGTGTCCAGTTCTGGGCACCTCAGCACAAGAGAGATCTGGAGGGGCTGGAGCGAGTACAGAGGAGGGACACGGAGCTGGGGAAGGGCCTGGAGAATAAGGCTTATGAGGAGCCATTGAGGGAGTTGGGAGTGTTGAGTGTGAAGAAGAGGAGGCTGAGGGGAGACCTCATCCCTCTCTCCAGCTGCTTGAAAGGCCATTGGAGAGAGGTTGGTGCTGGTCTCTTCTCAGGGGCAATGAGTGCTAGAAGGAGAGGGAATGGCTGCAAGCTGCAGCAGGGTAGGGTTAGGCTGGACAGGAGGAAAAGGTTTTTCCCAGAGAGAGTGGTCAGTCAGTGGAATCAGCTGCCCAGGGAGGGGGTGGAGTCCCCATCCCTGACTGTGTTTCAGAGCAGATTGGATGTGGTGTTGAGGGATCTGGTGTAGGGGAGAACTTGTAGATTAGGGCTGATGGTTGGACTCCATGATCCCAAGGGTCTCTTCCAACCTAAATGATTCTGTGATTCTATGACTGCTGCTGCCTGAGTAACCCCACACAGCTCAGACATGGCCCTCAGGGGCTCACAAAACCCGATTCTTCTCTCATTCCACACCTCACCAGCCCTAAATTTCCAGTACCCGCTCACCTTCTCCCCGCTGCTGGAACAATACATCACCAGCTGCAGAGGTGACACAACAGACCTTATAGATTTTGGGGTTTTAGTTTGGTAGGACAGCAATTGGCTGCCTTAATTCATATTCCCCAAAGTCCTCTAATATTTCTGCTGACTGCAGCACCGCACGGTTCTCAGGCATTCAGCACAAATCCTCCAGATTTATTGGTGGGCCACTGGGAAAGTTCCTTTGCTCTCTCCCCCTCCACATCCCCCTCTCACCCAGCCTGGCTGCAGGGCAATACGCTGGAACCCAAAGGAATTTGGCAATCATTTCAGGGCATTACCTCCTGCTGCTCCTTCAGCTGCTTCTTCTGGGCTTCAGAGAGCTCTGTCACACCCACCAAACCAACTGGTTTGCCTTTCTCGTAACCAAGACCCTTGAGGTCCTGAACTGTAACAAGCACATGGGAAGAGATGTTTTTAAAAAAATAAATAATAATAATAAAAAAGCCTGAGACAGACATTGAGACCAACAAAAGCAGGAGCCCCATGTGAAGTTTGACACTTATTTCACGATTCCAAGCATTGAGAAACTTCAACTGAATTAACAACAACCACCTGGTAGGACTTACCCACCTTCTTCACCATCCCCAGCCTGGAGTATTGCCTCCCCCTGAGCCCCAGGCCCTGCCCACACCACCCTGACAGACTCCCAAACCCTGGCTCCCATCCTCAGAGGTCCCTCCCACACAGCAGCCTGCTACACCACGCTTCAAAACCAACCCCAAACCATAATAATAATATCATTAAAAACAAATGACTCCTCTTTGAGATTAGTTCTCCCTGGTGAGGCTCCCTCACCAGCCCCGGCCGTGGCAAAGAGCGGTACTTCACTATTCAGCCCCAACCTGAGCAGGTCAGGGGCTGCTGATTGCTATGTAAACACCTACTTCATTCAAAGGGAGAAGCAAATGACCACCTCAGAATAAAGACACGAGCATTAAGGCTGGTTTTTTTTGAAGTTGCCATTCCCTGAGGAGACTTTAGGTTCTAATCTACAGGCTGGAGAGCAGCGTCGCCCGGGGACGTCGCCGCAGCTTTCAAGAGGGGGCATTTTGAGTCTCTGCTTGACAATCCCATTGATGCACCCCCTTTTGGGAGCTCCTCCTTTGGAATGAATGTTTTTGGCCATTTTATCAGATATTAACATCCTCAGGGCAGGGCACCTACCCATTGAAAATGACACTCTGAGTTCAGGGGGGCAAGTGAAAGGAAAGAGGAGCCGGGGCAGGGGGGGAGGGAAGCCTATTTGTAATTGCTGCACCAGGAAGGGAAGTATCAGAGGCATCACTGGGACTGTAAAAAGAAGGATTTAAATGGAGATTGACTTACAAACTCGGTTTGTACAGCTATATGTATCTAACAGGGCTGGCAGCTTCCCCCTAAAGCACTTCCGAGCTCAGAGCCCAACAGTTAAAATATTTAAGGATTAAAAGAAGGCACAAAACTGCACTTGAAAGCACCTTGCATTTTTCAGCACGAGGAAAAAGGACTTCTTCCTAGTGACTGCAAAAAGCCTCCCTTTGAATGTAAGTCCAGGCTACAGTTAAGTGATGCTTCATTAGTTATTCGTTATCTATTAATTATGAAGCCCGATAATAATAGGATCGCCGCTCACGACACCCGATGTCTATTCAGCATCTTAATTAGGCCCAGGGGGTCGGCTTCTCCCTTCTCTCACTCCCACCCGAGGCAACTGATCCCAGTGCTCTGATCCCCCCTCTGTTCCCCACACTCCTTCGGCCTGGTGAGCTCCAGGCTCCCGAGGAGGAAGGGGATAAACCCGAGCATTCCCGCTCCCTCCCGCAGCTACAGCCCCTGCACCGAAACTGCAGGAGGAACGATGTAAACCAGAGCATGAGATTTACCAAGAGAAAGGAATGGAGAAGCCACACTACTCTGGGCTGGGTGTGAGGATCACAGAATCACAGAATGTCAGGGATCAGAAGGGACCTTGAAAGCTCCTCCAGTCCAACCCCTGCCAGAGCAGGAACACCCAGAGCAGGTCACACAGGAACGCCTCCAGGNCCTGTCCTTCTGGAACCGAGGGGCCCAGAACTGGACACCATATTCCAGATGGGGTCTCACCAGGGCAGAGCAGAGGGGGAGGAGAACCTCTCTCCACCTACTGACCACCCCCCTTCTGATACACCCCAGGATGCCATTGGCCTTCTTGGCCATGAGGGCACAGTGCTGGCTCATGGGCATCCTGCTGCCCACCAGGACCCCCAGGTCCCTTTCCCCTACGCTGGATATGCACCTTCAGCTCCCAAAAACCAGGAACAAAGAGGGGAAAAAAAATCAACCCATCTCCTATTAACAAACAGCCCAATTCCCACCTCAGACAGTGGTTTGGAGACAGTTTTACTGAACATGCTTATTCCAGGGAAAGAAGACTCTGGCCCCCCCAATGTTACGTGAGACCAGGGTATTTCCACCATCAGCCCCAGTTTAAGATTCACCTCCCGGCTCAGGGCATGGGAAAGCTCTGACTGAATGCACTGAGGAAGACTCTCTGCCCTTCACAGAGGTCGCCAGCTCTTTGGCTTGGTTCTGAGTTGCATAAACCCGCCGGCGAAGAGCCAGGCACGGCTCCGGAGGCCCCACGAGCTGGTGGCTTGCCAGCATATATAATCACCTTAAAGGAGAAAGGTGAGGCTGTAGCATCTTCTTTTCCTTCCCAGAAAGCAGATGCCNTCCGGTACCTCACAGACTCGATGCTGAAATCACTGCAGAAACGTAGCTCTGGGGAGGGGGTTTGGGGGGGGATATTTCTGTAGGTTTTTGCCCCAGGTGTCCCAATAAAGGCAAAGCAGAGAGAAAAATGGGAAGCTCCCCCCCCAAGTCCACATCTGAAGATAGAAAAGTCTACTCATAAATAAGACTGGTCGATGTATTGGCATACAAGCAGGTAAGGCTGGTAAAGCTCCTTGCCCTGCCCAGGCACTAAGCAGGAGACAAGGAGTTGCTCCTCTCCTCAGCCCAGGTCAGGAGGCTGGGGGAAAATAACTGGGTTTTAAGTATTTGGGTTTTTTTTTTAGTTTTTTTTTGCCTTGAATGACATCAGCTTTGCCTAGAGGGTTAGTGGTGCAGTCTGGCTCTGCAGCACTGGCAGGAGAGTACCCAAAGGTTTATCCTTTCCCCACACGCCCGAAGAAGAGCTTGTTAGAAGGGAATTGAACCTCCTCCTGTAAGGACAGCGGGAGAAACCCCAGGACAGAAGTGCCTGGTTTGGGTTTGGGGTTGTTTTTTTTCTTGTTTTCCTCAGTTAAAGCTAATCAGTCCCAAACCAATCCATTATTAGGGGTCAGAAAATTCTAATGACAGCCTGTAATTTCCCATTAGCCCACAGAGTTCTCCAGTCACAGTATCCCTGTTCTGTTCAGCTTCTCAGACGTACCAGCCGCTGCAGCGAAGTGCCTCGATATCAATACGTTTAAGAGGAGCCTTGTTTCTGTCCAAACAACACTACATTTCCTCCTCTCCATGATATTCATTTAGTACTAAGAGCAGACAGGGAAAAGAATGGGAACAGCCCTTCAGTAAAGCCAAACCAACTGCAAAGGATAAAGGACCAAGACAGAGGTACTTGGGTACCGAAGGACACCGTGCAGCTTGGACCTCCTGCAGGAGGCAGGGGTGGAATCTGGAATTTTCTTCACCTGTCAGGTTGGAGAGGGTAATTCTAAGAAGGGATTAGCCCATCTGAACTGATAAAAACACCCCAATGACTTAAAAAAAGAATCCTTCCCCCTGCAGAGCATTAACAGCGCGTTACGGGCCGATTCGTTACGCCCGGCAAATTGTTTGCTGTCCTCTTCTTCTACTTGAAAGGGAGGGGAACACCAGGAGCATGTCTCTGCCTAATTAAAGGGAGGCTGAAGGAGCCAGGGGAGACTTCAGCCTGCTGGAATGAGCACACAGATACCCCCACCCCGGCAGCAGGAGGCATTAGGAGGAAACGTGCTGCTTGTTTTGATAGCGCCTGCCCAGCTTCACCATCGAGGCTTCATCACCGGCTGCGAGGCAAGAAATAATAAGATAGATATCTACTCCAGAGGCACAACATCAGGAAAGGCTTTTGCATCTGATTTCTGCCTTACTGGGAGCAGCAGCTCAAGGTCAAACGAACAAGCCATCCAAGCTGGTATCTCACCCTGTACACGTGAGACGTTCAGCCAAGCCTTCTGCCCAGGGCTGTGACCAGAAGATGGAATTACGTAGGAACCTCCCTCCATCTCCATTCAAAGGGCTGGATTAGGAGACAAGAGTCCGTCCTTCCTGACCTCTGCAGCATCAACAGACACCACAGCACACGCCTCCAACCCTACATCTCACCCCAGCCCTAACAATCACAGCTATTACCAGCCCAGCAATTAGCTCCTCTAAGCCCCAGCCAAGGCAGAAGACCCTTGGACTTGTCGGAGCAATGAATTGGGCAGAGTGAAAACGATCCCCCACAGCTGAGGGGATCACAGCTTGTTTTCTACCACTCCTCCCACTTCACCTCTTCTGCCATTGCCTTTTGAAGAAGGTCCTTTCGGAGACAGGTCCCGATCGCCTTTCCTGTGACTCCAGCCTCACTCCACTAATCCTCTCGGTTTGCCAACACCAACTGCCTTATCTTATGTCTTCCCTTTCTCCTTTTCACACCCTTTCCCCACAGGGCACTCACTGGGCAAAGGACTTGGAGATGCCACCTTAAAGGTCTGAGTTCACCTGTTGTCCTTGAGCGACTCAGTTCTCCTCGGCACCTCTAATTGCCCAATTATCGACCCACACACGCACAGGCAAGTTACCCAAGTTCAACCTCCGAGAGCTCCCTAGAAGTGCCTCCACTCAAAGAATTAGCTTCCAGCCCTCGAAGAAAGCTCCAGCCCCTGGGTGAACTCGGCCAGTGAAGCAACAGCAGCAGGAGCCTCAGTGCTGGATGAGGACTGGGAACCCCGTCTGTCATCAAATGAGCTGTAATGGGGATGAACTGGAAGTTATCCCCGTGTCCACTTGGGGACCAGTTTTTCCCCATTTAGCCATCTGATCAGTAAGATGGAAGTGCTTGCCCAGGGATTTTATCCCACCATGGAGAATAAGCACCACCACGTTCAAGCCTTTGATACTTGTTCTCTGACAGACTCTCTTCCCGAAGCGAAACGGCCCTAAAGAGCGTAGAGGCTGGGGCTGTAAAGGAGCTGGAGCCCAGCAGGGTTTTAAGACAGAGCTGGAGAACGATAAGATCCAATCCCTGGTGTCAGTGAGATAAAGTGGTTTATCTGGGTTTCCACACAGGGGAGAGGGAGCTGCTAGAACCTCGCTGTAAGAGAGGGGGCTGGCAACCACGGCGATTACAACAAGCGATAAGACTGGCCAGGCTTTCTGCTTAACAAAACCAGCCGGGCTACGGCAGAAGGGACTCCCCCAGAAAAGCAGTTACTGAATGCAAGCCCCAGACCTGCTTACCTGAAAGAGGGGAGGGAGAATCCAGCTGCTGGACAAGCTGTGGGAGGGGCAATTCCACCTTGTCCTCCTCCGGTCCCCACCTGCTCTTCCGCTTCTTTTTAGTGGTGCCCGCAGCCGTGGCCGACGCTGCTGCTGTTGTGGCAGCAGAAGCTGTCGCCGTCTGGTCGGGTGGAGTCGTAGAGGAGGATGGTGAAGGGGAAGGGGAAGGCAAGGAGGAGGGAACGGGCAAGGGAAGGGGCAAGGGAGAAGGAACGGGCAAGGGAGAGGGAACGGGCAAAGGCAGGGGTAAAGGGGAAGGCAGGGGCAAGGGCACAGGCAATGGAGAGGGCAGGGGCAAGGGCAAAGAGGGTAAGCACAAGGGTGATGGCGACGCCTCGGGACTGGTTTTCCTTTTCAGACTGGACTCTACTGGCGAAGGGGCACACACGCTGCTGGTTTTGGCCTTACGGAACTCCTCCAGCTTCTGCCGGTAATACTTGTAGCCTTTGCTGTTTGGCTCGTATAAAAACCTAGAAAGAAATTTAAGAACACAAAAAAAAACGAAAGAAAGAAAGAAAAGGGGAGTTTCGATGTAGCAGCCACACGCAGGGCTCAGACACCGCACAGGCTGCTGGCCTGGGCTTTTCTCTCCTCTTGCACAACTCTCCTTCCCACAGAGTTTTTGGCTCTCCAGCACCATCCTGTGTGTATGCTCACACAGTGCAGGGCGCCTCCGCTGCGAGCCGCTGGGATCGGGGAGAGTATTTCCCCATTCAGGAGGAAATCGCAGCTGGTTTTGGTGCCAACTAAACACAGGGTACTAAAAAACCATCACATCCCATTGGTGGGAAGGCCAGGTCCTCCCCCAGAATCCACCTGCCTTCCAGAACCCTTCAAGGGCTTCACAACACGCCGGGTTTCGGTTCGCAGGAGAAAACAAACGTCCTGGTCTTACCAAGGGAAAGACCAAACCACTGCCCAGAGAAACTGCTCCCAGCCTTCTCTCCAAGCTGGAAGCATGGAGATTACCAGTCTGCTTAACTACACCCTGACTCCTCCCCTTCTGTTCCCTCACACACACACACAAAACACGGCTCTATTTGCTGCCCCTTCCAGAAATAGGCACCTCTGACCCTTTTGGGTAAAATAAACCTCCTTCCTCTCTGCGGGAAGGGCACGAACAAGCCTCAATCCAGCAGCTCCACAGAAAAGAAATAAAACACAAGTCTCACCATGGGCATGTTCTCTTTAAAATACTTCACACAGAAAACTTGCCTATTCCCAACTCCGCTGCCATCTTCTCTTTTTAGAGGAAAAGTTAAATCCTTGATAGAGGAAAAGTTAAAATTCCTGGGGAACCTCTCCTGGGGATAAGAGATGACAGGCCTTGCCCATCTGCACACACAGGCGAACACAACCAGCTCTTGTTTGTATTTAAAATTCACTGGATGTGGTCTTTCATCCCCCTCCACTGGGATAACAGCACTAAGGATGGTCTCAGGAGCCAGCAGAGGGCAGGACAGGAACCCACCCGCCCCCTCAACAACAAACCTGATGAAATCCTAAGAGGAGACAGCATTTAACTTGCCTGAGCCCAGGTGGGACCACAGTGGGGTCTCAAAGTAAATAAGGCAGCAGCAGGTCAGGTATGAGCACACCAGAGTGATTTTACCTCACAAGGGGAGCCAGAAGGCAACCAATAAATACCAGCAACAAACCAAGGCTTGCCAAGCCCCACCTCATTTCCAGCCAACACACCCAACTGTGCCTAAGAGCAGAAAAAGACAAGACAGGGGATAGGAAACTAACACCATCTGACCCCAGAGGGAGGCATTAAACAGCTGTCAGCGGGCACTGAAGAGTTTAATTTGCATCAGAAAGGCCTCAAAAAAGGTATTCCGAAGGGGGAGGTGCTGGTTAAGGAGCACTACCCGGGTGTTAGTGAAGCAGCTGCACAAAGAGCAACCCAGGAAAGGAACTGGATGGCAGTGGTGCCCGGGGGGCCCACACCGGAACAGGGCTACAGGGAAAATCCTAAAGGTTAGAAATATCCTGGCACACTGGAAGAGAGAGCAGGTGAGGAGGGGTGGAAGCTGGAAATTAAGGCTGGGGGGGGCAAACCGATTCCTCTCTCTGTGCCTTGCTTTAAACTGCAAAGCCTGAGAACATAAAGGCTCCAGGGCTGCGAGTGCGCTGTCCTTGCAACTTCTGCGTTATCACAAAACTGTCTATTACTCCTTTAAAAACCAAAACACACAAAAAACCGACTGCAAATCCATCCAAGCACCCCCCAACACACACACACGCACACACACACCCCCCCTCGACACAGTACACCCGGCAGCAGGTTGTTTCCTTTACCTGAAAGCGTGGTTCTCCCGGTTGTTCTGCAAGGCAATAGCTTCCACCTCGGGACCCCCGTCTGCTATGAACCTGGCCAGTTTCTCAGCAGAGTTCTTTGTCTCTTCGTCCTCTGGGGGTGAAACTTTAAGCAGGCTGTCAGTACTGGGCCCAACTCACACAAGCAACAGTCAAAGCCTATCTGTTCTAAGAACCCCAAGAGCAGAATAAGGGCAAAAGGTCGAGTTTAATTTTTAGAAGCATTTAACATGAACAGTCATAGAGTTTATATCACCCCCCAAAAAAAAAAACCAACCCCACGATGCTGCCCTAAGGTCACACACCAGCTCTGTAACCAGAGGAGTGCCCGTTCACACACCAGCTTCCTCTGTGCCAGGAGGGAGATGAGAAGCTGATTAAGAGACAAACCAGCTTTTGTCTTCAAAGATGGAAGAAACCCACCCCTCTCTGCTGCAGGGGAAGCCTGTTTCTTCCCCACGCCAGGCGTGCTTCCAGAGGGTTACACCCCAGCACTCACAAGCCTCTCTAGTCAAAGACTTTGCCACTGACATCCCCAGGAGCAACAGGAAGGCATTAGAGGAAAAAAAAACAACCCCAAGAGTGGCAAAATAACACTGCTCCATAACCCCACTGGTACCTGCTGTCACTGCACATCTGCTGGCCCTTTCAGGGGAGGGCTACAGGCCAGAGGAAATTCAACAGGGAACAGTCCCCATCCTCTCCTGGGAGAGGAGGCTACTGCAGCCTTAGTCCAAAGGCACAGAGAAAACTCTGACCCTCAACATTCCAAGCGTGTTTGGTGTTTACAAGGAGCCAGGCTAATGGGTTATTTAGCCACGACATCCTTCTACGACACTTGCTACCTGTGCAGTGCCAGTGCCAGCACCACAGCGTGCTGACACGGGGCCAGGAGGCAGAAGCCATGATTGTAAGCCACAGGCAAGTCATAACCTCCCCTTGCTTCAATATTCCACACCTGGGAAGTGGAGGGTAATACTGCTCAGCTTCCAAACCCTGGTTGATATCAGTAACAAGCTCTTTCAGCCCCAGCTTCCAAACCCTGGTTGGTATCAGTAACAAGCTCTTTCAGCCCCAGCTTCCAAACCCTGGTTGGTATCAGTAACAAGCTCTTTCAGCCTCAGCTTCCAAACCCTGGTTGGTATCAGTAACAAGCTCTTTCAGCCCCAGCTTCCAAACCCTGGTTGATATCAGTAACCAGCTCTTTCAGCCCCAGCTTCCAAACCCTGGTTGATATCAGTAACAATCTCTTTCAGCCCCAGCTTCCGAACCCTGGTTGATATCAGTAACCAGCTCTTTCAGCCTCCAGTCTATTAAACCACAAGTCTTTCGAGCTGTTAAGTCATCAGCACGACAGCTGAATCACGTCAAGACTCCTTTCTCCAGCAAAGGAGGCTGACACTGAGAGGGAGAGTGAGTTGCCAGGGCCCCACGCAGGCCTGGAGCAGGAGGGATGAATGCCTGGCCTGCAGACTGCTAAAATCATTGCCCACTGAAGAATTTCAGCCTTTTAACGCAGTCAATCAGATTCCACTGCTCACACCACCTGGCTCTTGGCAGAGCAGCCACTTCTGCCAGCTTCCCACCTGAAAACACCGTCCCTTTGCTTGCCAGGGTCTACATCCCAAGCAGAAAATGCAAGCTCCAGAGGAGGAGACGGCAGCAGGAGCGGGGATTGCGTTCAGCAAACAAACCACTCGCTTTTGTGATGAATCAAACCAGAACATCTGAGAAAACAGGCTTTTCCCAAAGGCATTTTCAGGCCTCAAACCCTTTTCCACGACACTCACAAGAGGGAACTCTCTCAGTTCCCTTTGAGGATTTTTGGGCCACAGGGAAGGGAAGTCTCTTTCAAGAGGCTGGTGGCAGAGCACGGCATCAGAGGCTCCGGGCTCGGGGAACAACCACTTTGGCACGAGAGTCTGACGCCCTCGTGGTGATGTTTGATCACCATCACCTTCCTTTTTGAAGTTTTATTTACAAGCAACAGGTTGACAGCCAAATAGCAACTCCCAACTGTTTCCAGAACAGACCTAACCACCAGTTAGAGAGTGAAGAAGTCAAATTTAACCCATGCCATTCCTATTCACAGGTGCCAGCCTTAATTACCTTTCTGAGAAGAGGAGGCCTGAGAACTTTGATTCTCTTTTCTGATCTCTGCCACTTTCTTTCTGTAGTAAAGGAATTCTCTGCTGTTCTTATCATGCAAAAACCTAGGGTGGAGATGGAGGGAAAAAAAAGAGCACAAACATTGATACCTGGAGATACAAACAGCTCAAACAACAACAAAACTAGCTAAATTACTTGGAATGCACTTAAAAAGTGCCTTACAAAGTCTGCAGCATGTGTAAAAAACACACAGCTTTCACCTATGGACTTGCATCCAAATTTTGGGTCACTTGAAGGGAGACAAACAAGTCTCTTCTGATGCAGGAGGGAGCCCTCTGCCCACAGAGCACGTCCATGGCAGCGGAGACAGACCCAGTCCACAGATCCAGCCCAGTATCCCCGCAGCCAGAGGTTGTTCAGGCAAGCCAGAGCTCCCAGGTGACATCCCTAACTCCAGCCAGTCCCTCTCCTCAGCGGTATCGCTTTCTGCCTCAGCTTCCCCAGCTATAAACCAATTACTCCCAGCAAAACCCAAACCCTAATTAGACCAAACACACCCAAGGAGAACTACACAGAGAAGGGCTGTGGGGTTTTTTTTTTCCCTCCTAGGAGGAGACCAGAGTTATCACCACACTTACGAAAAAGCTGGGTTATCCTTGTAGTCCTCCATAGCGACCTTCTCTAACTCCGGTCCCCCTTCAGCCACGAACCTAGCCAGCTTTTCCACCACTTGCCGGGTCTCCGCATCCTCTGGGGGTAAAACTTTAAGCAGGCTGTCAGTACTGGGGTTCAACTCACACACCAAACAGGCAACAGGCACATTACTTCTAAGAACCACGGCGGCAGACAAAAGTAGAACGGGAACGGGAAGAGAAAGGATGAAATGGGGGATCCGGTCGTACACAGCTGTACAAATTACCATCCCTACACCTCGCTCTCAGCCTCTGCCCCCACCTCCTCCCCCCTCCCCAGGGAGGAAGAGAATAGTTTGTCTGGATTTCCCCCCCCCCAACAAGGGAAAGCCCAAGATCTGGATCGCTCCAAGTTAGGGTGCGACTTCAACCGCAGCTTAATTTGCTCCTGAGAGTCCTACTCCACATGAAACACAGGATGGGGAGGAAGGGACAGGGTTCTTCCCACTGGAAAATGCCCACAGCTCAGCCCTTGCTGGGAGGGAAGCCCACCAGAGAGAAGAGGAGAGCTCAGTCTCCAAGTCTCCACTGGTTGGGCTCCTGCACCAAGAAAGGATCCCTCCAACACCGAGAAGGGTACGAGAGCTGGTGCAGGGCACCCTCAACGGGAACTAGACACAGGCCTTTGTCCAGAACATGATAATTTGGGTACAGAGCTGGAGAGAGAGCACACAGGAGCAGAGCTCTCACACTGCTCTCAACCAGATTCAGACCCCCAGCCTTTCTGCATTAAGGGCCCCCATCCCACCAGTGGCTACTCCTCACATCCCTCTTGCACATTTCACGCTCAGACTGGCTGAGATTCCGCTCTTACAAATCCCACCAGAAATAGTGAGACATGGTTTTGCAAACATATAATGAAATAAATTATGACACAAAGCTTGGTGTGACTTATTGAGCCACTCCAATCTAATTTTATACTTGATTAATACGCACGCATGAAATTCAGATTATGAAGCAAATCTGCCTTCTGGCTCCCCAGCCTGGGCTGTCCAGAGAAACTGGATTGTTTCAGTGCTGCAACGTTCTGTACTGGTTTTCTACCCTACTTAAAGCAGGCAGGACCCAGAGCTGAGACTCAGTAATGAAACTTTGAGGAGAGGCAGGACCTTCGATCTGACCTGGTCATAGTTCCGTGCCTGACTCGTAATCTTATCCAGGAACACGGATGATTTTCCCCCTGCACAGCCACCGAGGACTTCTCATTTGCTGCCGTTTTTGAAAGGCTGTGATTCCAATTTGAACCCAAGCATTACATGGAGATATGTTCCAGAGAACTCTGTACCAGCCACAACGGGTTTCAATCACACAAAAGCAGGATTCTTACACTGATTAACAATTAAGCTCCATTAAGAGTAGAACATAATTCATTTATACAGGCTATTTTTTACAGAAACTTACAGACTAGTGAAGCACTTGCCTTGAAAACTCAGAGCAAACAAGTCTTCTGGGCACAAACCTGACCGGGTTTCACCATGGGGAGTGATCCCTCTCCCACACTGAGCTGGGGCTGGGGCTGGATTACCAATATCTAACAGCACCAGGGCCTGGGGTTTGCAGCTGAAGCTGCTTGGGAGGAGTCCACCCACCTGAATCAGTATCATTTCTACCTCCTGAGGCAGAAATCTGCACACAGGAACTGTGCTAAGAATACCCAATTCACAGCAGAAAGGGAAAAAAACCCCAACCCTCCACTGGGGAATCCTCTTTCCACACTCAACTCCTACCACCAGGGTATGTTTTGCTCCCCCCACTCCCCCCCCGCCCCAAAACGACGCGGTACAAGACGCCATTTACCTTTGATTTCCAACCACTGCTCGTAATCTTCCTCCTCATCCTCGTCTGGTGACTGAAACACACTGAGGCGGTTAGCGACGGGGCTCTGTTTGGAATGGGAGTAGTTCCTGGCTTGGTGCAGCATGCTGCTCAGGACCTGACCGGGCCGCTTCCCAAACAGCAAAGGTTTCTTCCCAACGTTGGGCGCAGAAGCGTTTGCCGAGTTATTAGTAGAACTTGGGGGAGGTTCTTTAGAAAAGAATGAGGGGGAGGAAAATAATTCCTGGGCATCCTCAGGGGTTTCATCTCAGCAAGGTCACAAATAACAACTCGGGTGGCAACACAGCTGCAACAGGCCGTTATTTTCAGAGTAAGTTAAAGACAGAGAGGTAAAAGCTGTGATGGGTTTTACGAGCGAGATTCAAGCTAGAGGAGAGGTGCCTGCCTTTGCAGCACCTGCAGAGGGAAAGGGGGCAAACCTCCCTGTTGCATCTCAAAGAAAGGCTTTAATCCCAATTTGAAGGGGTCATGGTTGCTTTAGAACTTACTCGTACTGGTAACAGCTCATAGCAGGGTTTCTAAAGCGACCGTACACGGAGGCAGCTCACACAAAGCTGGGACCACCAGGAGAAGGAAAGGCCTCCTGTTGCTCAGAAGCCGACCTACCAGCACTGGACTTTTCTTTCTGCAGCTTGAGAAACTGCTGGAGGAAACTGCCATCGTTAACAAACTTGTTGGAAACACAGGCTTCGCTGTCAGCACCGTCATCTCTGAGCAGAAAAAGAAAAGGTGTTGGTGACAGGACCCATCCTCCTCCCCAGCTCCCCTCACAGGGGTTTGTTGTGAACAGAAAACCAGAGGAGTGCCAAGGACTGTTAATTGTGAGAACACACCCAGCTTTTTCACCAGCAGAAGCTTCCTGCTCACAGCATTTACCCACCCAGCTCCTTCACTGCTCTGCTGGAAGAGCGTTTCTGGTGCTCTGTCACACTGCCCTGCTCCCAAGAGCCCCAGGCAAGCATTCAGCTGGAGAACCACGATAACTCCTCAGAGTCGTGATAATAAGACAGGCAACACATAAGAAGCAAAAGAAAAGTGCAGTAATACCCTGTTAAAAACAGGGCTGTATGTATCTCTTCTCAGCAATATCTGAAAAATCTGGCCAGGCCAGCTAACGTGCAGGCACCCTATTCCAACCTTCACTCAATTATCAACTTCCTCAGTATTTTCCTCCCAGTGCCACAGCTCTGCACAGCTCCCCTCTCCAGTTCCCTGCCCGACTCCCGTCGGCGGGGCTCCTTGTCTAGAAGCACGGTAACTCACACGCACTCCCCAAGCAGGGGCAGCTGCTGTATGCTCAGGTAGTTCTGCTTCGCTTGCTGCTCCAGCCTGGCCTCGATCTCTTTCTTTTTCTGTGCTATCAGCTCCTCCTGGTGAAGGATATTCACGTTCGTCTTGGCCGATTTAGACTGCGCGACCCCAAACCACCGGCTCGCTTTCCCTGCGGGAAAAGGGATGAAAATTAAGGCTGCGGCCTCCGGGGCCTCCCCAAGGCGGAGGGAACGGGGGGGGGCGATGCCGCGGCCCGTGCCCTGGCCGCACAACCCCACCCCCNGCTCTGGCCACACAACCCCACCCCCGGTCCCTCACAGCTCCAGGGAGGCCGCCGGGCCGCTGCGCCGCTGGGCCCGCTACACCACCGCGCTGCAGCGGGTTAGCCGAGCCACGGGAGAAGCGGGGAGAGAGCATTGAGGGCCCGAGGGCGGCGGGGCAGAGCCCAGAAGCTCAGCAGGACCGGCCGTACCTGGCGCATCCCTGGGGTTGTCCATTTTGGAGCTCCCGTCCCACAATGCACCACGGC
>VZTM01040206.1:3861-17180 GCA_013400555.1 Jacana jacana
CAAAAAGGGCAAGAAGGAGGACCCAGGGAACTACAGGCCAGCTAATCTCACCTCTGTCCCTGGGAAGGTAATGGAGTAACATGTTTTAGATGTCATCTCCAAACTTCTTAAAGAACAGGAAGTTGTTGGAAGTGGTCAACAGGGATTTAGCAAAGGTTATAACTGGATGACTGGATGAGGGGAGTACAGCAGTTGTCATCTACTTTCTCTTCAGCAAGGTGTTTGACGCTGTCTCCCATAACATCCTTCTTAGGAAACTAAGGAAGTGTGGGCTAGATGAGGGGGCAGTGGGATGGATTGAGAGCATCTCCCTGATGAGGAAAGGCTGGGAGAGCTGGGACTCTTTAGCCAGGAGAAGAGAAGTTTGAGGGGGGACCTAATTAATGCTTTCAAGTATCTGAAGAGTGGTTTGAAGGAGGATAGAGTTGGACTCTTTTCAGTGGTCTCCGGTGAAAGGATGAGGGGCAACGGGCACAAGCTGTAGCATAGGAAGATTCATTCAAATATGAGGAAAAACCTCTTTACAGTGAGGTTGACAGAGCACTGGAACAGGCTGCCTGGGGAGGTTATGAAGTCCTCTTCTCTGTAGATCTTCAAGACCCACATGGATGCAGTCCTGAGTAATGTATTCTAAGCAATCCTGCTTTAGCAGGGGAGTTGGACTAGATGATCTCTAGATGTCCCTTCCAACTCTGACAATTCTGTGATTTTGTGATATTTACAGACTCAGTGACCAGCTTCAGAGCTCTTTACTTCTCATTCTATCTTCATTTATGCTTCTTCTTTTCAGTTCTTGTTTAATATTTAGGGTACAATTTCCCAAAATTTACTAGTCGGTATCTACAGCCAGGAAATAATTTCTTTGTGCAGTACTTTCTAAACTCCATATCAAATACTTGCTACAAGAAATCTGGATTAAAAGTACTTTGATACAATTCTTCTACCCCTTTTGGTTTTAAGGCAACTAGATTATCTATGGAGACTTTGGTCTAGTAAAGCAGTAATCTCCTCCTTGGATTAAAACAGACCCAAAAGTAATTCATTCTCAATAAAAATATTGGCAAAATAAGGAAGCTATTTATTCTTTGAAATTTAAATTCAAAAAATAATAAAAAATATTTTTTGCAGTGGAAACTATCTGTATTTTGACAAAACCCACATGCTTTTTAGTCCTACTTTTCCCGAATTACACACTTTGTTATGTTTGTGCTGCTCAGTGTAGTTATCATGCTACTCTGTTTTGCCTGTGTATCACATACATGTGAAAAAAGACATGTCCCTCTGGTTTTCTCTTAAAATGTAGAAAAATCTGATTGTGCACTAGGACCTGAAAAACTATAGGAAAATACCATTTGTTTCTCCAACATCTCCAAGACATGAAACTCCTCATGGAAGTAACCCAGAGGCACTTGTCTTCCGTTGCAGGGTACTGTTCCTGTTGAGGCTATTTGTGTTTTGGTGTCTGTCATTGTTTAACCTAATTACTCTTCCTCTTTTAGATAGTTTTCCTAGTGCAAAAATAGCTAGTCCTTCCAAATGTTTAAATCAGTTTGTCCTCTGTGTCCTGTTTCCGGTCTTCCATTGTTCCATCCCTTCTCTTCCCCACACCCACCTCCTTCAGCTTTCCCCATTACATGAATCACTTTCATGTAAATTGTTCCTACTGTTTTTCACTCAGCCTAGCCCTGAGGGAATATTACCCCTATTAGAAATGTACACATTTTACAGAGCTGTTTGGGAAGAATGGTTTAAATGCGGTGATAAATACGAGAAAATAGCTATGTTTTTACCACAACCTGCCTGCAGTATTTTCTTTCCATTGTAGGGAATTTTCATGGATATACAGCACAGCAAATTGCAATCACTGGCATTTTTTCCACTCTGGTTGTGTGTTTCAAATGACAGTTATTATTGTTATTGTTCTTCGTATTATTAGGAGAAACAATTTTTAATATTTTCCTATGCAATTTGAGTAACAAAGCAAAATTTCTGCTTTATTCCTATCACAGCAGAACTCCCCCTTTTATTTTACTGTTTTACTATTTAGCATTATAAATACACAAGATCTGTGTGGGACAGCTTCTAAGGTCAAGCAGAAAGGAAGATTTTCTTTTAGAAACATCTGTCAACAAACACATGGGATAGAAGACGGCACTAACATAATTTAATGTGCTTTCACTGGGTGAAAAATGTTCTTTGGATGCTATGTCATGACATGCACTTTAAGTAAAGCTCTTCTCAGGTGCTTTATCCTACACTGTATGGCTTTGCTTCTCTTATACTAATATTTTTTAGTTTCCTTATTGTTTGAGGCTACAAATATGTCAGAAAAGGCTCATATGTGTTATTTGGTCTTCTGGCGTTCAGGGCTGATTGTGATAAGAATGAACAGTTGCCACTCTGCAGATGGCAGGAGAACCAGTTCCAGGTTTTGGTGAACCCTGAGGCTGTCAATGACTCTGCTGGAACACAACTAGCCGGTGATTAAGCAGCAGGTTTGACAGGCATAGCAGTAGCGAGACCTGTTGAGTTTGACACGCGTCCTTTTCCAGCAGGGGCTGCTACAGAGCAGTAATAACCACACGTCCCCGAGGGACTTGAAAATTATTTACAACTCCTTCATTCTCTCCCCACCTATTTGCATTTAACATAAACATATGGAGCTGTTGGTTCTCTTGAGTTAGAAATAAGAGAAAGTCAATGAAGAATATTAGATCTGGACTGAGACAATACAAATGCTCTTGGATCCTTCAGTAAAGTATGCCTCAGCTGTACTGGAATTATCTCCTTGGATAGGAAAGAACTGCAAATCTAAGATTTAAAAACATTAATTCCTAATCATTGCTAAACAACACATCCAAGTGCTGCAAAGAAAGTGAGTTTTAAGCTTAGTATGAAAACTTCTATGGTAACCATAACCTGTGCAGGGCTCAAAGCCCCAACCATATCACTTAGCCATCACATAAGAAACCCAGGGAACCAGTGGAAACCAAAAGGATTCTAAAGCTGAAGTCTTTAAAGGCATGAAGTGTGAAGTGTATAAGGAGAGACTTATTTTCAGACCAGATTAGAAAGAAAAAAAAATAAAAATGGGGGGGGCGGGGGGTTCAGCATATGTTTTTCCCAACTTTATTGCATGATATATGATATATGCCTTCTCCCAATTAGCCTTGATTCTCAGATAAGGATTTTATTGTTAGATTACAACATCTAAGTTATCCACTATAAACTGCCATTGCAAAATTAAACATCTCCAGGGAGGAATTCACCTCATCCAAAAGGAGATATTTAGGATAGGCCAGGTGGATGACCTCTGGAGACCTTTTCTCACCCTTAACTGTAAAGAAAGTTGGCTAAACCTTAAATATTTACAATGTTTACATTCTGTATGTTATGATGATATGGATCCTGATCCTTGTGTCTCTCACATGCATAAGCCACTACAGCTGCAACATTGCTGTCTAGCATTTTGTTATGAATAACGCATCTTAAAGGATTTTATGAAATCTCAAAAAGCTGTTTCTGCTGTCTGCTTATACTCCAAGTTTCACATATAGCAGTTGGGTTACATTGCCAATGTTTCACTTATTGAAAAAAATTATATGATTATATTGCTCCATATTGCTACTTGTCTTCTGAAAGAAAATAATGGATTGTGTTGCAAAAAGAACCTACCTACCGATACAGAAAATTGTGAGATATCACCACCATATAAATGGTACTACAAGCACAAACTCAAATTAATAAATAAAAAGTAGCTTGTGAGGTAAAGAAGGCTTGTATTTTTCTGTTGAGACATGATGGTATACTAGCTCTCCGTAAGAAAAAGGACTTTCCTTGATTTGACCATAACAAATACATTTATCCTTGAATAAAAAAATAAAATAAAATGGGGAGGAAACTTTACGTTTTCCAAACTGAGTAAGAATGCTGTGTAGACAAATGAGTAATAGAAACACATGTGGTATACAGAGCAGTTGAGGTACAAGGCATCAGCTTAGATATAATGTTAAGTACAAGAAAGTAAATTGAAGAAAATTATTGCATTTGTCTTTATATAACTGCTTTTCTGTGCGTTATTGCTTAGACTCTGTCAACTTATTTCACTAACTTTAATTCTTTCAGCAACTTGTTAAAAAAATATATTGTTAGCCATCTCTAATGAATATATTTTTTCCATTTCAGGCTGGGCCAAATACAGCTTTTATAGTATTAATGATTTTCCCCAGCTATGTTTCTTACATTGTTCTCACCTGTTATTTGTTGATGAATTATGAAAAAGGGAAAAAAGGAAGACCTGGGGAACTATGGGCTAGTCAGTTTCACCTCTGTGCCCAGCAAGGTCATTAAGTAAATCCTACTGGAAACTCTGCTAAGGCACACAGTAAATAAAGAGGTGATTAAATAAAGAGGTGATTGGTGACAGTCAACATGGCTTCACTGAGAGCGAGTCATGCTTGACAAATTTGGTGGCCTTCTATGATGTGATCATAGAGTTGGTGGGAAGAACAAGTCACGTTATCTGTCCAGGCTTGTGCGTTTGTTACTGTCCCATATGACTTCCTGGTCTCTAAATTTGAGAGACGTGGATTTGATGAATGGGCCACTCATTGGATAAGGACTTGGCTGGCTGGATGCACTCCACTGGCTGGATGCTGTGGCAAACGGATCATTGTCCAAGAGGCAACCACTGATGAGAGGTGTTTCTTAGGGGGTGGTACCAGGACTGTATACCATCTTTATTGATGACATGGACAGAGGGGTTGAGTGCACTCTCAACAAGTTTGCCAATTACACCAAACTGTGCAGTGCAGTTGACACCCTGGAGAGAAGGAATACCATCCAGAGGGACCTGGACAAGGCTTGAGAGATGGACTTGTGCAAACCTTATGAAGTTCAACAAGGTGAAGTTCAAGATCCTACACATGGGTCAGGGCAATGCCAAGCACAAATACAGTCTGGGTGAAGAATGGATTGAGAGCAGCCCTGGGGAGGAGGACTTGGGGTGTTTGTTGTCAGTGTGATCCAGCAATGTGCACTTGCACCCCAGAAAGCCAACTGCATCATGGGCTGCATCAAAAGAAGTATGGCTGGCAAGGCAAGGAAGGGAATTTTGCCCCTCTGCTCTCACAAGACTTTACCTAAGTACTGCATCCAGCTCTGGGGTCCCCAACATAAGGATATGTACCTGCTGGAAGAAGTCCAGAGGAGGGCCATGAAGATGATCAGAGGGCTGGAACACTTCTCCTGTGAAGATAGGCTGAGAGAGCTGGGGTTGTTCAGCCTGGAGAAGGCTCAGGGAGACTGCGTAGCAACCTTCCAGTACCTAAAGGGACTTTCAGGAGAGATGGGGAAGGACTCTTTATCAGGGACTGTATTGATTGGACAAGAGATAACATTTTTAAACTGAAAGAGGCGAGATTTAGATTAGATATTAGGAAGAAATTCTTTAGTATGAAGTTTGTGAGACACTGGAACAGGTTTGCCTGAGAAACTGTGGATGCCCCATCCCTGGACTTGTTCAAGACCAGGCTGGATGGGGCTTTGAGCAACCTGATCTAGTGGGAGGTGTCCCTGCCCATGGCAGGGGGGTTGGAACTAGATGATCTTTAAAAGTCACTTCCAACTCTAACCATTCTATGATTCTATGATTCCGTGATTTTATTGAAATAAGAAGAGGCTCTTTAATTATTGCATAAAGTGTGGGTTTTTTGAATTTCAGGCTGAAAAATTTCCATATGTACTACATGATTGTATTTGGAAACCTAAAGAATTCAGCTTTCATATTTAACTGACTTTTCTCCTCCTAGAGACTCTTAGCTTTATCCCCTTCTTTCAGTTATTGGGCTGCTGTTTACAGTTTGTAAAGCAAGATGTGATTATCTACAGTAACTGTATATCTAATCAGGAAAAGAAGTGTCAGATTTTGTTTTTAATCAAATGTGACTTCAATCTAAAGTGACCTCACTGTCTTGATTAATTGTAAATAAAAACTTATTTGGAAGTATGTAATTTTTTTTTTTTTAAAAAAAATAGATATTATGGGTGGATGAAATTTATGGCCTGGAAAAATTTCTTGAATAGGCTGTGCTTCAGTGCTTGTGGATTTCACTTAAACTGTGGAAGTCAGCTGCAGACCTCTGATTTACATCTGTTACCAGACTTAGTTTCTCAGTTTCTCCTGTAAAGATTGTTTGAGTGAATAACAAAGTATTCAGGGAACCATACTGGTCCAGATTTTATTCTTTTTGATTTTAGGCACTTAACCAAAATGTCTACACTACTAATTTCTTACTTAATAGTTCCCTTTTTCATGATGTTTCTAATGTGGCATACAGAACTCCACCACAATATTCAGTTCTCTTAAAATCCAAATTTCTTTTTGGAAATAATCTGCTCATTATTGAGTAGATAGGGTAGATTTGTGCTTACCTGCATAAAAATTGAACATGTCTGTGAAGTATGCAACCTGACATCAGAAGATTTCCTATTGTGTGATTTAAGTCCCAGTTCCTTTCTAAAGCACAGCAAAATTGTTGTGGATATGGATGTTGTGGATTAAGTTGTGGTTGCCCCATCCCTGGAAGTGTTCAAGGCCAGGCTGGGTGGGGCTTTGAGCAACCTGCTCTGGTGGGAGGTGTCCCTGCCCATGGCAGGGTCATTGGAACTTGATGATCTTTAAGGTCCTTTCCAACTCTAACTCAATTATTCTATGAAAAAGTTAGTTGAACATAAAAACTTTAGACTTCCTAATGGTTTATGTTATTATGTACTGTTAGTTAGGTTCCTAGCTATCTACATGAGATTGGAAGAAATGAAAAGCACAATTTCTGATACTGTTTTTATTAAGGTATGCAAGAAGAGCTTTTTAAGGACAGCTCATCTTTTATTTATGTCACCAAAAAAAGTAGCCAGATTCGAGAAGAGTTCAGCAGTGAACGTGCTGAGCTTCAATAAAAAAAGCTGTACATAATACAGCTCTGTAAAAAATGTTGCAATTAGAGTCACCCGCTAACTTAAAAATATGGCTTGCAATATATTGCAATACAGACTTAGTAAGTCTGAATGAAACCTGCCCTACTCAGATCAATGTTTGTTTTATACATTAGTTTTGCCACTGAATTCACTAGGATGAGGATTGTACCTATCATCTTTTGTTAGACTTGAATCAAACAAATTTCTCTTTGATGCTTGATGACACAGAAATATTCAGTCAATGGGATATTGAGATCTTTCTTCCAGCACACCACTTAACAATCTTTAGTATAGGTGGTGTCTAAGCATCCCACAGTTTTTTTTTCATTTGTTAGACACACAGATTCTTTACTCATTCAGACGTCATCTTCCTTGGAGGAGGTTCCTGAAAAAAACATTGATGCAAAAGATATGTTAAAAAAGATCAATGACAAAATGTCACTGAGAATCGAACTCATGTAAAGATCCCTAGAGTGGCAGAATATAAAGTGAAAGTGATGCTGTCACTCCGCTTTTATCTCTTTGATCCCATGTTCAAGACTAGCATAGGCCTGCAGCAGTGCTTAAGCTGTAACTCTGCTACAAGAGCAGCTATTGACTTTGGCATTATTGAGAACCTAATACCATTTATTGAAGTCAGGTTTTTACTGATTTTTAACACTGGCAAAATTTCTGTAAGGGCAGATCTAGTAAAGGCTTCGTTTTTATTTCTCAGGAACTTCCCCTAATTCCCAAAACATGAAAAAAAAACCCGCAAAAATGAAACAAACTGTTGCACACTAAGCGCAAAGAGTCTGAGTCTGTAAGAGCTATAGGAGCCTTTAACACACATGGTGAATAAGTGCAAAACATTCACATTTTTAAATTTATTTTTGTAACATGGCTGGGAAGAGCACAGATGAATAATGCTAATTGACCTTCTGATGCAGGGAGATAATATCACACTGTCTGCAAATGTGTATTTTTAAAGAAAATGTTCTAATTTAAAAATTCCTGGTTTTATTTTTTTGCAAATCTCATTAAAAAGAAAAGGGATAGATTACTATATGTATAGATTGGTTTTCAGAGAGCTACTTTGCTCTCTGTTCTGTGGGTATAAATTACATCTATCATTTGGTTTCTAGGTCAGCTTCAAGTCAGTGGTGATACTCAAGTGTTAACATGTACCCACATCTTAAGTTTAGGAGAAATAAGCTGCCAAGTTTTGAGTTCTGGGATTTATCCTTTAACAGAAATTAACCCGAAGTTAACACATGATGGTGAAGTGGTCTTGCCAAGGCAAGATGAAGCGTCAGAATATCACATGGCGGAGCCAAGTTTTGCCTCATACAGGGCTGGGTCCCCGAGCAATGTGGGGAAATCCAGGCAAATTTCTGACTTCTTTTCCTAACCCTGCACTAGTTTGAAATGAAATTTCCGATTATGTATTTGTGAGCTGAAAGAAACATTAGGTACTTTTCTGCTGCATTTTTCTGTGAATTGTCTGCAACCAGCTTCCAATTTTATGCACCTCAAGTATCCCTGCTTAAGAAGCGACAAAGCAGAAATCTCTTCCCATTCAGAGTCACAGCTTTCCAAAATTGTGGTTATATGTCTACTTGTAGTGCATTGGAGAGGAA
The DNA here is from genome assembly GCA_013400555.1 of Jacana jacana. NCBI lineage: Eukaryota > Metazoa > Chordata > Aves > Charadriiformes > Jacanidae > Jacana > Jacana jacana. Next base: position 12,456 of record VZTM01040206.1, read on the forward strand.
AGCCAGTGACCTGGCTTTTTTATGCATAAGAAATATCACATACAAATTGAATGACTAAAGAGGTGGTAGCTATGAGAGGTCCTGTGAAACATGAGTTATCCTTTAAAAAGTATGTTTGGTTAATTTTTTGCTCAGTGATAGATTTACCATTTCTACTTATTTTCTATGCTTCACATTATTAAATTATAAAATGAGGTGGAATAGTGTCGGCTTGGCTGAAACAATGAAAACTTCTGAAACTTCATCATATATCTTAAGTATTTCTTCTTTTTGATCAAATTTAGCATGGGAAAGAACATATATTCTAAGGATCCTACACTTTTAAAATATATGTATGTCTCTGTATAACAGCAGAAGTAGCATAAGCTGTAGTCTACACAGACATGCACAGATGCATATATATTCCACGCTGTAGTACCTATATGTGTACTGTAGAAAGCACAACTGAAAATCACCAGTCACTTAAAATGTCATAGTCTGGAGTATGCCTGGGTTGTGCTGTCAGTATGCAAAATGAATTCAAATAATAGGTGCCATTATTGTAACATGAAACTATTAGTTGAAGTTCACAGTGCTTGCCTACATCATTTAAACCTTTATTAGAAAAAAAAAAAGAAATTTTGAATGTTTGAATGTTCTTCTTTTCCTCCTTAATTTGAGCTCAATGTTTAACCAAAAGCATCTGGAAATAACTAAATTCCACTGCCGTCCTCCTGGTTCAAGTTCCAACAAAAATCAGAAGGCAAAACTCCCTGTGCAGTACCATGGAGGTGTCAAACTTGACTTGAAATGGATTGACGTGTCATTATTCCTCCCATTCTTGCTTCTTTTTTAATGATCTGCACCTGAGCTCCAGTGTGTATTTTGTGACACTTATTAGCAATCTACAGGTCTGAGAAAACTGTTGTTTATCCATCTCTCACCTGTGAAAATGTTAACAAGATGAGACGTGCAGCAGTGTCTGGTGCCAGCTGAAGGTCATGAGTAGAGTGAAGAAGTGTCTGACATCTGTCTCTCGCAGTGGGCATCACATCGTTGTTTCACTGAAAGCAGCAGGCTGAGCGATCTCACACCATTACTATCAATGGGACCTGAGTGCACACTACCTACCTTCGTTCCTTGGTTCCAGGAGTGAAAGCGTGGAGCTATTAGCACACCCCGTTCACATCCTAGATAAGAATGTTGAAGTAGTTCCACATGGCAGATGAACAAAAGAAGTCATTAAGCTTATTCTTGTCCACATGCACTCAGGGGCCTGACGGCAACTGCCCTTGCTATTTTAAATCAAGACTGAGAGGCTCAAGGCTACTGATTTACTGAGTTTCAATCAACCTGGATTCATCTTTTCTTCTTCTTTATTTTTTTTTTCTTTTTTTGAGGGGCTGCTTCAGAGCGACTAAGTCTCTTTGACTAAAATGGTTACTTTGATTTGCAACCCTGCAGTATTTTCACAATAGGCTAGTATTAATGGCATTTGCCTTTTGGAAAAAATGGAATACTTTCTTAATTATAACTTTTTTAGGATGGGATAGATGCCTTAAATGCAATAGCTTTAAATAAGCTTCTATCTCTCTCCTTGTCTTTATGAGTGAATGGCTGTAAGTGAAAATATGCACTTATTTATGAATATTCATTTGTGTGTGAATTACCTGTGGAGACAGACAGAAACCAAAATAACTATGCAAATATCACAGAACATGCATCTATATGTATACATTAGTGAACAGAAATTGATCTCATCCTGAAGTACACATAAAAGAGTTTTGCAGGATTATATACAAAAGTGATATCTCCTTTCCATCTTGCTCTCACCTTTCCCCCTTCTCTTCTACTTCCCCATCCCCATCCATTTCTTCTCCCGTGCATCTTCCCCTCTCTTCCTCTTCCCACCTCCCCTCCCCTTGCTCCCTTCTCCCCTCTCCCCCCACTCACTCCCCCTCTCTGTCTCAGCTTCCCATTCCTCTTCCAGTATCCCTCTCCCCTCCCCTTCTCGCTCCTTTTCTTCCCTCCTTCTTTGCTGCCTTCTTTTTTTTTTTCCCCTGTGTAGTGACTTCCTTTCTTTTTTTTCTTCTAGTAACATTTTTTTTTCTTTTGCAAATCATTCAGACACTTCAGCCCATGCTGGGCTGGCACAGCCACTAACAGCTTCTTGAAAACCTCTTCCATTTCTTGTACAGCACATGAAATGATGCCGTTCGGCAGACAGACAGTGGAAGCAAGGTGTTCAGCCCTTTCAATTTTTATTTATGGCAATGGGGAGAATATTGCTGGAGGTACTAAGAACAGGCTTACTTTCTGAAAGAGCAAAATTTGTCTCAATTGTCTCTGGATGGAAAACTATCTGTCCCAATAGTCAGTGGAAACAGCTCTCCTGATCTCCCTTTACCTTTTATTCTGAATTATAAATATGTTTTATGAATGGTTAAACAGCTTCAATCTCAATCTCATTAGTAAAAGACCTTCCTCACCCAGGACCCACTGAAAATGGCAGAAATGCATTCACAAATTTGAGTAGACTTTAGTTTTGACACTAACAAATATCCCACTGGCTTAGTCTTTCATAAGTCAGACAAATGAAAAATAATGATAAGCACATGTATCAAAAATAAATGCCAGTTGTATTACAAAATCCTTTTTTCAGTACTTCTCATTGATGCAGGCTGTAGAGGGCTCTGGAATATGACATTCTTTTATTGGGTTGTTCCTTTTGAAGCAAATTCCAAATCAGTGTTTTGTTTTGTTTTGGGGGCTCACAAGCTCTTAAAATGAACTGCCAATGTCTTGCAAGTTAAAATTGTACTTGCAAGTACAGTAGTGGGCAATAAATAAGAAAGATAAGCATTCTGTAGTCAGGTTATAGTGGAACAACAACGAAGAAAAGAGCCTGCTGCATTCTTTCTAAACAAACAAAAAGCATAATTGGAAAAAATCATTTTTATGTTCTCTTACATTAGATGGGACCACTGAGTGAAACATTCACTGATGAATTACTCCTCTAATCTGTGGAGGAAAAACAGCTACTGGCTAATTAAAGAGTCCTGGAACAGAGCCATGAGAACTAAATGGCTAAAAATGAAAACAGGCAAACATTTGAAGAGTATTCTACAGAACACAGATCTTTCAACACCTCCCCCTTTTCCATGGCTAATTCATTGTCATGGAAACTGAATTTATCAAAATGTTCTTGTTCACTCCTAGTGACCCAGTGAGTCGACTTACAGAGCTGGTGAAAGGTAACTCAGGCTGAAGCAATTTTTACAAATGATATGCAGCAGTTCATAAATCGGTAAATTTTGAATGGTACCATTGTGCTTCCCAAATAGTTTCCCCTAGTCTCAAAAGACTCTTTTTGTCTGCAAGCTAGAGGTGTCTGCAACCCTTACTAATAAGTTAGCATGGGAGGCATGTATGATGAGTTCAGCTCCTTTCTTCCCCTCTGCTCCCCTTTAATTTGTTTTTCTTCTTACACTGTGAATTTATGCTAAAATCCTGTTATTTGTGTCTTTTATTTATTTCATGCATTTTCCACAACGTTTTTCTTTGCTGATCTGTAGCCCAAGGATGCAAAAATCCTTCATGACCTCATCACAAACATCTCTTCTTATCTGTTGCTGAAGGTAGGTGTTGACTATCAAGTGTAATACACAATGACTACTGTATGCAGCCAGCTTTGCCAAATCTGAAATAAACCTGGAATTCTAAGTGCTTTCATCCTGTTTCAGAAGGTGGGGTTGCTTGTATTTCTTCATCGTGCAGGAAAATTTTCATATAATTATTTTGAAGGTTTTTCAGCTTCCATGTCACTGCCAGATTCCGTCAAGGTTGATTTTTACTTTATTTTATGTTAGCAATTAGTGACTTGTTGTCATGGAAACCACACTTCACATGATTCTTGAACTTAAATGGCTGAATGTGATCATACAGCAGCCCTTCCCTCTTTAGCCTCAGTAGTTGAAGTCTTGCTTTGTGTGTGTGTTTGTGTCATCTTGATTACAGAATCACATAAAATATCTATAAACACACAAAATAATAGCAGAGGGCTACATCAATTAAAATGAAGTATTCAATAATTCATTCTTTAATTAAAGCTCTTCCTTTTCCTATTGCTGTAACCTTTCAAGTGTTAAAACAGATATAAGAGCTAATAATTAGTATGAAAGATCTTTTCTAATTAGCAGTTTGTGAAACAATAATGAAGGAAAACAAAAGATGGGGATTTCAAATAATTTTGCTTTTAGGCTTAATGCAAAGAATGAAAACAAAAACACTTTAAAGAAAATATTTTCTAGGGGATAAGTCTGTGTCTGAGGTTATAGATTGCGTGTACTTGTGTAGACAGAAAGGAACGCATTCAGTTCAGCTTTTTGTCAGTAAACAGATGAAATGACTCAAGACATAGGAATCAAAGGATATGTCTCAATATACTATGAATAACAGGCATATCTGAGTTTGGTCATCCACTAAATGTCTTCTATTTGCAAGTCAAAATCTTAAAATTTTACTTCACTTCAGAGGCTACATTTCTCAATAGCAATCACATTACTTTTTTGCTTTTTTTTGTTTTTGCTTTCCATGTGAGTGATGTCTCCACCATTTAGACATATTCCAGAAAATTTCCTGCATCAAAAAGATGTATTTCAATTGAAGAATTTTTATTTTTTTTTAGATTATGCTGCTGTAATAGTAGTGGCAGAGCAAGCTGAAACAGACCTTTATAAAGACCTA
>VZTM01040207.1:0-12511 GCA_013400555.1 Jacana jacana
CAACCTAAATGATTCTATGATATAAGTAATTTCTGCAAGGTGATATGGAAGATTTAAATAAAATAGACAATGGAGAAAAATATTTTCTAAATACCTTGTTCTCAGAAAAGTACTCACCCTTTGGGAATTATTTTCCTTAAACTTAAGTGTTCACCAAAAGAGTTAAAGTGCCTTGTCTTATACCCTGCTGAGATTCATGTTTGTGCACAGATGATTGAGACGGACTTTTAAAAATTCTGCTTGCAAATCATATTAATTTTGTTTTTACTGGAGGCAATCTAGAACTGCTGTAGAGTTGGAGAGACTTGCAAAAGCGTTTATTCATTTTCTGCCCAAAAACATATTCACTTGTAAAAATCCAACCAATTACAAAGGAAGCTGCAAATTGCATATTTATGGTATCAATATAGTAAATTAGAAATAGAATAGCTCTGTGGGGGTTTGTTTGGTTGGTTGGTTTGTGGTTTTACTTAAATGGCTTGATGATACATTAGTGGTAAGGCAGTAGGTGAGAAGCAAGAGTGTCATCTAGCCAACATCAAGCATATCATGAAAATCTTTTATCTTAGTACTAACCTTGGAATACTATGTCAAATCATCCACTTGATTTACTTTGTTGCCTTGGAATATTGCACAAGCCTTTTCTTAACATGAAAGCTGACTCCTTTGCTGCAGTTTTTGTAGCCAAAATTTTGTGTGTTGCAGTCAAAAAAATAAAAGAGCAGAACGCTTGTTTTTAAACATTCATTTTTCTTTCCCTTGAAAATGAAAAGGTTCTATTTGAAACAAATATATATCTTCTATAAATGTATATTACTCCTAGAATTGTATTTAAGCCTCTGTGTTTACTGTTTAGTGGACTATTGAAAAAAAATCAACACACACAAAAAAGGAAAAAACCAAACAACAAAAAAAAAACACAAAAGGGGACATAATAAAAGAGAAAATGAAAAGGAAATTATTTATTATTAAGACTGGAATGAAATACTGAGAAGTTATTATTTTTTTCTGGCATTATAAAAAATATTGTTAGGCCTACAGGGAGAAACTATGTTTTTGTACCTCACAAGCTAGAACACAAAGTAAACAGCAGGAGTTATGGTAACCAATCTCTTCTCCTTGGACTGTTCATGCATTGAAGTGATTGAGAATGCAAATAAATTCAGTATGGGGGATACTATTAATCTCATTGCTCTCTACCTTTTCTATATCCAAGTCTTAGATTCTTGGTTGCAAAGTGACCCCAGGTCAGTCTGAAGGCCATAAGGCACCCAACCCTCCTCCTGGATTCTCACCCAGACTATTCTGTAGATGATGAGGAGGAAAGAGGTATTTGGATTTTCTCAGGGCAAATGAAGCTTGAGCCCTCATATATTCTGTGTGTTCAACTACTCCAATAAAGGTTGTTTTATTTGGGGAAGGACAGCAGTCTGCCCAAACATGGTTTTGTTCAATAGATTTTAGAGTGGATGAAAACTCTTCCCTGGAAACATTCACTACATCTGCTCTGCCCTTCTTTTGGAAAGATTCAGAGAAGCATCTTTGCACCAATTTCAGTTTTCTGACTCAGCTAAAAAGGCATACTGTGCGCACAGTCTGGGATATCTCACAGTTTACGACAAGTTCAAGATTCTGGTGAGGATCATGTGTGGGAATTCAGGTCTGGGAAAAGTAGTTGTTTTCATTTCTCCCAGTTTCAATAATTCACCTAGACTCCCTAACAGATCATGGTGAGAAGGAGAACTTCTAGAGGGCAATTTATCTTATTCTCATGTAAACAAGCAAAATAGTTTTGATAAAATATTATCTAAGAGTTCTCATTTCTTACAATAGATAGAAAAGGGAGCATAGAGTGACTAGCTAAGACTTAGACACCTACTGTTAGGATGTATGGATTCTGTGAGCCCTAAAATTCCTGCTGTTGTAGCTGGCTTTTAAAACACGTCAAATTTTACTTGAGCTAGGCCATATTTTTAAAGCCTTTTCTGACCTGCTGACTTTGTGTTCTAGTTCTATGGCATTTTCTGTATTATTAAAGCTGGGCAAAGCCTATAGAAAAACTGCATTTTTAGTGGGAAAATATATTTTACTCTATTTTATATAGTAATAAAGCATAATTAAACCCTTCAGGAAATATTTAGAAGCTAAATAAGATAAATTTTTTATGAGATAAATCCTGGACAACTAATTGTTTTCGGGCTATGTCATTCACCGAAAACCTTCTGTTCCAAATTAAACTATCCTTCATCAGTATTAATTAGGTAGTAACTGCACTCAAGAATCCACTAGAAGATCAAAAGGGCTATTGGTCTTTCTGACAGCACTGAGAGATTAAAGCTGTTGGTGGTCTAAAGCAGGAGGCTTCATTTAAGCAGTTAAGAATGCTTTCTTTAGTCTGTCCCTTTGTAATATTTCTATACTCCTTCTTTCCTCATTACTACGGTATCAGACTGCTTCAATTCCTCCATACATTTATTCAGTCAGCATGGTTGGGAGATAGAAAACTCAGAGCAGCAATTAAAAGAGGCTTACAGTGCTGTGTTAAAGGTATGTAGGCAGCTAAAGATGAAGGTAAGTGCCTAGTGGGATTTTGAAAACCACTTACGGGTTAAAATTACAGAAGGGCTTTGTGTCTGAGAAACTAGATGTCTAGCTGTTATTCCAGGTACTGTTAGCCAAAAGCAACTTGAGAGCACTCCATTTTCTCAAGTTTTTTAAAAGTTTATACTCTCATTTTCTTTTCTTTCTCTGCTTTTCTCTGATCTTCTCTTTCTCTGCTTTGCTTTCTTCCTTTTTCGCCTGGCTTTGCCTTTCCTTGCCTCGCATTCCCTTTTGCAAATAGTCTCATTACTCCTCTTGCTTTTTTCTGCTATAGCCATCACTTCATATAGAATAGCCTAACCACACACTCCTCAGGAGCAGCAGTTCAATAAACTGACTTTCCATGCTCTTCTATGGGTCTAATAAGCATGAGGGACAGAGCTGTGGTGCTGACTCTACCCCTTTCACAAGCTGCTTACCCTGCATAAACCTGAACTAGATCCGATACAGGGTGGCTCAGAATGATCTCATTCTCATTCATAACCCTCCTCAGGTTTCACGTACTGAGTATTTGGTGTCAGGAATCATTTTTATTCCTCTATTTGTCTGAAGAGTGGTTAGTTCATTCAACTCTTCAGTTATCTTTTCCATTAGTGGTTGTACCTTTGCTTCAGGAAAATGCTCCTGTGCATAATCTCACAAGTAAAAATAAGGAGTAAAAATAATCCAGGTATTTAAACAACATTAAGGTATGTGAATGTATCTTGCAGATTACTTAACCTGTTTCATTATAATATTTCTATCATCTCATTTTCCCTTTTCTATTAATTTTTCTTCTTTCTCTGCTTAGTTGAATTTAAAATATCTTCCTTTTATCTTTGTCTGGCTGCTTGCAAGTGGATGGTGTTTGATAATGACTTAATTTAGGTGATAACCAGCTCAGTAATGCCATTGCCAATTCTCTGAACAGCTCACGGTATTGTGAATCACTGTCATGAAATTAGTTTTAATTTAAGAAAAGTAAAGAAAAAGACAGGTTCTGAAAGTTCACATGCAGTCTTAAATCCCATGGCTGAATTGCTGATTAGCCAGTATGTCTGGCTCACAATTCTCAAAAAAACCTATACAAATCTAATAAGTTTTATACTATAAAAGTTAAAATTTATTTCTAGAATCAAAAGTAATGGAAATAAAATCAAAAGTGTTTACTTTTTTATGCAGGATTACTGGGATATATACATACCATAAAAGATTTTCACACTGAGAGAAAATTTGTCACTAATTATGGACTATACGCATGCAAAAATGCTTTTACTTACAAAAACTAATCATAATCAAATGATCAAAATTAAGGAAAAGCTTTAATCAAGGTTACTGTGCATTCTTTTTTATTTTTGCTTTTTAACAATGTACATATATTGGAACTCAATAGACAATTCTACTCCATGATAACTCTTAATTTTTGCAGTTGGGTAGTAATGATGGTAATAATAATACTAATAAAAAGTAAAAATTATACAATTCTATTAAAAATTCTGCTATAGAGAGTTATGTTGTTGTGATCAGCTTCTTGGTCTTGTGTATCCATTTTTAAATGTTTATTCTCTACCCCCATACAATTTTGTTCTGCAATTTAATAACTGAACAAAACTGAATGATAGACTTATTCAGTTAAAAATCCAGGCTACATCTGAGTTTGAAAATACTGTTAATAAACACAGAATGTGTAAGAGAAATTAGCTTTAAGATTTTTCTTTTTTTTATTTTTTGCATATAGAATCATAGAATCATTTTGGTTGGCAGATAACGTTGGGATCATCAAGTCCAACCATCTGCCCTACTCTACAAAGTTCCATCCTACACCATATCCCCCAACACCATATCTAATCTATTCTTAAACACAGTCAGGGATGGTGACTCCACCACCTCCCTGGGCAGCCCATTCCACTGACTGACCACTCGTTCTGTGAAAATTTTTTTCATAATGTCAATTCTAACCCTACCCTGCTGCAGCTTGCAGCCATTCCCTCTGGTTCTATCTCTAATTTCCCGTGAGAAGATACCAGCACCAACCTCTCTACAATGTCCTTTCAAGCAGTTGTAGGGAGTGATGAGGTCTCCCCTCAGCCTCCTCTTCCTCACACTAAACAGGCCCAGCTCCCCCAATTGTACCTCATAAGATTTATTTTTGAGGCCTTTCGATTGTCCTCCTCTGCACTCGCTCCAGCACCTTGAGATCTCTCTTGTGTTGAGGTGCCCAGAACTGAACACAAGACTCAAGGTGTGGCCACAGCAATGCTGAGTACAGGGGCACAATCACCTCCCTACTTCTCCCACCTCTACTTCTGCTGGTCACGCTATTATTTATACAAGCCAGGATGCCATTCTCTTTCTTGGCCGCCTAGGCACACTGCTGGCTCATATTCAGCCGCTTGTCAACTCTCAAGTCCTTTTCTGCCAGGCAGCTCTCCAGCCACACTTCCCCAAGCCTGTAGTGCTGCATGGAGTTGTTGTGGCCCAAGTGCAGGACCTGGAACTTGGACTTGTTGAAGCTCATGCCATTAACTTGGGCCCACCGATTCAATCTATCCAAGTCTTTCTGCAGAGCTTCCCTGCCCTCATGCAGGTCTAAATTGTATTTATTTTTACAAGAATGAATAGTTGAACACCCGTTACAAGACACTCAGTTTGGTTAATGTTTTTTTCTCACATCCTTATTCTCAAAGCAATCTTAAAAAAAAAAAAAAGAAAAACACTGAAGGCATGAAATAAGTTTCAAAACCTAATTGGGAGGAGAAAAACAATTGTCTCCCTAGGAATAACTTATCTTCTTATCACTGAGAAACATGCAAGTATGATCCTAAAAATATCCTCAGTTAAGATAAGAGGTTGTGAAGTTTATTATTAGCAATTTTATATCATGTCATATAACCATTGTGTAACATTGATAGTTTTTATAGTAAAATAAATGTCTCATTCCATTACTGACTTTCAAAGCATATTAAAGAATACTAGCTAAATCAACATGGTGCAAGGCTAATAGGACATCATAGAAAGTTACGGTTATGATAAGACTTTCATATCACATTAGCCCAAGAATGCCACTATTTCATGTTTTGTTCGCACTCAGCACTGTCACTCAGTATTAATTTTCACTACCTTTTTTCTATTAGTTGGGGAAATAAACCTGAAAACTAGCAATAATTTGGCTGGCAAGCAAGCACTCCCCTAGGCTATAGTGCTCCATATACCCACAAACACAAGAATTTAAGTTAAAGGAAATTATCATTGCAAAATCTAGTCTCTATCAATCTGTCCTTTAATATTTGTTACTCAAAACAGTGTAAATGCCTTTTAAATGCAGGTAGGAATCACAGGACCCTTTCACTCCAGCATTGGCAGTGGGGATTGAGAGGATCAGACCTTATATGACTAAAACAGAAAACATCCTGCCTGTACTGCCAATGTTGGCAAGGGGGTAGGGGATTGGGAGTCTGTCTATGCTGCCAATACTGGTCAAAAGAAGCATGTCAACAATCTATGATGGTCATATCGGTCAAGGGACAGGATACCAGGAAGCAGGGTGTCAAATTATTAAAATAGAAACAGCTGAAAGAAACTAAAACAAAACCTATGCCAGAAAAAAATAATAATAAGGTGCTACTGAGGAATGGGAGGCAGTCAGAGGTGAATATAACTCAGAGTAATTTCTAGTGTGAACCTTGCTTAATGTTTACACTGAAATACCTTCCACATATTCTGGTGAGTTCACTTGAAGCAAAATGGACATGCTCCAGGAAATCTGCTTGCAATAGAAAACGTTGCTATAAAGGCCAAATACTTTTACATTTAACTTTCCCCACCCCACGCCACTGTCTTCTTTTGTTACAACCACAGTTTTTACACAGACAGCAGTCAAGAAGTTATTCTGGGATAATTAGGTATTCATGACTGCAACATAATGATTCAGCATACAGAATTGTATTTCTGTAGACTGCCTGTTTGACATCAGAAATCTGATAAGTTGGACACGAGGCAGTACAGATGTATATCAATAGGAAGTATAACAAAGCAAAGGATGAAACTAATATACAAAAAGATCATCAACAGCTCATCAATGATCAGTTCTAGAAATACAGAGAGGAGCATCATGAAAAAAAGCTTTAGGAATAAAAACATATGTAAACCACATCATGTTTAATAAATTTATATGTAGAATTGCAGGTCAAACAAGATTTTAAAACAATTTAGAAAACATGTATAAAGAAACCCTGGTGAATTCCCTCCCCACAAGCTCGCCCCATCTCCCCCCCCAAAAAAAAAAAAAATAAAAAAAGAGAGAGAGGAGATAGAAGAACCTGATGAAAAAGTTAGAAAATTCTATATTTGATTCAACCACCTCTGTACTTCCAAGGGAATATTGTCCCTGTCAGCCTTAGAAGTGAAAAGATCATTATAAAGGTGAAAATAACACCAGAAAAAAAAGAGTAAATACTAAGGATGTGTGTGTAACAATCTTAACTATATTTTTATTATTATTTTTAGTATTATTATTGTTGTTGTTCTGTTTTGTTTGGTTGGTTTTTTCTTTTTTTTTTTTTTCTTTAACAGTATTCTCTTCTTTGGGTTACTTATTTATTTTTTTCTAATATTTTATTCTGGACTAATAATCATTCTTTGACTAGGCTCCTGAAATGTCAATTATGCTAATAATAAATTCTTGCCTATAGATTTAAGGTATGTCCCTTTTCTCCTCAGGAGGATTTTGAGAGTATCACAATAAGTATTCAGCCTAAAGCATACAACTTTTGAAAATTCATGCCATGCATGAGTGATGGAAAAGTTGGGTCTTCTACAATACTACATTCCCAACATAACTATGTCCTGGCAGACCTGACCTACTCTGAGTAGGAACCCTCAGTTATTTGGCAATATAGAGTGTTCAAAGCTACTTTTTTTTTTTTCCTGGGGCAGATTCATGATACCATATGTATTCTGTGGAACGAAAATACCATGAAGAGTAAAAATGTCTAAAAGACTTCATAACAAAGTAGTCTGGATATGGCTGTACTTACTAGCCTGCTGATTATTTTTTTAAGATAAATTGAACTTAATATTGTAATTATTGTTAAGTATGTATAATGTCCAATTTTCTTTGTTCTTTTTTGGATTCTTCCTTTGTTCTTTCCTTCTTCAATAGAATAAATTAATCAGCTCTATGTAAACGTTAAATTGAGTGTTATCAGTTTGTGATTCTAAGACTGTAAGCACTTACTGCACTGTCTCCCATGCTGACTAGATATCTATTTTGTACTTAAAATTCTCTCCATCTTCAAATGTGCACTTATGTTATTAAAAGCTGTTCTTATCATCTTGTGAATATGTAATCCAGATCCTCACTGGAAAAACACAGAACAAAATGGACGCATTTCCTACTTATTCACTTGGGAATCAGTAATTGCCATATGCATTTCTGAACTATGACAAGAGATGACACAGTTAATTATTTGAATAATTAATTAAATGCTTGGAAAAAAATGTGACAGATAATGCCTTTATGTATATTAAATTTGGGATGCTGAAGCTTTTTGACTCAGGGTGTTTGCCACTTCATACTGTTGGTGTTACAATGTTAAGAAATGTAAGTTAATTTTCCATAGTTAAAGGCTCTTAAAACCATGCAACTTATTGTTTGATTTCTTGCCATGTTCCTTCCCAAGTGATCACCTCATTAAGATTATTGCTGCAGTTTATAATCATAAAGTCATTCTTAATTTACAATTTTCCTTTAAAGCTGCCACTGAGAAACTGTCACCGCTTTATCTTTGAAAAATTACTCATCTATCACATTGGTTATTACTGCAGGATGATGGAAATCAGATCCATAATTTTGCTATTTCCTTGTTAGATTTAGGTATTTTCTTCTGCTTATTTTGATTTTGGCAGCTGTTTATTTCATGGCTTTAAATCTCATTCATCATGCATCATCTCCTTAGTAGGGTGTGAACAAGTTCTGGGACTGCCTATCACAATTTGACTGTTTTAAGTGGATGATGCTGAATAAATAAATTGAAAGAAAAGTAATTTGACTTCAGACTGTATCTGTTAGCTTTTTTTTTTTTCTTTTATTTACATATTTGCTGTAGAAAAGGAGGAATAAAATGTAACTTACAATACAAAGAAAAAAGACAAAAAGAAAAATAAATTTAATTTCTAAACTATTCTTCACAAATGTCCAATGCTAACACAAGTCCTGGTGAATTGCTTAAATTTTACTGTAAATCAAATATGTTCATTAAGAGTCACATCTTTACAAAAATACTCATTGTACTTTTAAAGAAGATTCAGGATCTGCTTCTAAATTAAAGGTGTTACTTGCTGAAGTTTTAACCATAAAAAATTTTTTTTTACAGTTCTAAATTGCATCTACACCTTGTCTGCTGCTGATAAATTTATCCAAATTACCGCTTGTCTGCATATATGCAATCAGGCATGTTTTTTCAGTACAAAAAGTGCTTTCAGGATTCTTGTTTTTTACTCACTAATGCTCGGACAAACATCACAGTCATCTTGGTCAATCCAACCCATACTGAGCTGTATATCTAAAAGATTAAATGCAAAAGTTCGTCTCCCTTCTACAGTGTTAGAGTATTACAGTATTAGTCTGTCAGCCATTTATAGCACTCTTCCAAACACTCAGACCTCTTACTTGAAGAGATCTAGATGGCAACAAGCTCATTAACTCTCAGGAATATTGGCTTCCCTTTTCAGTGAAGGAAGAGTGAATACAGGTATAACAATTTGACCTTGATCATGTGATCAAAGAAAACCATAGATTTGAGGGGATGTCTGGTGGTCATCTAGTCCAAGGTCCTGTTCAAAACAGTATTTCAAAATTAAATCTAGACCTTATTCAGTTTGGTTCTGAAAAGCCTCAAGTGTTTAACACCTTCTCTGGGTAACCTGTTCCAGCGTTTAACCACACTGGGAAGAGCGGTTATGTTCTATATGTCCTATATAAATTTCCTTTTTTGCAAGTTAATCTCATTTGCTCTTTTTAAAAGAAAGGACATTTCTCAGAAGGCTTTTCTATATAAAACTCTTGGAGTACGGTAGGAAACTGCAGTTAGATTTCCCTGGGATTTTCTCTTCTTCAGCCTAAACAAATACTACTCCCTCAGCCTATATATGTCATGCTTCAGTCCCCCAAACAGCTTCACAGCCTGCTGCCAGATGATCTCCATGCTGTCAAAATCTCTTTTATACTGTGAACTCAAAAGTGGAAGAGACTAGTGTTCCCAGTGCAACCTTATCAGTGCAGAGAAAGGGGGATAAAAATCATCCTCAATATTCTGCCTTCACCTTTGCAGCCCAATATACAGACTGGTATGCAGTTAGCCTTCATCATCGTTGACTCATTTCTAACATGCTTTCCCCTGGGAACCCCAGGTCCTTCTCTATAGAGAAGTCCATAATTTATACCAAAGCATGGTTTCTGATGTCTCAGGTTCAGAACTTTGAATTTGCCTTTTCTGAGCTTCTTGAGGATTTTGTAGGTCCTTTTGTGCAGGCCGTTGAAGTATCTCTGAATGGCAGACTTGTTCCCAGCATATCCCCATATGTTTTGGCTCCAGCTTGCATTCTGGTTTGTCATCATCATCACCGATGATGCCTTTGAATGGCATCAGTCCTTTATGTCATTTGAGAAACTCTTCTTATATTAAGTGGCCAGCTGTAGTTTTCACTGTTGACCCCAACTTCTAATTTTTCCACACAACCAGTCCACACCTCTATAACTGTTATAGAGAGATCACATCAAAAGCCTGGGCACAGTCAAAGTAAACAAAAATTCACCCTCTTGCATCACCCACAGAGCCAGTTACTTCTTTTCTCAAGGAGCAGCCAGGGTGAGGCTCCCCAACAGAAGAGGATGATCTGTGAGCCACAGGCACACACCATGCTGCAAAGGCAGTCCTACTGCTGACAGGGAAGACTCCCACAGTACCCCAGTGGGGCCAGGACAGGCAAAAGACCCTGCTATCGCCCAGAAGTTATCAAGGTGGACAAAATGAGGAATCAGTTCCAGAGCCCAGTGATCACCTGGCAAGGTTGCATTGACAGAGGAAGTCTGAGATTCAGCTAAGGAGTCAAGTAAGCAGGTTGGGTGAAGGATCAGTGAGACACCTGGAGGGAAAATATATACCTGCAATATAGTTTAGGGAAGGTACAAAGAATAAGACCTAAGCTTAAGTACAGCTTCAAAACAAAGTGGGAGACCACCTCATATGTTCTCTCCCAGCTCTTTCTGCCCCAGCTTTTTTCAATCTATGTAATCCCATGTCACTCATCTGGGCTGTCACAGAGCTGTCCTGAGCATGGTGCACTTAGGGCTCTGATGCACAGGATCCTAAGTTTCTTGAACAAGCTGGGGAATTCTGAAAGCCAAGGGCTTTAGTCTGGTAGTTGCTTTTCTCACTTTTCACAGGATCTTAATATCATTTCGATCTGTCATTCACTACCACATTCTCAATCAGTTCTCCTTTATTTTTGGGTACCAGGT
Source organism: Jacana jacana (assembly GCA_013400555.1). Taxonomy (NCBI): domain Eukaryota; kingdom Metazoa; phylum Chordata; class Aves; order Charadriiformes; family Jacanidae; genus Jacana; species Jacana jacana. Next base: position 11,102 of record VZTM01040207.1, read on the forward strand.
CAGGAAGAGTTCATCCTTTAATCAGTTCACTCAAAATCTTAATCAGAACATTTCAGAAATCTGGATGGTTTGTGCCATGCTGTCTTGCCCTCCTAGCAGTTGTCATGGTTGCTAAAGTCCTCTATGAGAACCAAGGGCTGTAATTATAAGTCTCTTACCAATTGCTTTTAAAAGGCTTTGTTTGCTTCCTTTTCTTCACTGGACAATCTGTAACAGTTGCCCACTGTGCATGACTGCCCCTGGCCTTTGCTGGTTTCATAGCTGATCCTGATAAATGAGCTCTCCAAAGGACTGTTGCCTATTCCATAGCAGATCTCCATAAATTTTAGTTTCACATTTTTGTTTAGTGTATTCTCACTCCTTATATTCCTTGCCATTCTTTCCTGAATAATGTGTAACCCTCGTTAGAGCGCTCCAGCTATGCAAGCTACCACACCACATCTCTCATTCCAATGATGCATGGCTCTGAGACTTCACACAGATTTAGTCTCCTGCTCCCATTCCTCTCATTTATTTCTTAGCATCTATGTGGTTTTATGTAGTTTGCCTAGGTGCCCAGGCATTCAGCCTTCTAACAGGGAGTGTGAGAATCTTATCAATTCCCCTCATGCATGCACAGCTCTTTGACAAGCCCCTGATCCAAAAGTTCTAAGCTCCCTCTACAGATAAGCAAAAACTAGGTTGTTTTCCTTTGACTGTACTTAGTGTGTGTGTTCTGTGCTATATACATGAAAGTGGTTGGATGAGTGATGAAAAATGGGATGTTCTCACATAAAAGAAGGAAACAGTTTTCAAATAAATTTTACCTCAAATAGTAGTTTTAAACAGTTAAAAGACTGCATCTGTCATCTTTGTGTTTCAACAAGATCTGAATTCCCCACTTTACTGAAGCATTCACCATAGAAAGAAAAGACCTGGAAACCATGGGTTTACTTTGGAAATTTTGAGTTGGAAATTCTTGAACATCTAATTAAAAAGGGCTGCTGACAACAATAAGGATTTGTAAGCAGCAATGAAGTTATAAAGATCAGTGAGAGAAAAATATTCCTGCATTCCTGAGGGCAGAAATTAATGTTGGCTGCTCTTCTGATACCCGAGACTGAAAGTGTCATCAGGCATGTTTTTTTTAAGAGACTTATGCGGAAAAACATAAATAAACAAGTTCTTTTATCTCCGTGTCCACTGAGAGGGCAACTCTAGGATATGGTTGGACGTTTCCCTCTAGGATAGAGGGTGGGATGTTTCAGGTGCAGTGGACAACCTCTTTTTTATAAAACTAAAAGAACTGCTGAGTGATTCAAATGCCAGCCATGCTGTAGCTATTGTGTATGTATTATGGAGAGATGTGTATCAAGTCTGGATGTAGTAAGATCTTTTAGGTCTAGAATTCTACTTTTTTTTTTTTTTTTT
>VZTM01040208.1:564-24565 GCA_013400555.1 Jacana jacana
GTGAAATCTCCCAGAAGATTTCACAAGATTTTATAACAAGATTTCCCTTAGCAACAAGAAAAGCTGGGATTCATCTCACACAAAAGGTTGGATCTGTTGGAGTCAGCCAGATTTAGGTGTCTAAGCTTCCGCTGTGCACATCAACAATCTTGTCAATATTGTGTGGAAAACTACACCTCTCACATTGAAGTGGACACACATGGTTGGCAACTGAATGGATCTCTAGACTCAATTATGATATTGTGTAGATCTCTGCTGACTACAACTGGAGCTCAGACTACCTAACTCACATCTAAATGAGTTATAGGTACATGGAGAGGTTACACATATAACACCTGCACTTATAGCAGTAGTCACTCAAATGTGCTAATGCCTTTTTGAATGAATCTCAAACCTTACTTCTCCTAACTTCTCTAACCATTAGCATGGAATGCCGGTTTTGAAATACCCCTGGGTATCTAAGATATTTGCATGTGGATTTCAAACATCAAAGAAGGGAGTGCAGTTAACAAGAGGCAGGATACCTCAGAGTATTTCAAGTAGCACCAGATGCCTAAGTATAACAAATTATTTGAGCCCTATACATGTGCATTCTGGAGCTAAATTCTATTCCAAATGTCTATAAGTGCTGAGTGTTTGAGCTCCGATTATACTCAATAGAAATCTGCTAAATGGACTCTAGAGTGAAACTTAGCCAACCTTTTTTAGGAACCTGCTTTAAGATGAAATGAAAGCTCCAGTGCTCAACAAATTAAAAAGGGAGTTTAGACACTTAGCATAACATGCAAGCATCGAGATTCAGAAATTAATAATACGGAGCTGAGTTCCGTTATTAATGTCTTGAACTATATCTATGTAAAAGTATTTAGGCAAACATGTAGATATTGAGGCTCACTATAGATGTCTTATAGTTGCTTTTGGTGTAATTTGAAATATCTTTTCATTATCTTACCTGGTTTCCAATAGAAAATATCTCCTGTGGCATGTGGCATCTTTACTTTGGTTTCTGTATCGTGGCTAGTACTACACAAGATATACTACCATAAATTTACAAGTTTGTAGTTTATTTACTTTAGAGAATACAGATTTTTCTTTCCTTCTTTCTTTACATCTCTACTGCACAGTCTATACAGGACAAATTCAATAACTTCATAGGATTGCAGAATCACAAAATGGTTGATGTTGAAATGGACCTCTGGAGATTGTTTAGTCCCATCTCCCTGCTCAAATCAGGGTCAATTAGAGTAATGCCCAGTTCAAGTTGCAAAATGTCCAAGCATGGGGACTTCACAATTTCTCTGGGAAACCTGATGTGGAGTTCTATCAGCCTGAAGGTAAAAAATGTGGGTATTTTTTTTCCTTATGTTTAAACAGAATTTATTGGTATTTCAGTTAGTGTCCGATGCCCGTTCTTCTTTTATTAGGTATGCCACCAAGCAGTGTCTGGCTCTACTTCTACCCTCTTTCCCCCAATCTCATCAGGTATTTTCACACATTAATAAGATCCTCTCTAAGCTTTTTTTTTCCTGTGGGAAGAACAGTCTCAGTTTTCTAAGCATTTCCTCATATGACAGATGCTCTAATACGTTAATCGCCTTTGTGGCCCTTTGCTGGACTTGCTCCATACTTCCATTTCCCTTCTGTTCTGAGGAGTCCAGCACTGGACTTGGCACTTCAGTGCTGAGCAGACGGGAAGGATCATCTCCATCAGCCTGCTAGCAACACTCTTCCTAATTCAGTCCAGGTTGATTTCTTTACTTCAAGGGTGCATTTCTGTTTCATGGGCAGTCTATTGTCTTCCAGGAACCCCAGTTCTTACTGCAGAGCTGTTTTCTAGTAAGTCAGGCTCAAGTCTGTGCTGGTGCAATTGGATTATTTCTCCTGCATGGAGTTATTCCTGTCACTGGAGCCATCAGCAACTCTAATTCCACTTATAATGTGTAACCACTTGAACGCTGAAATTAAAAGTTCCATGCTAAACTCAACACCTTTATTCTCATAACTATTATCTTTCTTTTAAAAAAGTGTTTGCCATTGTGAATAGGAATTGCACTGCTAAAATTCCATTAGAAACAGTATGTGAAACATCAGAAAATGAATCTTAGTATCAATGTAACGAAGAGTCATAGCTGGCAATAATAACTTTCATTGAATTTCACAAATAGCAAACTCAAAAATCTCAAATATCACTGTCATAATTGCACGCTTCTAAAAGGTGCATTGTCTTGAATATAGTTATCTGATAGAGTACCTCGAATGCTAATAAAACCCTTCTAATATATTTAACCATGACTAAGAGATATGCATTCTGCTGTGCTTTTTACTTTTGCTTCCCATGGAAAGCCTCTAAAGAATAGAAAAATCTGTTGCTGTTCTACTGCTAAAAAGTACTGTTAAATAGCATGCAGCATGGAAAAGTACCTACTGAGGTCAAATAAATGAATGATAAAGGAACCAATTTTTAAAAAGTCTGTTTCAGAAGAGTTATGTTTTATTTTTCCTCTTGTGGATTTGTAAGTTGAAACTGTTGACAATGTGGCTTATCTGCAACAGTGTTAGAAAAGACCAAATGATTCACTCTTCTTTGTTCTGGCCAGATATGAGACCAATATTCAAAAAAGAAAGAAAAAAAGAAAAAAAAAAAAGTGCTCAAGAACAAAATATTGCAACATTCATATACTACAAAGAACTAAACAATTTACTTCAGATCCAAGATGATTTGAGTACCATGCCTAAGCTATGGACACTGAACATCTAATTTATCAAATAAAAAGGGAAAAGCAGATTCCATCTAAGTCAGTGAGTATCAGAATACTGTTTCCTCTGTCACTGAAGACCATTAAATTAAGGAAAAATTCTGATACACTTTGTGTAGATACAAGCAGAAGATACACACTTTTTTGTAGGTTATTGGCTAAGATTTCCGACTTGTATTATGTAGTAGGCTGTACTAGTCAAAAGAGCCCCTTGAGCCTCAAATCTGGGAGTCAAAGGCTTCCTGTTGACAAGGGGCTCTACGGTCTCATAGGTAAGAGCTAGACACTGAACATAAATGCTTTTAGACTGGGAAGAGAGTGTCTGCTTTACCACTCTTGTGGGTTGACTTTGTCTGTCTTCCAGGTGCCCACCAAGACACTGTATCTCTCCCCCTCCTCAGCAAGACAGGCGAAGATAATATGAAAAAGCTCATGGGCTGAGATAAGGACCAGGAGATCACTCGCCAGTTACCATCACTGGCAGAATTGTCTCAACTTAGGGAAGATTAATTTATTTCTCACCGATTAAAAATAGAGCTGTATTGTGAAAAAACAAAACAACACAAAGCAAAACAGAACCAAACAAACCCCAAAGCCCAAACTAAAAACACCTTCCCTCTACCCCTTACTTCTCCCAGGCTCAGCTTCGTCCCTTCATTCATTCCCTACTTTTATGCCTCCTCTTGCCCCCACATCCTCACTGAGTGGCACAGGGTGATGGAGAACGGGAGTTGCAGACAGTTAATAACAGTTTGTCTCTGCCACCCCGTCCTCACCACACTTGTTCCCTTGCTCCAACATAGGGTTCCTTCTAAGGGATACAGTCTTTCACAAACTGCTCCAGCAAGGGTCCTTTCCACGGGGAAAGGATTCCCTAAGAATTGGATTACTACAATATGGGTCCCCCACAGGCTGTAGTTCCTGCCAGAAAACCTGCTCCTGGATGGGCTCCTCTCCATGGCCCCATCACCTGCCAGGAGCCTGATCCTGCATGTGTGCTTCACGGGCTGCAGCTTCCTTCAGGGCCTATCTACCTGCTGTGGTGTGGGGTCCTCCATGGACACCACAGCCTTCTCTGTGGGGTACAGGGGAATCTCTGCTTCAGTGCCTGGAGCACCTCCTCCCCCTCCTTCTTCACCAGTCTTGTTGTTTGCAGGGTTGTTTGTCTCGCATTTTTCTTACTCTTCTCTCTCAGGCACTGTGTAGATCTGGGCAGCAGTGGGTCTGTTTTGGAGCCAGCAGGATCTGACTCTATCTAACACGAGGGCAGCTGCTTGTGTCTTCTTGCAGAAGCCAGCTGTGTAGCTCCTCCACCCTGCTCCACTCAGCCCCTTGCCACATGAACCCAATACAAACACCGAGAGAAATAAATCACTGGACTATTTTAAAATACAGGGTTGATTTAAGACATCTTGTGTGAAAGTATGTGCACTGCGGTTTGACAGAGGTTTGACTAGATAATGATAATGCTTTAAAACTTAAAAAAATCTGTGAATCTCTGCAGTAGATTTGGTCTTACTGTGATAAGAAGAAGAGCCTTGTGAGAAGATAACTCTTCCCGATAGGAGAAAATAACTCAGTGATTCCTTAAATCAGTCTTTTGTTTCAGCCTGCACCACTGGCGAAAAGCATCCGTGGTTTTAAACTGTCCTAAGAAGCAGCAGCAATGGCAGCCACAGGGCACCATCTTTCACCTAATGCGTAACCTTCCCCCTCCTTCAATCCTCTAGCCCTTCTAAATTTTTCTTACAAGTCTGAATAGTCCCCATGCCCCATCTAGCCTTTTCAGCTCGCTGCTGAGGACCTGCAGTTTCTCGTCTTGGACGGCAGCAGCAGCTAGAAAGTTCAGACACATGAGGTGTTTATCTTAGAGAAGCGATGGGACGAGTTCCCCTCTCACTGCCCATTGGCTATGCCATCCTGATTTACACTCCAATTAGCTTTGGTGTATGGGGAAAAAAGAGAGTAGAACAGGAACAGATGTAGCACAGTGGCTTTTCTGAACCAAGACAATTTTAAAATCCTCACTGTAATGAGGCAGCAAAGAGATGTAAAGAGATAGCAATATGCCTCTCAGATTTTATTTATCTTTTTAAAGAAATAAGTGTCTGGGCTAAGATTGAATTCAGACTTCAGACTATTTTATAGCTCTTCAGTAGGCTAATTCACCAACTTGACTCCAGTTTTTCTTACTCCTACTTGCCTGTAGCTAAATGTGACAGTGTTAGATTCTGTGTGAGGTATGAACTTGTGTTTAATGAAATGGAGGATATGACTTAAAGGCAAATGTTCTTATTTTAGTTCACATAGAGTCTCATATTATGAAAACACAAGAATAACTATGGACAGTGATTTATCTAGAGCTGAAGCATTAACAGAGTAACATTTCTCCCTACACCTTAGGATACTCAGCTATGGACTCCAATATTGCCAGGGATGACAGGAAACTTTTGAGGCAGCAAAATGAAATGCAGGATTAAACAGAGGGTATGCCCGCAAGGTTAAACCATCATCACCCACTGCGTATAATGACAGTGACACTGTAAAACCAAAGCTCTTTGCATGAAAGGCTTAGCTTCTCCACATGGGACCCTATCATATGACCAAGTGTAATACAAGATGGTCTTGCCATTACTCTGGACCTTAATCATAATTAAACCACTGCCACAGAGATATTCCTGCCTATTTTACTGGAATTATAGTATGATTTAATACCCCTGACATCACTTGACTAAGCCACAGTAGTATTAGATTTATTAAAATGTGGGAACTCAGGTATTTATTAACCACACTTATCCATATAATTTTTGATGTACTGGAAATAAAGAAGCTACCCACAGGTAGTATTATTGGTAGACAGCACTGTGACATTACTCCCAAGAATATAGAATTGCTTTGGAACTTGTAATTAATAACTTAGGACATAACAGAATATTCTACTTAATTTGAATGCCATCCTTTTTACTTACTAAAAAGGATGACCTTCAAAACAGTGGTTTTGTTACATCTTTTCCACAGCTCCCTTGTTTTATACAGCTATTACTTTGTATTATGTAACATATATTGATACTACTTATTAATGAGATGTAGAAATTAGGCAAGCATTTACTTAGCTTCATAAACATATATCAGAAGACATAAATATTATATTTCTGTCTGGTTTTAAACCATAGGAATTATTGCATAGATTCATCCACAGTGTATAGTAGGCTTTCTCCCCAGAGCAGTTCTAACACTCCACTAAATATATGCTATTCCTCTTTATCTCTTTGAAGAAAATGAATCACATCCACAGCTTGCAGCTATCAAAATGTGATTTATCAAGCATTTTCATGAAAGTGCATTTTCCCCCTTCTTTACACTAGGAGGCACATTTTTCCTTCATACAGTGCTATCGCACAGCTCTGCCTCATGAAACCCTTACATAAGTTAACAATTCCAATTTAAATTTAAGCCCCTGACAGCCTTTACTAAACCACAGTGAAAGAAGAAATCTTCACTAATAAGGCTTGGTCTTTTTTTATGCCAAAGAAAATCACACTTATAGTAATGAGAAAAAGCACTCTGCACCTTGATTGTAGGCAAACTTTTGACTGATTGCTGAAGAAATAATTCATATTAAAATACATCAGACAGCTGTACACTTTAAATGTAACTGATAATGAACAAGATGTTGTCTTAAATGTGTGATTCTTGATACACACATTTAAAGCAATTAAAAAGCAGGATTCTTGTAATAAGAGAGGTTATAAAGTCATGCCAGTAAATACAATTTTACAATAATTTATTAATTTAGGTTTTTTAGATTGTAAGGGAACTTTATGTTATCTGAATTCCTATCTGATATGCTAAAAGGTAAAGAACTTTAATCAGCTGACTCATCTTTGAAATATCTTCCATTAGTTATTATAGGCTGTGCAATATACACACTCTCCAAACGCCAAAAATAGTGTTCATTTGGAGAACACGTGAGGTCAGCATTCCACACACCAAAGCACAGTCCAGACTATTCAAAAACCTAATTTTTCAAGAAATTACTCTCCTTTTTAGCATGTGACTTGTTTGGGTCTCTTTTTTTTATTATTATTTTGTTGTGGGTTTTTTGTATTTATTTTTACAGACTCTCAACACTATATTTAGAATCTTTCTCTACTGTTTATCATCATGGTGACAAACAATGTTGCCAGGTTATATCATGCCGCTTTCCCTTTCTTTTGGCCCACATTTCTGGTAAATTCATGGTCAGTAAAGTAAGGCTGAGGCCACTTTTAAATGCAATAAAATATTTTAATGTACACAAGGCTTGCCTTACAAATCAATATTGTATGCAAAATTAAATCATCATAACCATGACTCTTTGATAATGACAATTCCTATAGTAAATCAGAATTACTTGTTGTTATTGTCACTTAATAATGCGTAACAAAACTACAGTGCTGGTGTCACTCTGTAGCGTTATGTTGTTTTTAAACAACGTGAATTGTTGCTCACTGAGGGAAGAAGTCTTATAAAGCCTATCAGGGTGCAAATGACATAAACATGAAATATAGGGAAGTTGCAACTGACAAGTTAACATCATAGTCCTCTGACAATTAGTTAACATTGATCAGTTAACAATGATGAAATGGAAGCTATTTTAGAGCACCCTCTGGGGTCAAAAAAAAAAAGACCATACAAAGAAGACAGGTTTGAGTGAGGCAAACAAATCTTGGACTCTACAACACACTATTAAAGTTCTTATAAATTTTATTTTTCACTTCCTATTTCTATCTTGTTGCCTTTCGCTCACAACCACAGAGTCAGTGTGTGGCTGACACTGCTAATGTTTGGCATCTCTCCTCATTTCACTTTCCTCCAGTGACAAAGGTTGATGTTTTAAAATTAGCTAGATGAATGTACTCTCACTGTGTAAGTTTCTTTCATGAAATTGCATAATTGTAGCTCTTGTGTATCTGTAGAAGCTAATGATTGAAAAAAAAATGGCAGTATGAGGTTTCCCATACCTTTGTCTAACAGATTATCAAGAGTTTTAGCTCTTTTTTTTTTTTCTTGGTCTCTCTTCAAATTTAATTAAAATAGCAACATACTCATATTGAGAAACAATGGCTGTATTTTTATTCACATAACTTCACAGTGTACAACAATAAACCACACAATTCACTGAGCATTAAAGCCATTAACCAAAATTGCTCTCACCACGAGGCAAGGACTTTACTGTCAAGATTAACATCATATTCCCATCAGCAGAATAAAGCCTTTACTGAGAATGAACTTTCATAAAAATACAGTGGGACAAATCTGTATTTTTTGTGCAGATTTTATTCTTGGAGATAGTAAGAAAATATTACTCTAAAGACTACTCTTTCGCTTCAGTTGGAACACTTAAAATCAAAATAAAATATTGTTCTGCAACATTTATCATCCAAAACTGGCAGCAATACACATACATGGCAATGCTACTACTCTCCACCAGGATTATTTCCTTATGTTATAGCATCATCTTCTACTTCAGCATACCCCAAGTATTTTCAAAAGCAGCAAACCCTTAAACAGCCACTGAAATGAAACAATCTCAACTGTTAAATATAATTATTTAACATCTCACTACAATATAACTAGATATTGAGTTAAGAAATGCCAAAGAATACAATGCTGAAATACAACTACATAGGTTATTTTGACCATGAACATATGTAAACACCCACAAAAATAACTCTGCCCAATCACCAGGTAGCATTTTTTCTTCTGAAAATTGACACAGGATCTTCAATAACCATAAACTGCTTTAAACTTCATTTCAGATCTCATCCAAAAAACTTGTGCCTCCTCTAATAGCAAAACAACTTTTGACACACTGTCTGGGCATTAACTTGATACTGAATGAGACACAAAAGTCAAATCCATCAAATGGGCAGCCTCACTCCCCTCCTGCCTTTGGTTTTCTTAGGACGATCTCTGTCAAAGTAACGACCATATAATTCCCTTCACAGTTTGTGAAGTTTCTTGTAATATGGAATGCTCTATTTCATTGTCTGTCCTAATTCGGTCTGATGAGTATTTCAATACATCACTATTTCAATACTTCACTAATCAGTAGTAAAGCTTGATGATAAGATTTTTGTAAATTTGCCATTAATTTAACATTCCCAAGGCAAAACCAGGTACAACTACAGACGTTTAAACTTTCCATATATGTTTTAAGAACACGTATTCACTGACTAATCTATTAGTCTCTGTATTAGGGCTGACTAGGTCATCATGATTAATATACTATATTTCCACAATGTACTTGACACAAAATTACTACGAACACATTTTTAATTACTTGACATAAAGTTTACTAAGCCCGTTTTCTTCTAACTCTCTTGGAGGAATTTAATGGCACATTTTCAAGCCATGTGCAATTCAGAGTCAGTGAAGCCAATGTGACAGTGCCAACATGCAATGCTGCCTTAAAACTCCTCTCTGATCTTGTTAAATCTTTCACACGTCTCACACGTGGTCAGAGAATTAACAGAATAATTCCACTTAAGCTCCTCACTTGCTTAAGCAGACATACATTCTTGCTCCAGAGTCAATCCATTCATCGCTGCAGTTCTTTTATAGTTTGTTGTATTTCTGCAGATTTAGTGTTTAAGATCACAGTTTCAGCAAAATTTCTTTTTTTGTAAAGAAATATAATGCAGGAAACCACAATATAACTCTGAGACAATAAAGCATTTCACATTGTTTCTTCATAAAGTTTTACCCAACAAACCCTCTCGTTCTTCCCATAAAAAGTATGAGAAAGATATTTCTAAGCTCAGTATTCCACGGTTCACATTCTCATCTGCTATGATTTAAATGTCATGATTCAGATCCAGCTCTGCCCAAATGAGAACACAAGCCTTAATATTCTTCGTCAGATCCCAAGCCCACCTTCTCTTCTGGTTCGTACAGGCACGGTGACAATTTAATCATCTATACAAAAGGGAGAAATGCCAAAGGGAGAAACTAATTCTTATTTCTATGCTCCTGGGATGCAAGAGAACTCAAGTTCAATTACCTTCCAAGAGCACAGATAAAACTTTTAACCTTTGTCTCCACATTCTAGACAGAAAACAGGAGGCTTAACGGCAGTGTTACTGCCCCCTTGCAGTTTTCAGTACGTCCAAGCCTCCACATTCCAATGCCAAAATACTAGACACCGTATTGGGTAAGACCTCACTTCATGTTTTAGTACTGACTGTCACAGAAACACTGCAATAATGTAAACACATTATAGAAATGGAAAGAAGAAGAAAGGCAGGAATTTCAAAACCAAATAAACGACACATACTTAATATTTATATAAAAATGCATATCCAACAGTTCCAAAAAGCGGAACATCATGTCATTCCAACATAAAAAAGAAACTCCATTTATTGCTGATAGAAGGGGAAATTTTAGGTGTGTTATAGATATTTAGATTATGTAATTTTTTCTGTGCTTCATTGATTTACTGTTTTCTATGTAACCTCTATGTCCTTGCTCTTTAAATTTGTTTTTAGGATAACTTTCCTGAAACAAAGTCCAATGCTAAATAGCAATAGCACTGCAAACATCAAGAAAACCTTGCCACCTTCTACGCCATCCTTCCCAGCAGTTTTCACATACTGTGCAATCTGAACGGAGCTGTTTCTTCTCACTGGATCTACTTTTGTTTGTACTGTCAAATTACAATATAAGGCATTTCAGACAAACTACATTATTCCCTACCAAGTGTTACGATTTAACATGACCAAATACTCATGCACGTGCTCAAAACCACCTCTACCATTGCAAAGCAGAAAGGGATGAAAAAGAAAGTAACCGAGTTACCAAAGCAACTCAGAGAAACAGAGCAGTGATGGTGACTCACCCGAGTTGGGGTCGGAGTTGCCATCAGCTTCAGTCCTCTTGTCCGGTGAAGCCTGGTCGTAGAATTCGTCCTGCGGCTGAACCAGAGGGAGAGGGTGTGAGATCAGGGTTCCACCACTCACCGGCTCGTGGTCTCCCAGACCACTGTCACTGCAGCTTTCCTGGGAGCCATCGGGGAGGTGAAATGTAACACGGCGCTGTGACTACAAAGAAGAGCACAGGACACGCTGATTAGTGCTCTTCTTTTCTGTTCTCCTGACTCTTGGTTGATTGTGGTTTTTTTAAAAACTTTTGACATACAAATAGATTCCTGGCAATGGTTATAAGACAATTATTATTATTATTGTGTTTGCTTGTATTTTTTTTCTTGGGTGTTTGGTTGTTTGTTTTTTTTAATATTATTATTATTAGGTTCAGTTTGCTTGCTTTTAGAGCAACCCAGGGAAGACAGCAGGCAGGAGAGCCAAATTTCAAAGGTCTGTACATGCTCTTCTGTGAAGTAAGCTTTTCCATCTTTTATAAGAAAGTGACCAGTAGACAGTTAGGTATATTTCTCATCATTTTATAAGCATGATCTAAAAAAACTATCTCTGAGAAACAGAAACCATTGCAAACTACATTATGAACAGTAAATGACATCACAAGATATACTAACTATGTATTTCTGTATTATAAATCTGTATTGCCATCGTTCCTACTGGGACAATGCCCACAATGGTAAAAAAAAACACAAAACAATAAAAATTATTTAATAGGAGGTTATAGAAATACATATTTATAAGGATATTTAACTGTTATCAATTATCTACATATGGATATGTAAGATTGATAATATATCTGTGAAAGCATTACAGTCAGCAAAGAATCACAGATGGGGTAAGCAATTACCACTCTGATGAGAGAAACAAAAATAAACAGCGCATACTTTGCTCAAAACAACAAGACAACACAGTGTATGAGAGCCGGAATTACAATTTTTCCTGAACTTGAAAAAAACCCACGGTCATCTCAAAATAAAAAAAAATAAAATAAAAAATCTGCAGTGTACGCTTGGTTTAGTTAACCACTATTGATTTTTGAACCTCTCTCATCTGGAGAAATAACCCAACTTTGTGAATTGTGGCCACAGAATGATACAGTGATTCCCCAGGAGCTCCAGGGCCGATAGCACTGCTGAAAATTGTTTAGCAACCACGACTGTGGGATTCATGAAAGGAATATTACAGGTCTTCATGGATCAAAATACTGCATCTTTGAGGCATCAGAAACAACTAGTTCAAGTGCATCTCAAGAGGGTGTTTAAATTAAGCACATCTGCACACAAAAATGAGTTTCATCAGCAGGAAGCCTGAGTGATCTGGTTAGCTAGGTTGGTTTAGAATAAAGAAGAGATTCACAAAGTTTGTCTTAAGCTTAATAACTGTTTAGCTTAGTAGTTATTTTCTTATCAATATTAGCTATCTGAAGGTTATGGATTGTGTCTAAGCTAATCCAAAGAGTCAGCAGAAAAAGAAACATCAGGAAGATACTACAACAGGTATCTTCCACTAGTTACCTACTTTTAAGTAGTTAAAATCTGATGTCCCATATCCATCCCAAATTCAAATGAGTTTTTCTGAAGTTATTGGAAGAATAATCAGGCCTGGACTCTCTTTTTACCCTCTCTTTTCTTTTCACGCTTTTTTTTTTTTTTAATGAGAAAAACCTCAAGTTAATGGTACTAACTGTATATTTGCTTATTAAAAACTATTTGTTAATGGTAATTACTACAATTTTACATGATGATCAATATCCTTTACTGAGTTTCTTTTTATTAATCTCCCATGGGTGGACATAGATACTTGATTAAGTCAATTTTGCTTTATTATGTAATTCAGTATAAAAATAAATGTAATACTACTTGCTTTTGGCTGTGATTTTATAATTAGCATTTTGCTTTTAAGTTGCTTTCCTTGCTTTAGGATCAGAAATCAGCTGTAGCAAAACCAAACAGATCTTCTGAGTCATTCGGATGTATACATTTACATTAACAGAGGACCTAAATATACATACTATCACTAACCAAACCTCACACTTTATAACTTTTTCTTACAACTTCTTCATTACAGAATTGCCACCCTGAACAATTTTTTTTTTTTTGGTCTTGCTAGCAGGCTCTTTCCTTTCAATATGAACAAAATAGAAATACAGCTAACTACACCGCTTAAAATCTTCTTTCTGCATTTATTTTCAATAACCCAAATGTAGAGATCTGTTTTTCCAAAGTTAACATTTATGGCACTAGTAAAATCAGTAAAAGGCATAGGAAAAGGAGATTACCTTCATCTGTTTTAGACTAAAAGACTTTATAAGGAAATATGAATGACTAAGAAAATAAATCCTTAAAGTAAGGGGGGAGGTAAAAATTTCAATTTAAGGTTCTGCAAAGTAATTAAACCACAGTAATTATTTAACCTCCCAAATAAATATAAAAATGCATATTTAAAAACGCATCCAGTTTCATGAGCTATGTAGTAAAAATACCGATCTTGGGTAAGAAAAGCTCCTTATACTAGCCCAAATCTGCTCTGCCTCTATACTGACAGGCGACCAGTCAGTCAGTAAAATGGCACAGGCCTAACACTAATACTGGCAACTTCTTAGCTGATAGTGCTATAAATTTTTAAATCCATGCTTTAAACGATAAGGAAAAAAAAAATAAAAATATCGGCTTGGTTTTCTGATCCTCTCACTGAGGACCTCACAAATCATAAAGGATTACAAAAACATCTAAAGGTCACGTAAACAGTGATCCAGTTCCAGGGATGATGAACGGACAGCACGAAGTCCCTCAAGAAACTTTAGATTAAGCTCTGCCATCAAAACAATGAGAGGAAAAAGCCTTCTACAAAGAGAGACTCAAAGCAAATGCTTAAGATTAGCCATATCATATTAATTGCAAGGCAAAACTGTCACTCAGACTGCTGGGAGCTTTTGAGGGTGTTAAGTGATGTGATGTGTGACAACCTCCTCCAGCTGCACTGGTCCAAGACCCTCTTGCCTGGCAGCTGGAGCATACCCTGGGGATGTGGGATCTCTGCCCCAGCCGAGGGATGTTTGCCACTGTCTCCTGTGCACTAGCAAAGCTATTGCAGCACCGAGACTGAGCATGTATCCCAGACACACACAGAGAACACTGACACAGACAGCCATAGACAAGACACTGTCTTCCAGTTCAGGCCTCACACCAGACAAAAACACAGCTAGCCATGTGCCCTCCTCCCCTTGGACTGACACAGGTAGAGGGTCACTAGTCACCACACTCCCCAGGTTCACAAGCACATGCACATTTGTGGATCCCTCAAGCACTGGCATGACCCCTCTGCATCCCCTCACCACCCCTGCCCAGATCCAAGTCTCCCTTACCCACCCCATGGGTCCCCAACTCATTAGCTGATCCAGCTGCATGCTCGCTGCACTCACACAGTTGTCCTACAGGCACCCCACACTCATGGGTCCACCTGAACACCAGCACGGACCCTTCACCCATCTGACAACCCTTCCTGGACCTCCTACTCCCTTGTTGGTCCAGTTTGGAATTTGCCATCAAGTCCACACACACATCTCATGTACAACCAGCTTGGGGCAGATACAGTCACTCGCCCCCAGTAGCTGGCACCCAGCACACAGGCTGACGCCCTCACTCGTACATTGAATTTTCACTATACAAGAGTGTCAAGGACTCCTTTCCTCCCGAGGAAAATTCTACAACATGCTCAGACTATGTTTGTATTTATCTACTCTCTCAGGCAACCAAATTCAGCTTTGAATTCTTTTTACCTAAAGACAGAAACAGGCTATGCTGAGTAATGAAGTTTATAGGTGGTACAACACTGGGACTAACGATGGCGAGTAATTACAATTTTAATTGTTCTACAACATGTGCAGGATTATATACAGCATAAGAGAAGGTTACGGTTCAGGTCCACAACAGTTTGCAGAAATTAAAATCTAAAATCTGTGACAGAGTCAATCATAAATATTATCTTGGAGGGTGTGTGGGGTTTGTAAATGTGGGCTTTCTTCAGGATCTGAAAAACATCTACTCTTTAATCAGGAAATACCATTGTTATGTGAAAGCCAAATCTGAAAGGGAAATTCAGTAAAAGCCATATAATTTTAACCAGTGTCAAAGCAATTTCAATATATAATTCAGAACAATATCTCTCAGACAGTTTTTGAACTGGGGATGGGTTTAAAAATCAGAAAAACAATTGGAATCAGTTACATGGAATCGTTCTTTTTAATCACCTATTGCAGCAGATTCTATAAAGCTTATCCAGGTGAAGCATGACTTCACAACCACAAGAGATACAGAGAAGAATTAATTCTCTATCTTAGATGGTGATAAAGGATAGCAAAGACTGGTGCTGATAAAAGGACAGTTCAAGCGTAATAGAAACAGACTTTTTTCTGTTTTCAGAGAAGGTGGTCAGCAAGACAATGTTTTGCTAAACCATAATAACATCCAAAATTATATCAAATCAACCACACATGAAACTGGTCTAGCTGCTTCTTTTCTATGACAACAAAACCAAATACACACTCTCTAACAGTTGTAATTTGTGGAATTACTGGCTATAAGTAATAGCTGTGGTATTTTTAAATGCTTACAAAAATATCAACAAGATTGCTTGGGTGAAGGGGAAGAGTGGATGGGAGAGGGTGGGGATATTCCTAATCTTACTGATCAAGCACAGAAAAGTAGAACCTCTGCCTAACACAGGATATTGGATTTTACTTCCTTAAAATATTTTATTTGGAAATACTGAAAACATTTCAAAAATTTATTTTAGTCTCAGATTTTTCTTCTTCATATTTTTCTGTCCTATTTTTCTCATGTCTATTGTCCTGATATGAGGAATTCAGTGGTTCCCAGGGACAGCACAGGTAATAGTGGGCACAAACTGAGACACAAGGGGTTCTGAACATCAGGAAACACTTTTTTTACATGGCAGGTAACTGGCCACTGGCACAAGTGGTCCAGAGAAGCTGTGGAGTCTCCCTCCTCGGAGGTACTCAAAAGCCATATGGATGCAGACCTGGAAAATTGGCCCCAAGCGTCCCTGCTTGATCAAGGAGGTTGGACCAGACGGCCTCTAGAGGTCCCTTCAAACCTCAATCATTCTGTGATTCTGTGAATTCCAATTAAAAATATAAATATATTTTTAATAATAATCAAGAAATATCTGGAGCAGTTTCAGAGAACTTCTGTAGTTTTCCAGTGCTGAAAACGTAATGTTGCACTAAAGTACTTTATTTCTGACAACCCTAGCTGTATAACATGTGTTTTGACACCATTCCATACAAATGTATTGCTGTGAAAAGTGGCATAGAGCATTAAAGATACAATCCTAAAATCCTTACTTAAGTAAAACCATTGTTAGGAACTGCACCTCAGTATGGATTTCTAAAAACGGTGGGCCAATATCAGTGAAGTTTGGGCACTACTTTTGAGACTCAGATTTTCTCTGCTGCGTTATTTTCCTAGAAACTCACACATACAGGCAAAAAGTGGCCTGTAAAGAGTGTAAGTTATTTTGTTGACTTGAATGCTAAAAGTCTAAAGCAGAGGAAAGACCATGCTACGTGATACTGGGTGTTTGAAAAGTCCCCTGGCAGACGAGTTATGAGATGTGCTGGAAACAGAACTTTAATGTAGGAAGCATAAACACCAGTTTTCAAAACTGTTCAGTGCTTTCCATTGTATACTTGCATTTTACTTCCAATTATGTGCTTGAATCAAATAGAAAGTTACAGAAATCAGCATTAAGAGGAGCTTTTGCATGGTAGGATTGTTTTATTCTGAATACCAGACTTTCAAGCTTTGTACAACTATTGTATTGTTTTTGCTAATCAGGGATCCAAGAAATAATTATACTATTGTTCCGCTGCTGAATGTCTCACAGGGACAGATTTGGCTACAGATCCTACCTATTGTTATAAAACAAGCTATAATTAAAAAAAATTTCTACATTGGTTTGTCTCAAATAGATCCTGATGAGTTTTAACCAAATGAGCTGGCTTCTGAGTTTACAAATCAGGTACTTCAAACAAAATGCCCTCTTCTCAATGTGGTTTTTAACTTAAGAGCCTTTATTTCTGCCCTTGATTTTCCAGGCAGGCAGAAGTCACCAAAACATCTGATTCACAGCAAATAAAATTGAATTTTACTAGATTTTTTACAGGACCATACGTTTACATATCAGAATATATATTCAAGTATGATGCATCTTCAATTTTTGTCGAGATTTTTTCTTTCAGATATGGAAATTTTACATCAACAAAAAATCTTGCCCTTTTTTTCTGAATTCTTTGTGTTAAGATGACAAAGGAATATTATGAAGGGAAATCAAGAAAACACTCTGGGAAATTTTTCTTATGGAAAGATTGCTGATACGGAGGCTAAAAAGACAAATTTGAAATAAAAAAAACCCCACAATATACCACTATGGAAAATAAACAGAAGAATTTATGTATGACATACTTTACTGAAACTTAAACTGCACTCATAAATAAAGAAGTCAGAGAAGAAACATAATAAAGTAAAATAAAATGTAAAGAGTAGACAAATACTCTAAAAAGCCTATGAAATGATGATGAGCAAGAAGATATTGTTTGTGCACAAGTTTAACAAAATATTGCAAAGACACAAGAAAGAACTATGCTTCATTAGAGGTCCTCTGTGGAAGAATTCTGCCTGATAAAGTATGCTCTTCTCAGTATCAAAACAATGACTCCTGGTTCATGTACTAAAACATGGAATTTTTTTATTTTTTTTTTTTTTATTATTTAATGAGATCAAGCCTGTAAATAGAAGTCAAGTCACAAAACCCAGACTAATAACAGTTTTCAGAGGGGAAGAGAAAAGATGTTCTGGGTACCACCAAGCTTTAAAATACTGTTTTAACACACTGTAGTTTGAATACTTCTTTTCTCATGAGATAACTCACATTTTTTCTTACATTCTCAAGTTAAACGGTACACCTTTTAACGTGGCGAAAGTGTGATCGGGGATAAGGAGATTCTTTTCAAACTAAAATACAAGAGGAAATTTACAAAAAAATAAAAATCTGTGCTTTCATTTGCTCCACAGAAAGAAATGGCAAGGTCTTAGAAGAAATGTATGGTTGCTGTGTTAGTCTAGTTTACAAATAAACAACCAGTTGTTAATATATTTTTAATGTTCTGATTGACATAATGAAAGCCTATCTACTATCTACCTTCTCTTTTCCAAACTGGAAAGATGAATGAAAATGTATTTCTGGACTGTGACCTTTTCTGAAAGTGTGTAGTTGTATTGTGTCTCATAGGAAGGCCACAAAGCACCTCAAATAAGACTTTGTATAATTCAGCTCACTGATCACTTATACACACCTTCTTCCTTCACATTCTGTTCTACTTTCTTAGTAAACATCACCCTTGCTTTTCTTAGATAATCTTGGCTCAGCTCTGCATTATGTACAAATCCTGCAGTAGCTCCCTGTAATTTTCTAAGAGAAATAGGGCTATTTTGTTCTTGGATACATCTAAATTAAGCTCACTCGTGCAGTCCCCATGGCAGTCCTTATTCAAGGACCCTACATGCATCACAGGATAATCCATTCCCCATGCCCATCTTGATATCTTACCCACAGACCAAGATAATGGAGATAGATAAGGTTTCCCTCAATCTCTCAGGCTAAACTAAGAATGAAAAAAGAAAAAGCAATTCATACTGCATCTTCGTGCTATGTCTTTATACCATACTACTCATATAAATAACTGGAGTGGTTAGATATTAACTTGTTTTTCCCTCTGAAGTAACCAAGTTAATATTTCAGAATGTAAATTGTTGTTATACTGCATAATAATTTCACTCTTTTGATCATCTAAGAAACCTGAAGGTGCACAAGTTCACAGGACATGATGAGATGCATTTTTAGGTCTTGAGGGAATTGGCAGATGAAGTTGCTAAGCCACTAGCCATCATATTTCAGAAATCATGGCAGTCTGGACTGGAGTTCCCTATGGAACATGGGGAACTGCAGGCCGGTCAATCTCTCCACTGTGCCCAGCAAGATCATGGAGCAGACTCTGCAAAGTCACATGGAACATAAGGAGGTGATTGGTGACAGCTAAAATTTGCGTTCGCTAAAAGGCAAATTGTGTCTGACAAATTTGGTGGCCTCATCTACCTAGACCTTATGCAAGGCATTTGACACGGTCCTGCACAATATCCTTGTCTCTAAACTGGAGAGACAGATTTGACACGAGCCACTCGGTGGATAAAGAACTGGCTGGATGGCCACACAGCTCCAACATGTCCAAGTGGAAACCAGTAATGAGCAGTGCTCCTCAGTGGTTGATACTAGGACCTCTTCCGTCTAACGTCTTTGTCAGTGACTTGGACAGTGGGGTTCAGTGTGCACCCTCAGCAAGTTTCCCAGAATCAAGCTGTGTGGAGAGGCCTACACAGTGGAGGGAAGGGATGCCATCTGGAGGGACCTGGACAGGCTTGAAAGGTTGGCCTGGGTGAACCTCATGAAGTTCAACCAAGTGCAAGATGCTGCATCTGTGTCAAGCAATCCCAAGCACAAATACAGTCCGTGATGAGAAGTAATTGAGAGCATCGCTGAGGACAAGGACTTGGAGATGTCGATGAGAAGCTCAACATGGGCTGGTAATGTACACTCACAGCCCAAGGGGCCTTCCAACTCCAGCCATTCTATGATTCTATTATTTTTCTACTCAACTTTGCAGTAATAAAATTTCATAAAAATCAGTAAAATGCACTGCAATATATTAAAATGAAGCTTAAATATAATAAGTTATTATACATCTCTTGCTCCTTATGCTGCAGAGAACTTCAGGGTGGAAATATCAGTTACAGTCTGTCCACTGATTGAGGAGGAAAGAATTGCTTGGTGATCCCAAGCATATTTAAAAATAGGGAGCAAACAGTCTCTCTGGTTGACGGTTGACTTAAGTCTTGCAGAGACAGTGAATGAAGAGAGCCCTGAAGTGAATCCCATGGTTTCAATCATCTTTTGAAGTAATATCACTGTCGTCCTTTGTTTATGTAGTGACATTCCTCCATTGCCTCCTGAGTTTTGTTGGAATTTTATTTTAATTAGACAGTATAAAGAATGACAAACCTTCAACCAAATACAGAAAACATACGTCTATCATATATTTTATTTTAACTTTTGCCTTCATAATATCATAAAATCATAGAATCATAGAATGTTTAGAGTTGTAAGAGACCTTAAAGATCATCAAGTTCCAACGCCCCCGCCATGGGCAGGGACAACTCCCACTAGAGCAGGTTGCTCACAGCCCCATCCAGCCTGGCTTTAAACATTTCCAGGGATGGGAAGTGTTCTTCTTCTATTAACTTAGAAGACAAATACCCCTCTTCCTAATAAGTTTTGCTATATATCTACAATCATCTTTACTTCAAGGTAAATTTGACCTAACGGGAAAGCTGAGTGTTAAAAGTTAATCTAGTCTAACCTGGAGTATTACCTTCTTCAATT
Organism: Jacana jacana; assembly: GCA_013400555.1. Taxonomy (NCBI): domain Eukaryota; kingdom Metazoa; phylum Chordata; class Aves; order Charadriiformes; family Jacanidae; genus Jacana; species Jacana jacana. The sequence continues at coordinate 20,756 of VZTM01040208.1, forward strand.
TTGGAGTCTAGTAAAATACTAATAAATTTTCAGTATTTTCAGTCTTAGCCGCCATCCTCCTGAATTAATTGTCTGAGTCTCAAGAAATCACTTCTAAGCCTACAATTACACAAATTAATATCTCGGATGCATGGAAAGGCAAGTGAGGGAAAGAGATGGAAATTGCTGTACAGAATACAACGTAAAATAGCCAGGTGCTAATGTTCAGAAGCATTATTCGGTCAAACAGCTAGACATGAATAAACCACAGTGTGCTATACTTTATTACATGTTTCTTAACAGAAGCTCTGTGGAAAACAACCTGAGGAGGGCTTCATTAAAAGTGTACTAATTCTGTAGATATCTGTGAAAAATTAGTCTTGTATCTAGGACCACTTTGCAGGCAGATATGTAGCTCTAGTGAGCACGCACACCATCCTAAAACACCTGTGATTGTAAAATAACAGCAAAATGCCTTTTGGAGGTGTCTGTATTCGGTCATTGTCTATAGATGAGTACATAAACCTAGGACATGTATTGGAAGACTTAAGAGATATTAATCCTTTTGACAACTTTGTCATCCTCCCTGAGAGTAGAGCGACGTGAAATGCTCCTAACTATTTAGACACCCAACTTTAGATGTCCACCACTTGAAATTTTAGCTGCTGTTAAGTATTTAGAGTGCAGGAACCTGACGAAATATATTCCACCAAAAAAAAAAGATAATGGACTGACTGTTGCCGTGGTTCAGCCTCAGACGGCAACACAGAACCACGGGGCAGCCACTAGCTCTTGAGCCCGTCCACAGTCAAGGCAAAATCAGAAGAAAACGGCAAAACTCGTGGGTTGGGACAAAGGCAGTTTACCAGAACAACACAACAGTAACAAATCACACAGATAAAGAAGTATAAAAACACGATTACGATGCCGACCGCTCACCAACTGCAGCCGGGACAGTCCCCACCGCTCCGCACCGCCCGATTTCCTGTCCCACTCCCCCTCCCGCCCGACTTCCTGTCCCGCTCCCCTTCCCGGCTAGCTCCTGTCCCCCTCCCCTGCCTGACCAGCTCCCCCACTACCCCCTGGGCACGGCTCAAGTGGGATGGAATACCTGTGCCCTGCTAAGAGAATTAACCCTGTTCCTCCTGGAACCAGGACACTGTGAACTGCTTTATCTCTTTCTCGGGCACATTTTGAAGAAGAGCTTACTTGTATTGCAACATGCAAAGAGAATCAGGTATAAATAATTTAGTTGTAATAAAATTAAATTTTATGTGATTTTTAGTAATTTAAAGATGTCGGTGATCTTCAATTTAATTTTTTAGTTTGACTTTGGTGATGAGCCCCTCCTAGCAAGAGAGAGGACGCACATTACAAGTGCACTCAATTGAAGAAGCATTGCAGAAACACTGTACCAATTATAATGATAACCAGCGTAACTTCTCTTCACTCTCAGAAGTTTTACATTAGTAAAAGCATGTGTTGATCAATAATGTATATGAACTACTAAAACATAGAAACAGCTGTTGCTGAAGTTTTACAACTTTAATTATAATAATAAATTTGCCCTGATTTACATTCCGTGAAACTCATCTGGCTTCAGTAAAGTGAACAGGGTAATAAAGTTTCTGGAACTTTATTTCAACTATAAATTACATTTTTAAATGTGAGAAAAAACAATAGAGAATATTTCCCATTTGAGAAACGTGCATTGTCTGGAGGCTGCTTATAAAAAGAACCCTATTATTGTCTTACACAAATGACATAAAATAATGAAAATATTGACTGCTATATTTGCAGTCATATTTACAATCATAACCTAAATTATGTTTTTAGTATTTAATGAGATGTATTACTTCAACTAGGATTAATTCATTATATTGAATAAACTGGTACATGTGGTATCGTGTCAATAATCACACTTGATATTGCAGTTTATTGTTGAAGCTGGCAATTACTGTGTTATAGAAATGCTGTGTATTTATGCTTCCACCATGGTGAGTCACTACAGCGGATATGCAGAGTTACGCATTGCCATGAGTACTGCCTAGGAAGCAGGAAACTTCCCAGTGATCTCCAGGAAAAAGAAAGGTGCTATAAAAACCCCTTTGGTATTCTGTTCCATTAGCATTCTTTAGTACGATACATAACCTTGGAAATCATGCAGGCCAGAGGTCCTGTGTTAGGGTGTCAGTCTTTTATCCAGGGTGGCACAGCTCTTACTCTATATTATAACTAACCTAAGGATTTGGATACTTCATTTTCATTGTTTATATAAGAGGAAAAAAAAAACAAACTTTAAAATCCTCAGATTTAGAAGCAAATGACTGGCTGTCCACTGGGAAGTTTTGTATCACAAAGCTTTAAAGGTAGTCAGATTAATACTGTTTTAAAAGAAAAAAGAAAAAGAAGAAAATTTGAAGCCCTTTAAATGATCACACTCTAACACAAGCAGTGTTCACAGTACCATCATGATGTCAATCTTGACTTTTATTTATGTGAGTTTGAGGAAATGTAATTAAGATCATATTTCTCCTCAATAAAGCAAGGATTAATATATGCGGAAAAAAAACCTGAATTCTCATAAAAATTTTAAAGAAAACCTGTATTAGCATAGGGGGCGAGAGGAGGGCAAGGAAGGAGGCTCTCAATTTAGGGATGCTGTAGAGGGAATAGTACATTAGAACATCGCCTCCTGAACTAGTACTAGTGTGTGTAATGGATATCTGTCACTGACAGCTCACCGGGTTACAATTAATTCTGAGTCATCAGTCATGTCTTCTCCTGCAAGCACAGAAAGCAGAAACAGCAGCAGCATTGCCCTTTGAGGATAAGACCTTTTACATGCTATGATTCTAGAAAGCAACTGTACATCTATTAACACAATGGACACTACAGCTGTCACGTTAGATAAATGGATCCACATTGGAAAAGCTGAAAGTGGACATGATTGTCAAGGATAATACGGTTAAGCTAGTGCATGCTGGGAAAGATGCAAATTCTATAATATTTTAATTATGAAACTAATATTATTATCCCAATTGATTGCACACATTGTAAGTTAATTAAAACATCCCTGTTAAAACATATCTGCATCTCTACTGGAAAAATAACTAGACAATAATGGTTTTGCACCATCAAAAACTATGTTTTGATACTTGGGACAGGAACTAATTTGCCAAGAGCACATTTCTAAATTTTGGGTTTGTTTTTTTTTTTTCTTATTTGAACTCCCAAAGGCTCACAGTTTTCTGGTTTTATATGCAAACACGTGCTACAGAAAATCAAAAAATAAATAAATCCTCAACTTTTCAACAAGGATTCTCCAGAGAACAATAAATATTACAACAAATATTGACTACAAATTCTTCTCCCACCACATATAACACATGGACAAATACCTGCCTGGTAATATCTTACAATGTGAAAGATTGGAAAACTAAATCCACTGAGAATGTTAGGACTTTCAGTTGCTGGATGGGTTTTTTTGTTTGTTTTCATTTTGATAATAGGTCTTTCATTCCTGTGCCATGTTGACTAATGGGGCAAATCTCTACTAGATTAAATTATAGTCTCAAATAAAACACAAAATGAAGAGTAAGCATATTAAGGTGTTTCCACAAAGAGATTTGTAGAAAAAAAACATCTCAAAGATGCTTCAGCAGCTTTGCCAGTAAGAAAGCTAAAATCTCATTTAGTAACAAACGATGAAAAAAGAAACAGGAAAAATAAGGCCTTTTTTTGCATGTAAATCAGCTACACAGACAAGACAGTGGTACTGCTGTACAATCAAGCCAGCAGATACTCTCACAGATACCTTACTGTGAAAGT
>VZTM01040210.1:0-143192 GCA_013400555.1 Jacana jacana
TTCAATTCAGATAACAAGAAAATGCATTTAATGGAAAAATATCTTTGTGGTCGATGGGACTTAATTTTTGCGAGATCTTTGGAAGATTTTTAAATGTTCAAAAATATATGTATGATTTAAAAAAATCAGAATGTTTTGATTAGCTCACTCTCCTGTGTCATGGACCAGTTACACATAAAACTNTTAAAGATGGACCAGTTACACATAAAACTTCCGTGTGTGTTTCTGTGGCCCGTGGGGAATTACCTGCACTGAGGACAGAGAAAGGAGCTTTGAGAGGCACGGATAGATGCTGGACGTTTTATATTTAAGTAGCTCTGTAAAAGGTAGGGTAAGGCATCTTAACTTTATAGACCATGTATTCAGGGGGATTGCAACATATTACAATCTTAGATAAGGTACCATGGACATGGGTACTAGTGCTGCGCGTCTGGGAAAAGTTGAGAAAAGATGGCAGGGGAAAAGAAAAATATCCATGTTCTGACTAATCAGTTCATCAGCCGTTGCTGTTTTGTGGCATGCCATACAGCCGTGTTCTTCCCAGGCATAGAGATTCTCACATGACATGAGATATGCCCAGGGTAATAAATCCCAGCAGTTGCATTACACCAGAACATGAGATAAATGAAGCTTTTATTCATCTCACTATAGTTTGTAGTCTGCAGTTGTTCCATGCCTTCTACTGCAAAGCTGCTCACTGCAACCTTTCCCAGTCCCATCTCCAGGTTGGCTGATTGGTGCAGATTAAAGTAGTAGCACAGATGCCTTCTTGGATGATTGGTGATATCTAGTCTGACTGCTAGAGAAATTGCATATGTATAACCACACAATGAATGGGCAAGTGTATAGATTCCCTCAGCTAAAGAGAAATAGACAATATCTGTTTGCTCTGTTCCCTGTCATCGTATTTGAACATGCAAACTTGGTGATTTTTTGTTGTTGTTGTTGTTGTTGTCTTTTTCTCTTTTTTTGTCTTCAGGAAAGTGGCAGAGAAGTCAGGGTGAGTCCATGAACAGTATCTGTGGAAACTAACCTTTCACTCATACAGAAGGGGATGCATTGGTTTTTTGTGTGGAAGTCTGGAGATTCTATACAACTGTGTAATCACAAATGCTTCACTGACAAAACNTAATCACAAAGCTTCACTGACAAAACCTGTGTGCAGCCTCCCAGTAAACCCTTGTTGGAGCTGACAAGGACATGAGGTCTTAGTTGTTCTGCTCATTGGAAGAATGATGGGATCTCAGCTGGCGTGCAGTAAGCAATATCATGTGGTGCTTTTTCTGTAAGAGCTGTGAGCAGTTTCGTTAGCTTATTCAATGGCTGTCCTGACTCCTTGTGGACACTAAACACTTGTCATACACAGACTAATTTTTCAGAGGACGGTGGATGTTTTTTTCTAGTCACTGGTGTTGTATGTATCAGTGTTTATTGTATTTAATTGAAATAGGTCATTGCTTATTCTTCAGTTTTGTAGAAGTCTGCATTTACCTAACTCTAGAGATCTTTGGGAGTTGGGAGGGGACTCAGGGATCTTTATTAATGCTGAAGTTTAGCTTCTGTTGAATGCTTTCACAGTGAGGAAGTAACTCTGCTATAAGAGTTCTTTGCTATTAGCCTTACCTGACTGTGTCATCTTTTTCCAGACATAGCTACAGTGGCAGCAAGTATAGCAGAACCAAGATGAAGGGATAGCAGACATTTTTGTCAAGGAGGCTCTGTGATACAAGGATGCAGTAAAAATTACCTATATTTAGATGGGCTCAAGTTTTCCATTCTCGCATCTTTTATGTGAGTTTTAATCTGTTGGTTGTGGGTTTGTTTAGCGTGACTGAAATTTGACTGGAAGAAAATACCCCTTTATCTGTGTAATGCTGATGATTGTTTTTCCTGCTTTTCCTGGATTAGTTTATAGTGGTAGGTGGGTTGTTTGGTTTTCTTTCAGCTTCTTGTCTGTATAAGAACAGGCTACAAATATCCTGACAGAGAAAATTACTCAACAGCAACATCAGCAACAGGTGCTGCCTTAACAGTATTTAAAAATTGTTAATGTAGCTAAAGAGAGAGGATCCTCAAGTGCTTCCCACATCTTAATGTTGCCTATACTTCCTTGGATGTGCTTCTGAGATTCTTTGGGAGGAGCTGGGACCAAAAGAACCCAAAGGTGATCTTGGCCAGGTTCATTAAAGTAAATCTAAAACATTGTACGGAGGTCAGCCCAGTTCTGTTTCTGCAGTAGCGTAGGTGGTTTTTGTAACTAGTCAAGAATAAAAACTTAATATTTAAAAGCTGCTAATGGTGGTGAGTGGCTTGTGTATATATAATAGAATTTGCTCTTACCTTAACTTTCCCAGGTGCAAAGTAAAATGACAGTATTTAAAGACATATTCACATGTGACTTTCTCCATCTTCCTCTCGTAATTCACTACAATTCAGCCCAAATTTGACAGTTTCAACTTTCCCTGGCTTCTATGGGATTGATTTGTAGACTAAAGAGCATTCTTAGAGTCGTTTCTTTTGTGCATGCTTTCTGAATGTGAAATTTTAATTGTCACAGGTGACTATTTCCTAATCCTCCTCTTCTGGATTCTGATGAGGCTCTGTTCATAGGTATACAAATGTGAACAATTATAATGGATGTGGTACAGTGAAAATATCCCATTATCAATTAATACTTTAAAATTGCAGCTCAAAATTCAGCTGTCATTAGAATCTGGTGCATGCCTTGTGATTCTCTGTAACCAGTCAGGAGAGTTGGGGAGTGCTCCTTCCAAAGAGATTTCTGTTTGTGATTGATCTTCTAAAGTAGGGTCTGACACTTCATTCTTGGAGCACGTTAAGAGAGGGTGGCAGTGAACAGTGATGACAGAATGACAGAATTTCAAAGGAACTTAATCCTAGCTGACCAGGAGATGACATCCGGGACTTGGACACAGTGTTCAGCCACTTCTGTGTGAGAAAGCACTGGTACTACTGTGTAGCAGCGTTGCAGCAGTCTGTAGGTGTGTACATCTGTAGGGGTATTGAGGACCTCCATGAAATTAAACAAAGGCGATGCATGGCCCAGGTGCCAGCCTGTGTGATTCCTTTTTAGGATAGTTACTCTACAGCGACACTAGCAGATTACTCTTTTAAGAAGTCTCAGAAGAAAGGCAGGCTTCACTATATGTATCCTGTCCTGCAAGGAGAGAGTCAGTGGAGTGTTAGAGCTTTCCACTTCACTGCTCAGTGCTGCTCATGCTCTGCCACACCTTCCCAATGAATAATGCACAAGTGAAACATGGCAAAAGAAAACCATATGCAGTACTCCATATAAATGCACTAAACTATACTCATATTCTGACTGAAGGGAAAGGAGAAAATTCTTGTACCACTACTTGGTTAAAAGTAACTTAATAAACCAATAATAATGCCTGCAAGGCATTGCTTGAATTAATATAGGCAGGGGATCTACTATAATTACCCATATAATTACCCATATATACTATCTGGAAGCTGAAATGTTTCCTTTATTCTTATCTCTGTAGTGTTATGGTAGAAAAAAGTTGTGGAAGCTGCAAATTCATTACTGACGACACAGTTAACCCAGCTGAAGGACTTAATTTGTAAAGAAAGTATAGTATAGAACTGCTTAATAACCTCAAGGTGACTTGAGCATACTTCCAATATCTTCCTAGAATCAGATTAAAAATGTACTTAATGAGTTGTTTGTCACTCTCTTTTTCTGGCTGCTATCCCGCTGGCTGCCAGAGCCCATCAGCGTGGTTTCACGATAGCGTTTCACATTGCAGGTGCTGGAGTGCCACACACAGTCCAAAGTGCTGCACGCCACCAGCAGTCCCAGAACTGTGCTGAGCAAAGCCAGGCGATGCGTAATTCCTCTTTGAGTTGCTCTGCACTGCTACAGCTGGTAGTGAGCTCACAAGAAGTCCTTGGTGTGTTCAATGAGGGGGACGCCACCAAATGGTCTGTGTAGTGATATTGCTTCTGAATGCGATAGAGTACAGGGGGCTGATGAGAACTCAAAGCCTTCATTTTGCTATCTACAGAAGGTATGTAATCATCAGAAGATGAAAGGCTAGCAAAACATGCAAATTTAACCCTACAACTTCACTAGAAATATCAAATGTCACAGCCACTTAGTTTCAATGGTTTTCTGGGGAGAACTCAAAGGAACTTAATAAGAATCAGGTGTACAAGAAGCTGATTCTCACTAACTGGATTAAAAATAGATTATGGGGCTGTTTTTGTTCATACTGGCCAGTTTGGCCAAGGCAGAAACTTCCTCCTTCCATCTGAGAGCAAAAAGTCAGTGGAAGGCAGGAATCACATCTGAGAAAGGGAATAGAGCACGTGAGATCTGCAGGAGCACTGCAAGACAAGAATTTAGCTATTTGTGAGTTTACCTGTAGTGTGTGAGTACACCTTTGGGTGGCTTGCATTTGTCCGTTCTTCGGATTTTAACAGAATAGTTTCAAGCAGCACCAATAGATAGAGCTGCCCCAGGGACAGAGCTGTTCTTCTCCCACTCATGGTCTCTTGTTGTCATCCCTCACTTGCTCTCCCTTGGCACATGTCTTTAGGCAGCTGCATGGTGATCTGGTCAAAAAAGTGGCAGAGTATGTGTCCAGCTTTCCAAGTTTGCATTTCTCAGGAGGTGTGGGAGTCATGTTTGTGCCCGGTAGTGAGTGGGCAGACTAGTGTGACCCACTAAAATTTTAAGAAATCAGCCTGGCTTATTAAAGGGTGTGTGAAGATGGCAAAGAACAAAGCAAATACGTTAAAGCCTGCTCGAAAGAGTAGAGTGGCAAATGGGACAAGCAATTGGGAGAGGTGTCTGAGTAAGGGCTTGAAGATCAAGGAAGTTTGGGAGAAGGAGGGGCACACAGGGAAGGAGAAGGGATTATTCTTGCCAGAGCAGGCCTTTAAGAAAGGAGAGGAGGCTAGTCTCTTTGTTGTGTAGGGAAAGGTGTGTACCAGGAAGGGGGATCCTAAATGCCTGGCAGAACTCCAGCTAAATCCCAGTACTTGCTCCACATTGAAGAAACTGAGGCTGTCAATGTAGGAATGGATATTTATTTTTTAAACATAAATCTTTAAAACTCTTACTCTTTCCATCAGACAGAACAAGAATGTTAGAAACTTTTTGGTCAGGTTGTGTTTCTGTCTGCTCCAGGTTTTGTAGGAGGGAATTGCAAAAGCAAAAAAAGACAAAGGTGAGACTCTGGGAATTGACTGGCTTAATTTTTTGCAGTTATGTTGGAAGTTTTAAGGCTGGGCCTAGCATCTTAAAATAGCAAGACAAGGGCTCACACCCCTGATAGGAAAACTAACAACCTCTGCTTGGAAATTGCAGGAAGAATCACAGAATGTCAGGGATTGGAAGGGACCTTGAAAGATCATCTAGTCCAATACCCCTGCCAGATCAGGAACACCTAGAGCACATCACAGAGGAACATGTCCAGGCAAGTTTTGAATGTCTCCAGAGAAGGAGACTCCACAACCTCCCTGGGCAGCCCCTTCCAGTGTTCAGTCACCCTCATTGTGAAGAAAATTTTCCTCATATTCAAGTGGAACCTCCTATGTTCCAGCTTGCACCCATTACCCCTTGTCCTATCATTGGATGTCACCGAGAAGAGCCTGGCTCCATCCTCCTGACACTCACTCTTTACATATTTATAAACATTAATAAGGTCCCCCCTCAGCCTCCTCTTCTCCAAGCTAAAGAGACACAGCTCCCTCAGCCTTTCCTCTTATGGGAGTTGCTCCACTCCCTTAATCATCTTGGTAGCCCTATGCTGGACTCTCTCCAGCAGTTCTCTGTCCTTCTGGAACTGAGGGGTCCAGAACTGAACACAATACTCCAGATGGGGTCTCACCAGGGCAGAGTAGAGGGGGAGGAGAACCTCTCTNACCGGTCCCAGTACTGATCCCGGAGGGACTCCACTAGATACAGGCCTCCAGCTAGACTCTGTCCCATTGATCACCACTCTCTGGCTTCTATCCTTCAGCCAGTTCACAATCCACCTTACTACCCTATCATCCAAGCCACACTTCCTCAGTTTAGCTACAAGGATGCTGTGGGAGACTGTGTCAAATGCTTTACTGAAGTCAAGGTAGACCACATCCACTGCTTTACCATCATCTACCCACCTGGTTACTTCTTCATAAAAGGCAATCAGATTGGTTAAGCATGACTTCCCCTTGGTGAAGCCACACTGGCTGCCTCTTATGACCTTCTTATCCTTGATATGCCTAGAGACAACATCAAGGATAAGTTTTTCCATCAGCTTCCCAGGAATAGAGGTGAGGCTGACCGGTCTATAATTACCCGCGTCCTCCTTCTCGCCCTTTTTGAAGACTGGAGTGATGTTTGCTTTCCTCCAGTCCTCAGGCACCTCTCCCGTTCCCAATGACTTGCCAAAGATGATGGAGAGTGGTCTAGCAATATGAGAATATGAGATAGTTGCAGCCTGCTCAAATATGTGAGCTTTCAAATGTTCCTGTGTAGAATGAGAGCGATTTGGTAAAGTGCAGGAGGAGGAACTCAGCCTTTGTTCATGACATGAGGGAATGTCCAATCCATAGCCTATGGAAGGAGCATGGGGGGTGTCAAGAAGAGGCAGGCAATCCCCATGCAGTTCATTGAGCTGCCCTAGCAGGACCTGCTACAGGAGAGTGCTGCTGTGTGAATAACTGTGTCCATGCTGCTGGTTAACTTGTGTGTGTGCAGTAAGCCAGGGGTGGAAATTTTTCTTGGCAGCGGGTACATGAGGAGTTTGCGTGTATAACCAAGGAGAACGATTGCAAAATGTGAATATGCCCAAGCGGATGATGAAAACAGGGTGTCTGTACTGCAGAAGCAGCCAATATTTCTGTAGTTACTTGGAGAGATGTCACCTGCCTTTTGGTTGGTTTGAAGTGGCTGCAGCCCAGGCAGCTGTGGAAAAAAAAGCCCCAATTCAAGCTGCCTGCAGTGCTATCAGGCTGCTGAGGGGGAACAGGTACAATCTCAGAGATGGCATCAGGGCTCACTTGCTAATTAGGTGTATATCCTGAGAACAGAGTGGAGCCCTGGCTTAATTTTAAAGGTATCTTCCTTCAGTGAATCACCCTTGGGAAGAAGAGCTGTGTTTCTCTGCCCTTCTTCTTCTCTGCTGCTGTGAGTTGAAATATGTACCTTTGTCTCAGAGCGTGAATATATCCTCTTTTATTTATAAGACAGTGAAAAAACTCAAGGTGAAAAACATTTTAAGAAAGGCTAGAGCTACTAAATGCTTAAGATCACTGTGCAGAGTGTGGTGTTCTGGCTGGTGGTGCAGAAGGATCAAGAGTCACTTTAAAGGGAGCTGCCAAGGGTCCCAGGGGCTACCAGGGATGCAGCTCAGCGGGTGGACTGTATTCACAGGGGGCTCACCTTAGCCCTACAGGTAGGAGGGTTCCCTTTGTCCTTCCATCATTCCTCTCCTTACACTGTGGCTCTTCCTGCCCTTCCTGTTGTTTCTGTTTATGCAACTGAACCTTTTTTAGGACTGTGCTATAAAAAAACTTAAATATTTCTGAAACCAGCTTAAGTTTATATTGGATGTTTCATATGAACATAGGAATTAAAATACCTTGATTCCCATCACACACACAGACTGAAAGAAATAAGGCAGTCTTTGCTGTCAGACAACTGTTCCTTCACTCGGTTGGAGTGAGGTCCGGAGAAGCTCTCTGACACCAGTGCTTGAAGCACTGACACTGGTTTTGCTGCATGTCTCTTTCTGTGCTGAAATCGCGCCAAGACTTTCATGCTACTTGTTGGCTGAGGCTGTGCAGGCTGCTCTGTGCAGAGCCCCTGGGGGGGCTCCATCACCTCAGCTTCTGGGCAGCTGCATCTGAGACGGAGCTTTGAGTAGCGGGGTGGTTGCTGCCTCCAGCAGCAGCACTGCTCCTGCTTTTTTCCAGGCTACAGGACTTCTGTAAAAACTGTTCTCAGGTTTTAAAGGCTTGCCAGACTCTGAATGCAGCTAGAAGCTTGGGTGAGGGGTTTCTTTTTCTCCCGAGTGTCTCCTTTCCCTGCACTGCACAAAAGAAATGGGGTTGTTTCCCTTCGTCTGACACTAATGCTTCCAAATGCCTTCACGTCTCAAAAGTTCTGAGTAGTGACAGAGAGAGGAAAAACAGTGGTGGGGATGCTGACAAGTGTCTGTTTTCTTGCACAGGAAAGTAAAATGTAAAATCTCTGTCTGTGGAAAAAATACATGCTTTGGAAACAAAACCTGGCTGTGTTTTGGAACGAGTTGCGTGCAAGACCTGGTTCCTGTTTGCTTGTTGATTTGTTTGTTTGACCGTCTCCATACAAACTTTCTGGGGGGCATTTTTGTTTTCGGCATTGACATGCAAAGAAATTTTGCATCGAAAGCTTCAGCTGCTTTTGACAATTTGAACTTCTGTTGTGCTTTAGAAGCACAAGTAGCATGTAATATGCAGGGGGTGTTCAACTCCTGCGGTTGGTCCTGTAAAGACTTTTGTGTGTGCCTGTTTTCAAGCAAGAGGATAGTCCTACTAAAGGGTTAGAATATAATCATGCCTCTGAGTGTTTCAAGCTCATAGTATTTTTATGTAAATATTATAGAAATACATATGTTCTCTGTTTTAAAAAGATGTATTTCAGCTGCACTGTCTGCTTCTTTATTTGTTACCTAAGATTTATCATTCAGGAAAGACAGTGGAAAGTGTATAAGAGACCAAAGTGTTCCTTTACAGTTGTAGGTAGCACAGAGGGAAGTGTAGAGTAGATGGGGGCATAAACATACATATCCCTTAAGTTGACATAACTGGGGAATCATTAAGGGTCAGGGAAGTAGTTATAAATAGAATTGGCAGCAGAAGGTTGTTTCTGTGAAGGACTTCAAAGTGAAGACAGGAAGATTCAATGTGATGTTGAGCAAATCAGTCAAGGAAGAGTGATAGGAATAGAGCTGTCCGTGTCCAGCAGGCAAGAGACTGGAGCTGTATTTGTAATAGGAAGAAAAACCGTGAAACTTGATTAGAACTAAGGTGTTAGCTTGTTGAAACCAACATCATTAAAATCTGGACTCTCTTACACAGTTAAGTGTGTTCTGTTTTGTCTTCACTTGTCAGATTTAAATTTATAACTAATTTTACTTTCTGTAGGGCTTGGGTACTAAGAATTCTGCAAATTGATTTCAGTCTTAGCAGTTTTGAAAATCTTTAAATGTTTGTTACTTACTTTTGCTGGGCTTTTCTATGACTCCATTGTGCCTCCCCCCACAAAAAAAGGGATATGTCATTCCCATGACAAGTTATGACAAAGATGGGTTCTATCGTGCTTTTCATAATGATGTTCTGACTGGTAAATGGACAACTCTTACTTTCTGAGGAGGTGAGGTATCCTAAGGAACATGTTTTGAAATGAAGTCTGGAAAGCAGAAAAGAAATATCATTATGGAATAAATATTTCATAATTAGTAAACATGGTGATTTAACAGCAAGGTCCCAGTATTAAATTTCCCCAATACATGTTGAAAAAATACATAAAGAGTAACCCGTTAATTCCAGCGATAACAAAATGCAAGGGGAGATGACAACACCAAACAGCACCATCTGCTGTTCCTGTTTGTACTGTGAAGCCTGCAGTGTGATGGGGAGGTTTGTTGCAAAAGGAATATTCTCATAGAGTGGATTGTTGATATTCTGCTAGCAGTTTATGAAAACTCTCTTAGTGGTCCTACTGACTTGTGTAGAAATGTGGATGCGTTAATATTTTGATTTTGGCAGGTTTTATTAAAACCTTACTTCAATAAAGCTTGAAAAGTTTTGATTACACCTTCTTGTATGTGACATTCAGAAATTTGGTCATGGGAAAGATCAAGACATCCCTTAAGATAAATATATTTGGGTTAATATTGACTTATTTGCATCTTTTAAAGCCTGTCCAATTGAACACAAGCATTAGTACATGCAATAAAAATATATATCCATGCCTAAAAACTAATACATACAATAAAACTTTGATACAGTCATCACGTGACAGTTTACATACCCTGAAGCAAATGGCCCGCACTGGTGTTTATTGACTATACTTTTGGTAATATCCAGCCTTTGAAACCATTGTAAATGCATTCAGGTAAGTAGGAAGTAGTTAATAAGAGGTTTGAGGGAGAAGAGATTCCTTTAGCCCCAGTAATGGCAGCCCATGCAGCCCTAGAGGGTGCATCAAAAAAAAAAAAAAAAAGGGAAAAGGGATATTAGATTGCACATGAGGAACAGAAGGGTTGGCTACAAGGGCAGAGAATTTAAATTAAAAAAAAAAGAAAAAAGGTTTTCTGAACTCTGTTGTTACTCGTGTTTGCAGTGTGTAGAGGGTAAAGACATGCAAAGAAGTTATAGCAACTCAGAAGTAAGGTTCCCAGCACTGTCAGCTTTGAAAGAAAAGGTTCACGTGCCCTGACCTTCTTTCTTGGATGAGGGATGGCAGGCGACTGCAGTGGGAGCAGTATGTAGGTGTGAGTGCAGGATTAGGGCCAGTGTGTGCCTGTGGGTACCATGCCTCATGTGTGCTGAGCTTAACTCAGTCACCCAGAAACGAGCTTGAGCTGAGAGCCAAGTTTGGATTTAAGATGGGACTTCTTGAGAGTGCAGAGGTGTTTGGCAGAGGCGTTTTAAGGCAGGTCTGGAGGCAATGTGTAAGCAGGCACTTAAGCGGTTCAGCCATGTGTGCACAATTCCTGGATCAGCTGTGCTGCCACGGCTATTACAGTGCTCACACTGAGGAGACGAGAGCTGCTGAAGGGCAAGGCGCTGCCATTGGCACCACATCCTGCTTATGGCAGAAGAATAGCATGGAAGCTGCTTGCGGCAAAGGCGAAGCTTGTTCATATCTGTCTGCAAAAGTCTATGTACACATACCCTCAGTCTGGCTTATCAGAGGGGAAAATGCTTGCTGGGAAGTGCAAAACTGGGTCAAAACTCTTTCCAGACTGATTAGATGCTGGGATCTGCTTTTGTTTCAGTTCCTTTTGCAATAACACATTTATTCCAGATACTTATTTTATGGCTGAGATGACAGAATATCTTGTTTTTGAAGACTGCATAAATGCATTTAATTGCTTGAAGATGTATTTACCACTATGGTGTAGTGATTTTTGTAGCAGACACACAACTTCAGAAAAATCCTGCAGCATATAACAACATCTTAATGAAACTGGACTCTCCTTTTATAAGGCACATATGGTTTGTTCAAATGGCTCTGTTATCATATTCACAGACTTATGATGTGCTGGGCTGTCCTACGGCTTAATGACGGGTGAAACATTAACACAAGCATTAGACTGACATAGAGGTTGGAAGGGAAATAGCAATTTGTGCCTTCTCTAGATGCAGCTTGTTGCTGTGGTTATTTGCATCACAATTTGTTTCTAAATGCACACCTTTGATTAGGGATCAGTGGATCCCATCCACTGATGATGATGATTATTATTTTCAGTACTGCTGGTGTGAAATTCAAAGCAGAGAGGGTAGCTTAAAGAAAAGCCTTGGTGGCATTATCATACTTATCATAAGTACGGTAGAGAAATAATATACAATAGTAACAACAGGTAACACGAATCAGTGGTGGCAAAGTACTTAAAAAATAAAATTTCTTCCAGAACCTATAGGAATTAATAGAAACATTTTAGTGATTTTTTTTTTTCCCAGCCAAACGTAGAGGAGAAAATTGAAATACTTTAAACGTTAATTTCCTCTTCATCAAGCTGGATAGGAAATGAAGTATTGAGCTTTGGCTCAAATGCAGTATTTTGCTTGACTCTCAAAAATGTTTTGCTGAGAGTGAGGAATCAGAGGGTTAATTTCAGTGTAAAGACAGAACACTTTTCAGTTTAGATAATCTTTATTTCTTTTATTTTTCTGAAAAGGTAGTATTTTCACAGTTCTAATTATGAGCTCTGACACAGGATCAGATTCTCTACTTTGTTTCTCAAGAGGGGTGAGTACCGTAATTAAGTCCTTTGTCTCTGTGAGCGAGTTGGCCCTGAAACTTGAGGTTCATGCATCATTTCCAGTAATGTGCTACAAGAATAATTATGGAATCCCTTAAGCGCGTGTGAGGAGGGAAGTGCAGTAAACATGTATTTAGAATGTATTTTTAAGAGCAGGTGGCTTAATCTTCCACCAAATAAAGCAATAATTTCAGCATATTCTGGTGATTACAGATAATAGTTATTCAGGTAATATTAGCTTTTTCAGGTGTGGCATCTTGTTCTAGGTGTTGTAACCTGTCGTTTACTCCTTCAGTGTATTCAGGTTTACTTAGTAATTGCTTTGCTGAAAAACAGATTATATATTATTTAGCTGTCAGCTGTATTGGAAAAGTGCCAAATAACTCTTAAACAACCAAATGTTACCCAATAAGCAGCAGTGAGCACAACTCATTCATGAAGCAAGGATCCAACTTGTTTTTGTGTTAGATGGTTAATATTGGGATCTTTTTGCCTTTGCTTCATCTTCTAAGTCATCTGCTGGGCTTGAAAAAGTGTAACTTTTCAGTTAAACAGTAGACAGAAGTACCTTAATAAGACCGCCAGACAATTTTAACTCAAGGAAAAGCTCCAAACAGACCTCAGCTCAGCAAGGGGTTTCTGGATGAAGTATTCCCACAGTAGAATTTCAGTAAAAGCCATTATGCTTTCATAATTGGTTGGAAACAGTTAATGGTCAACGTTTTTCAGAATTAGAAGCTTCCTTTTGAGCAAAATGGGAGAATTGTCTAAGCACTTTAGCAAATTCCTGTGATATCTTATATTTTGCACTTAGACAACAAGGAGAAGCTTTACTGGAGAAGCTTCTTGGTGCTTCACTGCTTGGTGAAGTTCCTGCTGAATGGAAAAGAGGGAACATATAGCCCATTTTCAAAAAGGGGAAAAAAGGAAGACCCAGGGAACTATAGGCCAGTCAGTCTCACTTCTGTGCCTGTCAAGATTACAGGGCAGATCTTCCTGGAAGCTCTGCTAAGGCACGTGGAAAATAAGGAGGTGACAGCCAAGATGGCTTCACCGAGGGCAAATCTTGCCTCACAAATTTGGTGGCCTTTTACAGTATTGCTACAGCACTGGTAGAAAAGGGAAGAGCAATGTATGTAAAGCATTTGACGCTGTCCCACATGACATCCTGGTCTCAAAATTGCCAAGTCAAGGATTTGATGGATAGACCACTTTGTGTATAAGGAACTGGCTAGCTGGCCGCACTCAAGGGTTGTGGTCAATGGCTCAATGTCCAACTGGTAGTCTGTGATGAGTGGTGTTCCTCACAGGTCGGTACTGGTCGGTGCTGTTCAACATCTTTGTGGGAGACATGGACAATGGGATGGAGTGCACTCTCAGCAAGTTTGCCAACAACACTAAGCTGTGTGACATGGTTGTGGTTGATGCACTGGAGGGAACAGATGCTATCCAGAGGGACCTGGACAGGATTGAGAGGCTTTGAGCAAACTCATCTAGTGGGAGGTGTCCCTGCCCAGGGCTGGGGGTTGGAATTAGATGATCTTTAAGGCTCATTCCAACTCTAACCATTCCATGGTTCTGTAATGGTGAAAAATAAAATTGCATGCGTGCTCAGACTTACAGAAGAAAGTTCTAAACCCAAGTTTTGGGTTGTGTCCATTTACTATGGAGACTGGCCCTTCAAAGGCCGCTTCCAACTCAACCTACTCTATCATTCAGTGATTATTCTACTCATATTTAAATTAGGATTAGGAAGAAAGCTGGCATGCTTTAGGTTAGTGTGCTTCCCTGACCAGAGAATCCTGCAGAATTTGGAGTGTCTATGTTGTCTGTCATTCCTTTGGGGTAAGAAAATTCTATCAGTGCTGTGATACAGCTGGGCAATAGAGTCAAGATTCTTCAAAACTACAAAGGTATTCAGGAGTGATGTAAAGACTGGGACTGGGTGCCCAGTCTCAAAGCCCAACTCTGAGGCTTCTGAAGACCTTTAGGTGCTGCAGGGGCCATGGCTATACACTTTACAGTATTTAAGGCTCTTAGGTCTGTCTTTTTGTGAAGGATGAGGCAATTTTGGGTCCAACAACCAAGTATCAGGCTGTCTCATTTCCTGCACCCTTGAAATGGTCTTCACTGTAAACAAGCAGGACCAAAGAAGGCCATGGTAGGATGGGTTGTTTGGTTGAGCTGCTGTCGTGCAGTTTGCATTGCAACAGCTTGTGGTCAGTGGGCAGAAAGCAGGAGTGGAAACTATTTGAAAAGCGTGCTTCCCACCCTTCCCTCTTGCTCTGCCCTGCCTGAGGCAACTTGTTTGATTCCATATATATTATTTTCCCTGTTGGAAAATGACTCCCACTCAAAACAGGATTAGGGAGCTTGGCAAAGGGAGGGTGAATTTAATTATAGGACAAACCAACATTCTCTCCCCCAGGAGTCTTGGCGTTGGTTGTCACTTTTGATGCTTACTCTCTATAAATGGTATCTGGTTGGCCTGTATTCCTTTTCATCTGATAAGATGACATCTTTTTTTCTCCTTTGTTGTTGTTCTCGTATACAGATTTCAGATACTGATGGATTAAAATAGACAATTCGCAGAACAGAGTGACTGATGTTTTTAACCACACTGATATTATGGCATTAGGTTGAGATCTCATCTAAGTTTAGACACTTTGAGGCACCTAAAGTATGAGGAAAGACTCTCGAGGCTTTTCCAGTTGATAGAGTAAGACAAGATCTCTATTCAGGTGTAAGAACAACAGAATAATTTTCTACACATATGTGTTTTTCTCTTTTGTTTACTGAAAGAACCTACAGTGACAAAGGTCCTAGAGACTATTGAAATTAATTTGGATGTTACATACAGGATCAAGGGCAAAACATTACGTTTCTGTAACAGTTCTTCAATGTCTTTAGTTTTGTGAACACCAAAGTAAACAAAGGGTTTGTAACATACTGCATCACTGTGGGGCAATTTTGATAATCTCATATCAGGTAATGAAGGAAAAGCAACACAGGAGATGGGGCATACTAATTGTTCATACTGTTAAATGTTGCAGTGCTAAAGATGTCTTTATTCCTGTACCTGATATTTCTAACATCGAGTCACCCTGGGTATAGTCAGTGTTGGCTCTGCTTGGGTAACAGACACAACAGTCAGACCGAGCAGATGGGATCTCAGCAGCCACAGTACAAGTGATGCACCAAGGTACTTAGAACTCCTAATGCCTGTCTTAACACTCAAATTCCTAGCAACATCGAGGTGTTTATGCTATAGACCTTGGCACTCTTATAACTGAGGTGCTTTGATGGTCTCTCCCAATGAACAGGTAGGAGAGACTGGTGTGGTGTGCTGGAGCTTTAGGAGACCTGTGGAAGGTATTGAAGGAATCTTATCAGACTTTGTGTTCTGGCAGAAAAACTGAAGGGGTTAAAAAAACACAGACATCTTCCTTGCCTTCAGGTTGCCTAGGTTGAAAGCCCCATTATCTTGGTATCTTCTGTCCATTGGTAAAAGAGCTGTAGACACCTTTCATACTGGCTTTGCAAAGAAATTATCTTTATTAAGAAAATACCATCCTGTCAGATCTTACAGCTGGATGGGTCTCAGTGTTCTCAGCTAGTAGATACTGTGTGTCTACTACTGACAAAGTTAGCAGAAGTCTACATTTATTATAAAGCAGTAATCCAGCATTAAATTAGGAAAAAGGAAACACAGACAATGAATGATATGTAAAGGGGTGAAAGAAGGTCAAAAAAGTCAGAATAGGGAATTAAATATTGCTCGATAGATTCTGCATGGTACTCCATTTCAATAAACTCAGATAGGGGAAATGAAAGACCAGGATCTTATCCACCAGTTGTTATCTGGCCTGTAGTATTTTAGGTGCAAAATGTACTTGTCTAAGAAAGATAAGTCCCTGTGCTGACTGTAGAACTGAACTGACAGCAGAACTGGAGAAGAGTTGCCTATACCTTATAGTCCTGTATTGAACAGGCATTGGAGAGAATTTATGTCTGGAAAAAAGAGCTGTAAGACTGAGACACACACTACATGGTTCTTCCACGTTCTTCTATGTTCCTACAGTCTGGTCTAGAATCTGTTTAAACTAATGAAAGACTCCTCATGAATTCAGTAGCATTTAGCAAAGTCGGTAATAACAGCTGGCTGACAAGTCTAGTCACTGGTTTTGTCCTGAATGAATGCAAAGTAAAGGTTTACCAAAAGAAATAGTCAGATGATCTTTGTCTCATCCTTATCAGAATATTTGTTAAGGTTAACATGGTTGTTTTCTTATAACATAAATGTATAGTTACATGGTTTGATCTTTTAAGTATCAAAAGACATTTATTGCAGGATTTTTAATGAAATCTATACTTTTCATTGGAGAAACCATTGTGTAAATTCTTTTTTTGATCAGCACTAGCTGATGTTTTAAAAGCCATTGTAAATTATGAAAATAAGACTTCAGAAAATACAGATTAGTGTTGTTCTGGTTGACAGTTTCTGCTTTCCGGCACAAAAAGTGCTGAGCAAGAAAAGAAAGAAAATGATAAAAGTAACTTTATGGGTTCTTTTGTTTTTATTAAGTAAACCCAAACCAAACAAAATAAACCCCAAGCCCTCAACACTGCACCACCCAAAAAATCCTCCCTGCCTGCCCACCCTCCCCAACCCCTCCAGCACTTTGAAAACAATCAACTCTTTTCTGCTATCTTCCTTTGCCAGAAGAAGACTTACAGTAAATGATCAACTTTGTTGGGTGCTTTGTGTGTTTTACAGTTGTAGAATTAATTTAAAGTTTTTATTTGAATTTCCAACTTGACTAATCTGAGAATGTTTAACATCCCTGTTTCAATGAGGGAATAATTGAGACAGAACTTATTTTATTAAACCTAATTTAATTTTTTTCTTGTACCCCATTTTTATCTGCTGTTTCCATATTTCAAACCAAATAGCCACAGTTCTTCAAATTTACACTCTAGTAAATGTTTCCACACATACAGTAATTACTGTAGAGCTAAAATTATGCAAATTAGACTTTTTCCTTCTTTTCACTGTTTCTTTGCACGGTGGAGTAGGAAAAATGCGTATGAGTTAAATTTCATTTGTTTCATAACTGGGAAGGTACTAAGAGCTCTGAAGTGAAGAACGCTGCTCATTGGGGCCTGCACTAGATCTTCTTACTTTTAGGTCTTTCAGACAAAAGGATGAGTGTTAAATATTATCAGTGTTGCTGGCCCAGTAATGTTGGAAGGATCAAATGACTCAAGAGCAGGCTTGTCAATTAATGTCTAGAATGTTATGGGCTTGACTTTAAACAGACTTCATCCATAAGGAAATCTTTCAGTGTTTGTGTTTCCTGTCTGCACTTAGGAACATCCACTAATTTTTTTGGCCTCAGAATATTTTTTGGGTGTTTTTTTTTGTGGCATCTTCATGCCATACTTAATGTGTAGTCAATGGTTCCTCCTCTGGCTGGCTGCTAGTGGGGACCTTGCTGGTGTTAGTTCCACCCTTTCCACCTGATGCTCCTCTTCAGTGAGATGGGTTTAGCAGGAATTGCCTTTGGGAGAAGAAAGATCACAAAATATAGAGAGTACCTGTATTTCTATTAAAGAAATACATTAGTCATTTAATTAGTCTAAATACATTAGTCATTTAAACCAAGGTGTTATTGGCAGACAAAGCAATCGGACACAGGTTATGACCATTCTGTATGGTTTGTTAAGTATCTTTACAAATGGGCAAAATTTGGCTGTGCCATATTGTGACATGGTGATGTTTGTGTTAATTATATTATTTTTTTTTTTAATGTGCATTTGGGGAAAGAGTTTTACTTAAATACAGATGATTGTAAATTAACCTGCAATGTGTCATGAAAAGCTTGTGAGTAGGACTAGCTAGCCCCCTTTTTCTATCAAACGTACAATTAAGGATTTGTATTGCAGCTGTACTCAGGGTCCCCTGAGGCTCCCATGCTAGCCAACATACAGGCATTCAGCAAAAATACACTGCCCTGTACTGAACATTGTAATTCAGAACAAGAGAACAAATAGATATAATGATGTGATGTGGGGGCAGAGGTTCAGGGAATTACTATTGCTGTCTAACTCCAAAGAGAGTAATAGTCCTAATAAGTCTATATCTGACAACCTCCCTTTGAACTGAAGTGAGAGAGACCTGTCATTTTGCTATTGAAAATCTTTGCTTCTATCTTTGCTGCTGCCTTAATGTAGGTTATCTGATGGCCATGGTGATGAATTGTGTACTATGATCATGATTTAAAAGTCAGTATTTTTATCAACACTGGGACATTCTCCAAGTGCAAAAGTGTGAAGCGTGGTAGAAAGCACTGCTTTATATACTTATGTACAGCTGTAGTATACATTTTATGTCTTATTTCAATGGGCTGTCATACCAGAGAGATAAAATATCTTCACCTGGAGACAGAATATCTCTGTATTATGACAAGTAAAGGACATGACTTTCTGTGTGGTTTAAAGTTGTGTCTTGAACAGAACTATATATACTAAATTTATTCCAAATCCAATGATGCTGCCAGCAGATTTTTAGCCATGGAACTGGTGGCATTTCACCCAGGTGACTTGGGGCTCTAACAGACAAGCTGAAAACCATGCTGCATTGCTTAGGAGGTAGGTTTTATGTGTCATAGACTTGCTGTTATGAACAGCACTGATAAGTATCCTTTTCTGCCATCTCTGCAACCATCTCTTCCAATCTGTATCACACAGGGCCTTGTCAAGAGGTGGACCCAAGCAGTAGTCAGGAGTTGTGGCAGAAACGTTACAGACCTTTGTCCTGATAAATCGATAATCTGCAGGTAGGAAATTAATTTTAGCTTCCAGCACTGCTATTCCTGTGCATGGCTTACTCCAAAGGCCTAATCCATGTGGACTTAATGCACACAGTATTGAAAAAAGCTAGCATTGAATCCATTTAAGTCTAACTCCCAGTATTGCTGTAAACTCATTATTTTATTTAACCCTTTTAAACGGAGGTTCCAGACTGTAAATAGACCTGAGCATTTCCTTACTAATTTCAGGTTCCCATCAGGTTCTAAAACCACGTCTGGTTTTAGTTTTAAGTGCTACAGTTATACAAATAACTGAGATGAGAAGATAAATCCACAGCAAAAATGTGTGACTCCTCTGAATCCTGGGTGCAAACTATCAACAGCTGGTGTCCATAAGAAACACCATGATTATGCTATTTAGCAGATTTATGGTTCAGTCCAGGCTGATCAGACAGCTCTCTCGCCTTCAGAAAGCAGTGGAAGAAGCACTGTGCAATTTTTAATATGCTGGAGAAAGGCTGCTCTCTAGTGGTCAGTTCCCAGTTTCATTCTGGGAAATGATAGAGTGGTCTGTGTGTGTTGCAGCAGTCAGTCATCACTTGAATTTAATTTAGGTTTCTTTGACTTGTACAGGTGGTGACAATTCGATGGTGGGCATTTCAGAGGATATATTAATTATGAATCTGAGACATTTTGCTCTTTCTACTATCTATTTGAAGGCAAACTATCTCTGATTAGCAAAAGTTAAATCCTCCTACCTGTCTCAGCCAGTTGCTAGAATGTGACTGGCAGATGTGGGCCATGCCAAGATGAGATTTTATTATTTTGTTTTTTACAACAAGAGTAAGCAAAAAGAAAAGCATAATGACACCTCATTCCTGCAAAGGTTGACAGGGATAAAAAGTCTCGTGGGAAAGCAATCATCTTCATCGGGGCAGCAAACAGCAGAGACAGAGCTCCAGAGCACTCGGAAGTGAAGCAGTGCTAGAGAAGAAAAACCTGTTGTGTTCGAAGACCAAAGTTATACTCAGTGTAAGTTTTCAGGTACATCTCTGTGATGCTCTCTGTAGGACACGATTTAGTTTGGTCCAAGCTTTTTACTGTTGCTGTTATCTTGATGGCTATAAATAAATAAGAATAAAAATGAAAAACATTTATTAAACTGCAGCCATAACTAGCACACAGGTCTCTAATTCACTGTTCCCCTGCCCTGCAGTTGGGCCAGAGGGCATTTAAAGGCCCAAGCAGGAATTAATCTGAGTTTAGTGGAGTGATGAATCGTACACAAGGATGTTTGTCTTGTCCTCAGTCTGACACATCAGACTACTTTTCCCCTGACTTCTCAGTACGACTGAATTATCCTGTTTTAATTAGTCTGATCATGCTTCATATCATACTTGGTGATACTCCATAATACTTATTAGATAAATTGAGGTAATAGTTGTGGATAATAATCTTCTCCAAGTACAAATCTTTTCCAAATACAGATACACAGAACTGTGGAAAGTGGCATTGGTGGTGGCACGCCACCCCAGTCTGATATTGCCTAAGCTGTAATGAAAAGCCTCCAAGGACAGACACCTCACAATCTCTTGGTGATCTGTAATTATCCTCACCACTGTAAAGCTGTTCCTAATGTCTGATGCAAGTCATCTTTGTTATATGTTAAGCCTATTACTTCCTGCAGATGTAAAGATCACTTTATTCTCTCTGTTTTACCAGCAGCCTTTGCAGTAACATGTCAAAGCACATCTGGGGACTTGTGCGAGTAGGCTTTATCAAGCCAAAAAATCAGGATGAGCAATTATGCTCATCAAGTCAGAGAGCGTGGTTTATGTACCTCACTAGCAGTCTTACTTAGGGAATTAGGGTAGTGTTTAAAACTTCTATTGCAAAGAAAATTCTATAAGGTTTTAATGGAAAGGACAATATCTTTGTAACTGGTAGTGTTTCTTCCTCCCCTTACCCCCCTTTTTTCCCCCTTTTTTTCTTATTCTTCTTTTTCTGTTTTGTTTTATTTTTAATAGCATGTACCAACATTGTAAAGAAGTGGCTAAAACACTTGTTGAAACTACCTACTGCTAATTCTAATAATTTAAAAGTTGTCCCTTTTGAAAGGATGTTAATTGGAGGAGTAATGCTTTCCTATCTGGGATGTTAGGTTTGTGAGGTCAGGCATTAGAAGTTGGAGGTTAGGGAAATCCAAAAGATTAGAGTTGTTAGGTGAGGCTGCAAACATGTGGGGGATCCTGTCTGGTAGAGGGGAAAAACAGAGAGTGGGTTAATTTTTAGGACAAGTCAAGGAAACCTGCAGATTAGTCTAGAAATTGGCCTGTTTGCTTTCCGTTCATTTGTTGCCTGGAACAGATTAAAACCAGCAAATCTTCCATATTAGAAGAATATAGCTAGTCAAACTGCAGCCTGATTCAAGTGAAGCAAAAGGTTTGTGTGGAGCTAGTGTATTCTTGGCTGCCAGCCATGCAGAGAGTGGAGGAATCACTTTCTGATCATTTCAGTTTTTGCCCTGTGGGCTCTGATGGCACAAAGATACACGTACTTCAAAAATGTGTGTATCTTTGAGACAAGAATCTACTGGGAAGAGCTGCTTCCCGCCGCTTTCCTCCCCTCTTTGAGTGGGGATGGGTGCTCCTGGGAGTCAGCCAGGTGCAAAATCCTCATCCACAGAGCTATGTAGGGAGGGAATTCCTGCTGCTGACTGCCAGCTGGAAAAGCAGAAGGCAGTAGAGGTTGCTAAGGCTGGCCCTCTTACTGGAGGGAGCCTGAGGAGTTTGGACTTGTCGGGTAAGTAACATGCAGAACCAGAGCTCTGGGAGAGCACGTCTGAGCAGCTGCAGGGAGTATAGAGTATCTGTACCAAAACAGCACACAAATGTTCTGCTGAAATGAGTTGACTAATAGTTTCCCTCTGCCCCGGTTTCCCACACACAGAGTCAGCTTTTTATTTGAGTTTGCATGGCCTGGGTGAAGTTGGCACCTCTCATTAGCAAGGCTGACTCTTATTCTTTCTTCTGTTCTAAAAAATAAGTTCCCAATTTGCTTGTCTCCAGGAGGTGGAGGGTGAATCTGACTCTGTCTCTAAGCAGCTCAGTTCAGCTCAGATAGAGAAAACAGAGGACCCTCTGGCCCTGCTGGCGCTGCCTATGGTAGGTAGCAAAGCTACTGTCATTGCTGGCTTCGGAGGTAGTGTGGGGAGCATATGTTTGTTCATAAACAATTTCAATAATTCTTTAGAATCAGGGAAGTTAATGAGCAGAGCTATTTGCTGTATCAGAAAGAGCAAAGGCCTGGCTTATCCTAAGTAGGATATGTGATAATTTTCTTTCTCATTTCAAGGATGAGAGAGTATGTGGAATTAGTGGATGGTGACATTAGAATTAGCAGTTCTATGTCTCTGTGAGCGGTGGGAAAGTGTCGGGAGAAAAATGTTTACTTCTGCTGTAATTAGAAAAGCAATCCGTAGAAAATCTGAAGGTATCCGGCTTCAGATTAGTTCCAGGCTCTTTTGCTGCCTCTTGAAACCATTATCTGTCCATGGAATAGAGTCCAAGGACCCACTTGATTTGCCATGTGTCAGAAGTGTAGAGAAGCAAGAAAGAATGCAGAAGCCACGGAAGGTGTGTACCAGGAATACCTTGGCTTAGAGTCAATGAAACCTAGTAACCAGCCCATGGGGACAAATATGGACAAAAGGGGAGGACAAGAGCATACTGCAGTGTGAATATAGACTACAGGGAATTGTTTCCTTAGGCAAATTATAACCACATCTGCTGACATGGTTTTTGTTACACTAATGTGAAAAGATAAATTTCCTCCATAAGAATTGACGAAACATCTTTTGGAAGGGTGCTCTCAGCAAACTTAGTCATATGTCAGTGTTTGGCTCTTTGCTGGGGTGCAGAGATTGATGTGCGGCATCACGCCAGTGTGCAATGAGGGTGCTGGTTTGTGAGGGATGCTTTTTCTTAGCTCTCCTCTCTATAATGTACAGAAGGCTTCTTAACAACTGCAGACTCTGCACACCACCCGAGTGTGGTCAACTATAAAGAGAATCTAAAAGTTCCTTAATGAAGGGATGTTCACCCAACTAAATTAGTACTCACAATGGTGATGTGTATGTTACCTGTTCTCAGTTGGCTGTGTTATTTAAACACATAACAAACCTGTTTTCCCTTTAAGCAAAATATATTTGTAAACTAACTCATAATGTAAGCTTGGTTTATGCTGAGATCTACTTTAAGGTGTCTTTGAATGGACTTGAGATCATACCTTAGTACCATCAGTAAAATTCACAATCTGAATGAAGATCCTTACACAGTCAAAACCCCATTAAAGTATAATTGAACTCTTAATTTGAAGGTGAGTGTGGAATTTAAGCACTGTACAAGGCTTGCATTCACTCTGTGAATAAAGCATATATGATATTTTTGTTTGGTCCTACTAAAGACTGTTTCTTTTTTTCCACCTCCATTGCTAAATAGGAAATAACTAGTCAATAATTAGATTTAGCATTTAACCACTGAACAAATAAAATATAGAGTTATTTTCCTTTTTGTTGCCTTTTGTTCTAAAAATAATGCTCATGATTGCACAGGCCATCAGAATCCACAGCTTCTGCTTTCTTAGATATTTTCAAGTCAATATTTTCTGTATTAATAGAGCATAAAGGTCAAATGGTTTAATTTATGTTGACAGTGAAGATACTGAACAGCAGATTAAACCATAAGATACTAAAAAGTGATATAATTCCAAGGAATACCTACAGCAACAAAATTTCAGGAACATCATTTTGGAACTGGCTTGCTTAAGCTTGTGCATTTTGATTATCTTACTTATGTTAAATACCAGCACACATTGCAATGATTAATAACCCTGTGTTAATGAGATAAAGAAGCAAAATGTAGATTAGTTTTGGTTTTAGAAGCAATTGGTGTAAAAAATAAATCCTCCAGTGACTCAAATAATACTTGTAATTTAAAACACATTTATCTGGAGAATGTGTTATCGGTACATTTATAATAGATCCACGCTTATTATTTTAGGCAAGTTTTTGGCACTATGTCTATTAGATATTAAAGGCCTGTCAATGTCTGTGATTTTGTATATTTTTCTTCTATACTATTGAATTTTTTTATTTTTTTTAACCTGTATTATTATGAAGAGATCTTCCTTCTTTTCCAATTAAAATCTGGATCACTTTAAATGGAATTAGAATTAGTATAATTTCTGAGAAGCAAACCCAACATGTACATTTTTTAAGTTAGAAAAGATGTGAGCCTTGATGCAGTAAAGAGCTGCTCAAATATTTTCTTGTTGGATCAGGGATTTTGGCTTAACATCAAGAATCTGAATATGTTTCTGCACTTCTTCAGCCTGCAAAATTGGAAAGGAAATTCATAAGGGTGAGCTCTGTAAACTAGCAGTGTTGCAGAACAGACTTTTTAATTTTATATTTCTTTTCTGTTTGGAAGTGTTTCACACTTTTATTTCAGTAATTCAGATTGAAAAGGTAAAAGCAGAAACACTATTGAGGGGTGCCGTACGAAAGCATGACCTTGTTTGGACAATTCTTAATACAAGAGAAGTCCATGCTGCACTGTCACTATGTAAGCTATTGGCCAGTAGGTAGAGTTGTGTGCTTTGGAAAGCTGCATTTGCCAAAATCAATATTATCTCTATATCTTATTCGGAAACATTTCTGTCAAGAGTAAAAAGAAGTATGTGCCTTGGGTTGTTTTCATAAAGGTTGCGGTAGTTTTAGTTTTTTTTTTTTCATTTTTGAGATAATCTAATCTAATTCAAAAGGTTTTGTTGACTATTTTTGACCTTGTAATGGAAATTGTAGGTTCTCAGTGCATGAAAGAAAATGGAAGCTGATGGCAGGAAATGCACTGCTTTCCCTGAGTTTATTGAGAGGAATATGACAGGGTGCACTGGGAAAGAGAAAGTTTGTTTTGAGAAGCTAACTGATTGGGATGAAAATGGTCTGTTGCTTTATGGGACTTAAAGTTCAGGAGTCGTGATTCTGTATAAGGTGAAGTCAGTTCGTCAAAATGTCAATGGATACATGAATGAATACATGGATTCAAGAAATGTCAATTGCTTGTTTTTCATAGGAAATACCAGAGCATGACACTGCTTCAAAAACAAGATATTCACCTTTTCTTGGCCTGCAATATTTGGAGAAAATAGACATTGGTCTATAGACTTTGGCATTGCAAAAAGATAGCAAAATCTTCAACATTTTCATACAATCAGGAGTTCCAATTAATCTACAAATTTTGTAGTATTATACAATTATCCCTACATGTATTTACACTTATATGTAAAAGACTGCAGGGCAGTACAGAATAAACTATGATTCCAGTTCAGTAGCTGCACAGAAAAGTTTGCTGGTATTGCAAAAAGTCACAATGAAGAGCCAGGTGTCCTCAGTGCAGTTGTTCCAACAGGAACGGGCATTCTCACTGTTTTTTGGTTTTTTTTTCTTTTTCTCCCCCCCCAGCCCCGCACTCACTGCATTTGTCAGTCTCTTTGCCTTAATTTCGCTATTGGTAAAGTGGATTGTGATACTTCCCCCAGATATGAGGGATTTATCTAATGTTTGCTAGGTGCTTTGAAATCTTCAAAGAAGGGTGCAAGAAGAACTTGAAATGATACAAATTCAGTTTGAAAAGGATCCTACATTGTCTGTGCACTACAAAGGGTTATTTTGAGAGCTGATGGTGGATGCCTCCTGCTGCTGCCTACAGGGAATGTGTTTCACTAAGATCTATGAATGTTTATTGAATTATAAAATGAATTTCCAGTGCAAAACTGCACTGGCACATATAGCAGGTGCCTCCTGCCGTGTTTCAGATTGCCAGCCTAAGCAAACTGGCATGTGGGAGAGATGTTTGTACTGTAGTGAAAGAAGGGAAACTTTCAGAAGGGTTGTCTGATTTTTCACCAATTCTCGTCTATACAGACTCTTGTGTTGTAAAAACCTTGTCATAGCTGAACAAAACTGGGGAAGTGATTCTTGGTTTCTAGCTTTGGGGACTTTTCATAGTAGCTGTTTTAGGAAGGTACATTCACTGAGCTGAGCTCACAGTAGAGGTTTCCCCAGTCTGAAAGTTTTCAAGCCTTTATTGGTGTTGCTGCCTCTGAAGGGCAGTGCAATCCCATCAGTTTGAACTTGTCTCTTGAGTGCAAAATTTCTGACTGTTGGCAGCACAGCCATGGGGAAAACTGCCAGAATGTAATTTGTGTGTTGCTCCTTGGGAGGAGGAAACCCGAGAGGTGAAAGCGTCAAACCACATGGGCACTGAGGCACACGTGTGCTAAGGGACTTAGTCCAGGGGTCAGACCAAATCTAATGGGAACTAAATCTGAAATACATATAGTGGAGATGTCAGAAGGCAGAGCAATAGCTACTTTTACCTACTGATCCGTTACTGTTGTGCCAGAGTACTCGCTGATGTCAACCTAGCCTAAGGCTACTTAATCTGGACTAAATCTGGGCAGTTTGGGAATTGTGGTGGATGAGGAACTATGTTCTTGTAAATGCTGCATGAATGCTTTGCAAAGGGTAGTGAAGAAAGCATCTAAAAAGCTGGTTGCTTATTCAAGCTTTCTCCCCCATGAAGTCAGTTTTTCAGTAAATAAGCTGCTGAGAGAATGGCCTCTATTATTTATAGGGTGGTGGATTTTCCAATGTGTGCTCTGACCAACAACTTGAAGTATACAAACTGACCATATTCTGGCATGGCTGTTTCCCCTCTGTCAACTTCAAAGATAAAATGCCATTTTAAAAACAGGTTAACTAAGTAGGTCAGTATTTGTTCCAGGATGAGCATGTGTGGTCTTTAAGACAGCTGAAGAAATTCTTCTTTGTGAAAGTCTGCATTTTGCAGCGTTGAAGAGTTCGGCAGTGCTGGTTTAGCACAGTTCCTTTTTAAAAGCTGCATACTTCAGTGCTAAGGGGATTAGAGTTGGGCGCACTTTAATGAACACCTGTGAAGAGAGTGAACCTGTTTAAAAGAATAGACATGCTGTGCTTCAAAGTAATCCATAGAGAGAAATATGGAGAGCATTTTAAAAGAATAGCGTGCATTTTAAGTGAGTAATCCAGTTGAATAAATTTCCAACGTACAGAAAGACAAAATACAAGAGAAAGCA
The DNA here is from genome assembly GCA_013400555.1 of Jacana jacana. NCBI lineage: Eukaryota > Metazoa > Chordata > Aves > Charadriiformes > Jacanidae > Jacana > Jacana jacana. The sequence continues at coordinate 26,999 of VZTM01040210.1, forward strand.
GAAGAGAAGGGTTGTGTCATGTGGCTACATCTTTCTCTGCTACATTTTTTTTGTTCTTAATCTGAATAAAAGCAAGAACACTTTGAACCACCTACCTGAAACAGATATTCAGGGTGCAATTTCAGCGGGGTTTCTCTATGGCAATGGGATTATGCATTTAACGGGTGTCAGTTGTACCTTCTCTGTGCTTTTTAGCTAATAGTTGTTCTGATCCCTCAGGAAATGAGAAACTTTTGAGTGAGGATGTAATGATCACATTCACTAAGGGAGAAGTAATAGAATTTTTGCTGACTGATTATTTTATCACCATTAATACTGCCTTATGATGGTAATGAAAACCTTGAAATATTCAGCTGGTGAAATGTTTTATGATGAAGGCTGAGCTGTTTTTTTTTTTTTTTCAGGACAGAATTTGTGACCTGGTAATGGCTTTAGAAGGCTGGCACAGATGGCAACAGTGGTAAAATACTCATCAATAGCATACCAACACTGAAGCGAAGGTCTGTAAAGCTCTTTTCATAGTACTGTCTTGTGCTGAATGTCCTTTGTATATGAAACAAATAGAACCTCCTCTGCTTAGACAATGCTGCTGGAAAGGCCCATCTCCTATGGTAGGAAAGCAAGTAATAAGAGTCTGTTTTTCAAGATTTTTATTTTTAATGAGATATCGTATAACAGTGCTGCTCTTCACCCAGAGATTCATTCCTTCTGCTGTTGTTGATGTACCAAGGCTTTTCCTGTAGTGGAACCTTTTCACAGATGTTTTGATTAAAATCCTTACATCATCCTGGCTTCCCCAGATAACTTTTTTTTTTCAAGCCAGGTATTCTCTTTCTTCAAGCATAACAAATTTACACAAGTACAAGTGAATACAGGTAAAAGGAAATGAAATTTTGTCCTCTGTAACCCTTGCTGCCTGAGCCTCCTGAAGTGCTTTATAAACTTTCAGCCCTCCCTGAAGGGAGCACAGCTGTCCTTGTTTCAATACATAGAAAGGGGGGATGAGGGGCAAAAGAACTCAGACCTAAAGAAATAAGCTGGGCTGGAGTTGATGGTTGACCATCCCCTTCTGCACAAGGCAAGGAGGGCTGGAGTGCTCTCCTATATTTGAATGCACAGTAGCAGAGGGAGCCTGTGCAAAGGAAGCCAGTGTCAGATGCACTGGGGTAGGCCCCTCCAGTTCAGGTTAACCTGGTTTCTTTGGCAAATCCTTCACTGGGAAGGCACTGGGAACTTCACTATGAGTTCCCCCTTGCCAGCCAGCACCTCACTGGGTTGTCATGTTCCTGGCGTGAAGAGAGTGCCTGTGCAAAGGGGGTGAGGGTGCTGTGCCCTTGTAACAGCCCTGCTAGTGTTGGGCAGAAGGGTGGCTGTGCTACAGGAGCCCCATCCTCTGCTGCACAGGAGGATCCGCACTCTTCTGTGGTGATCAGCCCAGAACAGAAGCTCACTGGCCCAAGAGCCATATTCCTGCCATTCTTTTTGATGTAGAAACAGTGACAAAACAAGAAAGCTCCTTGAGTTAGTGCTCCAATGCTGAGGATTTGTTCTAATGCAGTTGTGAGTCCAAAGAAGAGTTTTGAAAGAGTTTAGCTATTTTGCCTACAGCATCTGCTGCCTTTTTAATGCTGCAGGGTGAAAACATTGATACATCTCTGGCATCTGGGACATTGATCTGTATCCTTTGGAAAAGGAATTTCTGCTATGAGAACAAACTCTTTAAAAAGTGTATTTAGAGTGAATTAAGGGCAGATTTTCTGTTATTGTCAGGTTTCTTTAAGCTATTCAGGTGAGACCCAGTTCACCAGACACAGAAACAAAAGAGCAGTGTAATCCAAAAATGTGCAAAATGAAGGGAATAGAAATCTCTTCTTAGTCTGTGTGGAATCAGCTTAAAATAGGCCTAAAATAAGTAGGATTTAACTGAAGTACAAAAGATCAAACCTCAGAACAAATTGTCAGGTAATTTTAAATAAATCCTCTTTGCTCCTTGTGCTAATAATGGGACTGCTCTGCAAACCTGGATCACCGCTGTTTCAGAGCAAACATCTCTTTATCTGTATAGTTGCTCTTCTTCTCACCTCAGCACATCAAACCTGAGCAACCCCGTGGTGTTTTGTGACTGAACCATGTCCCCTGGAATAATACAACTGATCCCAAAGGTAATTTGAAGTTTCCTTCTTGGTAATTTTGCCAGTACTTTGAAATGGGGAAAAAGTTCGGTTCCCATCCTAGGTATGGCAGGGAGAGACCCTCTTGCTGAGGTCAAGATGTGCCTTGATGGTGTTGTTTTTTATTGAGAAAAAACCCATGCAACAAAAACAATCCCCCTGGCTCTAAATCCTTGTTAAAAGCTATGTAAATGACTCGCAACTTTCCAAGCATGAGGGTAAGGGTGGAGTTTGATGGATACCAGGGAAGAAAATAAAAAATATGATTGATCTCCTCAAAACCTTCCATCTAGTAGAGGAGAAATTTCTTGCAGAATGTTAGGGAGGGTTTGGTTTGTCCCTTCTGGATGCCACGAGCATAAGGATTGCTTTTCTTCATTTCCAGTCACCTCCTCCAGCCTGGGGTAAGGTTGGTGGGTGTCCCAGGTGCTTGCTCTCCATCTGGCCATGGCTGTGCAGACCCTCTCTGCAGTCACCCACTGGCAGCACAGGAGGCTAAATCCTGGGTACATCTGATGGTAGGGGGAGAAATGAAGTGCTGTGGGTAAATTAATTTGCGTGTCAGCTGCATGTTGTAGGAAATTAATTGCAGCTGGTGAATGGCAGGTACAGATTGATTAGCAACCCTCCAAAGGTGGGTTTAAGAAACTTTATCAAGATTGGGAGTTGTTTGTGCTTGGTTTAGATGTAAATCAAAGATTTGTGTAATCATTTACTCAAGAGTTTTAATTTGTGCAAGTCTGTAAGTTGGTGATTAGAACTAGTTTTCATAAACTGTGTATTGAAAGAGCATAGCAGATGGGAACAGCAGCATTTGCTCCCTATTGTGATACCATTGCAGCGAGGGAACATGCAGGTAAGAGTCCAGAAAGACCTCTTCTTCTGCCTGCTGGATGGGGTGCCATTCCTGTAAGGCTGCTTAGTCTTGCTTACAGTACTCTCACTACTAATTTTGTCAGTTAAAAAAAAAAAAATAAAAAATCTGTCTTAATCAAAGTACTAAACAATTCAATATATGCTAATCAAATCTTTTGAGAGATTAGCAATTATTAATGGGGAAATGTGAGAAGAAGCTGCTTAATGTAGACTTTGGGGCTGTTGTTGACACAGCAGGGTGCCCAGCGGGAAGGTTGCTTTCTGGCTGTGGTTTGAAATTTTTGGAATTGCTGCATGGTGGAGAGGTAAAGTTCTCAGAAGTTTGCTTTGTCATATTATTTTGAAAGTATCTAAATGAGTAGATACAGAGGAAAGAGAGGTTCTGTGGAGGCTTTTGAGTTCCTCTTCCCATTCCTCTCTCCCTCCTTTCCTTTTTCAGGGGAAAAGCTTAAAACTCTTCAGATAATTATAGAATCATCTAGGTTGGAAGGGACCTTTAAGATCGAGTCCAACCATCAACCTTGCACTGCCAAAATCTCCACTAAACCATGTCTCAGCACTGCATCTACTCATCTTTTAAATACCTCCAGGGATGGTGACTCACCAGCGTCCCTGGGCAGCCTGTTCCAATGTTTGTTAACCCTTTCGGTGTTACAAGTTTTCCTAATATCCATCCTAAGCCTCCCGTGGTGCTACCTGAGGTCATTTCTTCTTGTCCTGTTGCTTGTTACTTGGGAGAAGAGACTCACCCTCACCTCGCTACACTCTCCTTTTAGGGAGCTGTAGAGAACGATAAGGTCTCTCCCCAGACTCCTTCTTTTTCTCCAGGCTGAACAACCCCAGCTCCCTCAGCTGCTCCTCATAAGAGTTGTGCTCCAAACCACTCACCAGTTTCGTTGCCCTTCTCTGGATGCATTTCAGAACCGCAATGTCTGCCTTGCGGTGAGGGGTCCAAAACCGAACAAAACTCTTTCCCCAGCCCGGCTGGCCACGCAGTTTCTGGCACAAGCCAGGATGCTGTTGGCCACCCGGGCACACTGCCGGCTCCGGGACGAAGGAAGCTGGCATTTTAAAGGGAAGTGGCCGTCAGGAGCTCTTTGGCTTTCTCGGCGCGTTTCTCTCCTCACTGCCCGTCCCGCCGGAGCGGGCGGCGGCGGCCTGCGCCTCCCGGGCGCGGTGCTAGGTGGCAGCCGCCACCCGCCGCCACCGCCGCCCGCCCGCGGAGAGACGGGCAGCGGCCGAGCCTCTCGGTTTCAGCGAACAATAGCATTCTTAGGAAAACAAAAATGCACTAAAAGCGTCGCGTCTCTTGGAAAAAGGAAAAAAAAAAAAAAAAGTTTAAGCGTAAAGGCGCACTGAGAGGGAGCGGGGAAACGCCGATTCCGGCTGAAAAAGCCTTCATCTTTTTCTGGAAAAGGGGAAGAAAGGAAGTGTTTGGCAGGTGCTGTGGGTTTAGTTAGCGGTGTAAGATCTACAGGTGATATTAGGAATATAGGGGATGTGCTATGCAAAGTGCTTTGTCTCTAAGAATGGATTAAATTGTACTTATGGTAAAATTTTAATGACTGTTAAAAGGGGCCAGTGGGTTGTTTTATGGTTTTCTTACAATTTTCTGACTTTGGTGATCTTCTTGTTGCTGATAGTGGTGTGTGTCTGTGTGCCCGGGCTCTGTGCTGCCGGGTGGGGAGAAGGGCTGTGCGGGGTCTGAGACCTTACATGTTATGTCCCGGGTGCTGATTCCCGTATCCTTAAGGACAGTGAGTTGCCAGCCTGTGCATAGCCTGTGGGCTGCCCATTGCACGGCTACAGTCAGGGCAGACTGTGCTTACTGGGGTTTTACTCTGCCACTACTGCCATCGGTTCAGTGAGACTGTAACTGCAAAAGGATCAGTCTGACCCACATAGTATTTCCGGAAATATTCTATACATTGCAAGTGTGTGTTTCTTTTTCTCTTATTTCTTTTTTTTTTGTTCTCTTCTCCCCCTCTTCTTTAAAGACAGTAACCCTATGGTGATTCAGTGCTGTTGTAGCACCAAGTGTACAGAAAACCCAAGTAAGCTATTGTGATTAACTTCTTAAAGTGAAATCCTTACTAACCAGGAAACTTTGATAATACCTACATGCCCATCATTTAAAAAAAAAACACAAACCCAACCAACCAAACCAAACCAACAAAGCTCTTTTCTATTGCTTGCAATACATAAACTTTCCAGTGCTGCCTACCTGCTTCCTCCCTCCCCATATTTGCCAAGGTGAGTGATGAGAAGATGTTTTGGTGGTTCCTGCCTTCATATATCGTAGTGTAGAGATTTTTATCAATGAAAATCTCCAGGAGTACTACATTTAGATAATTTTTTTGTTTTTTAAGGGATTTTGTTAATGCATGATTTTGCATTTATCTTTTTAAAACACTGGAAAAGAGCAAGCAGATATTTTTCTGGGCTACTGTTAGTAAAATAATTCTGTTGAAGGTGAAGGAAGAGGCTGCAGGAAGAAACTCGATGTAATACGTATTACATCATATTGGGCGAGTGAAAGGAAAGGACTTTGCTGCTTGTGAATAGAGTGAGCCTCTCACAGGTATCTGTTTTGAAAGTATGATAAGGCTGTTTTGCCATGTGAAACGTGAAGTATAGGGTTATTTGACTTGCCTGCTCAGGGTTTAGCTAGGCAAGTGTGGAGGAGGATATGTGCTGAAAAATGAGTGTAAGGTGAATTCTTTGTTTATAGAGACAAATACACACTTAAATGAAGGAAGAGCTTAGGTTCTGTGCAAATCAGTTACGTTGTACTCAGACTATAGGAGTGACTAGATGATAGAAGTGGAGGAGGAGAGATGTAATCCTGTTAGTGTGGTGATTTGGACAATGGGTCCCTGAGTCTTTTATGATCTCACAGCTCAGAAAGCTGAAATGGACTTTTAAGTAGTCTTATGGACTCAGAATATAGAAGATATGCACTAGAGTTTAGCAACAAACATGCAGGCTTAAGCAAACACAGCTTTTGGGTTTATTAAAAGTTTCCTTAAATCTTGTAAACTTGCTTTTTCAGTATAAAGAGGAGCTCTGACCCACCCAGGGTTTGGCTAAAACTGGTAGGCAGAATCTGCAATGATAACCTGGGTTTGAATTCAGCACTGAACTTGCCATACATGATAGCTTGGAAGCATTTGGAACAGATTTGGAGAAATTCTCAAGGCTCGATGTGCAAGGACCGGTGCAAAACACAAGACTCCCCTCCTCTCAAGCAAGCAGAGGCAGCCATGCCTTGCAAAGCTCTGGTGGGCACGTTGGCCTAAGCAGAGAAGCTGTGCCTTACTCTGGTTTTATCTTGATCTTTTTCAGGCTTTGCTATAGCAAAGTGTTAGGATCATCAGTGATACTACTTAAAGAAAGTGTAATATTTTTTTTCTTAGTTCCTTGTATTGAGTGTTGGTTTTGCTCTTCTGGGGCTTTATGAATATATATGGTATCTTTAGCAACTGTCTCTTCTCAGCACTTGACTAACAGCTTGTACTAGTCATGTTTTTTTGGATGATAAAGCAACGTTTCCAAAGTTCCTTTGCAATCCAGTGTACTCAAACCTGTATTAAGGAACCTTCAGGCTTGATGTTTTATCAGTAAAATGAGAGTGATTGACTATGTTTTGTTAGATAGCGTAAATATCAGGGCTCTCAAAAGCTTGAAAAAACACCCTGAGTTGAAGCTAAGCTGAACTAAAACAGATAGCAGGAATAATTTGGCTATGAAGTGGATTTCCAGATCCCATGGTTGGAGTTTAGGCTACTCTGATCAATATTTCTGGTCTCTGTGTTCCTGTCTACCTTTATTTTGTCCTATCGATGAGATAGGCCTGTGACATCTTAGACTCAGACCCCTTTGGGACAAATGTATTACTGATGCAAGGTCATCAAATTGGTTGCACAGAAAAGAGAGGAATACCTGGATTTTCTTTCTGCCGGTGACATTAACCCCTGGATACACTGTTATTTGCATTAAGGGAAGCAGCAAAAGGTCATTGATTTTAGCACCCTAGAAGTCGTGTCTGATCGTGATGGAAGATGCAGTTTTACATGTGAGGTATGCCTGTCATTTAGACTTGTTCATCTTATTTTGGTCCAGCCTCTTTCCTCATGTTTTATCTCAGCTCATACCTCAGCTCAGCAGTCAAAGACTGCCAGAGCTGGCCAGTGTGTGCAGGGCACCAGAGTTGAGAACCCTCAATCTCTCAGATTCACTCTTCTCCAGTAGACAAGCACCACCCCGTCTGTTACCTTCAGTGCTTGATCTTCAGTTTATGCCTTTGGTCATCAGCAGAGCAGTTCTTTTGTTTTGTGAGTTAATGCTAGTTTAGCTGACGTACAGTTTTGGTTTTTGGAAACTGGAAATAAGCCTTCAGGCTGTTAATAGGTAGTTTTACAAACAGAAAGAAAAGAAGGAAAAACAGACGTGATTTTTAGCTGAGAGGGATTGCACTGTAGCTTTAGAGGAGAAAATCCTCATTAGAGGAACATGATTTCAGAAATGTATCACACAACAATGCACTGATTCTTTGTATGCTTCCAGAGGCCTCAGCCCAAAGGTAGCTGAAATTCTATACCATAATTGCATTCTTTCAAAATTGCAGCTAAAAGAGACCATAGTTGTTTCCAGAGAAATGTTAAAAATGGGATGTGCATTTTTCTGTACATACGTTGCATATGTTAGCATTCAGTCATAGATTACTTCATTAACCTTTGCTCTTCAGAAGCCTTGGAAAAGAGAAATATTTGAAGGAAAAAAAGATTGGGGGGAGCAAGCTGAAGGGATTCCATGAAAGGTCAAAATCTACCAAGTTAGATCCCCCGGCCCCCTGCTCGACCAAACTGCTCCTGCTCTGTGTCTCCACAAAGAAACAAATAAGTCTTGCAGGTGCTGCAGAAGCAGGAATTGTTTCAGTGCTTATTCCTCATGTTTATTTTCATGTATTTTATAGTGCCCTTGCATGTTTTGCTTATTCAGATTTTTTCTTGTCCTTGAGTGAAAGCTACAGTAACAAAAAAACCCAACCAACCAAGCAAACAAAAAAACCCCAACAAAACCAAACCAAAATCCAGATAAAATGTCTTCTTTTTCCCATTGTTTCGTTTTAAAGACAGTGGTACCTGAGTGACTTGAGCCTGAGATGACTTTACCATTGATAGCTCATCAGTACACCCAGTTTTGATTTAGCTGTAGCTGTTTTCTTAATTTTATTTATTTTTATAACATATTTTTCGTGTCCACTTGGTGACAATAATATACAGAAAGCAACTAAATTCACTCTACAGCCTGGATTCAATTTTAAAAGTGACTTCTCATGGCCAAGTTATAAGCCTTTGAAATATGGGATCATAATAGAAACGCTGACAGTACCTTAACTGTGTCTGCAGTAGTGGATGTTTCTCTAATGTAAACAAATGGGTTATTGGGCTCTTTTTTCCCCCTCTCTCTCCCGTTTCTTCCGAAGATGGCTTTATCATTCATTAGTTAGGAAACCATCATCTTTTTTGCTTAACCTGACACAGGTTGTTCTATTTCCCGACCTTTGAATCTGAAGTGGAACTGGACAGAGAGAAAATTTATGTTGTACCCGTTCCATCCTTTTTGTAGCTTATCCAGAGGAAGTTACTGCTGTCTGATGCTATTATGTACTTATGTTCTTATGTTCAGTAAGTGTGTAGTTTAATACTTTCAATCTAAGCCTTGAAGGAGACAATCTTTAAATCAAGTGTCATGACAGTGTAATTAAAAGGATGGTCATTTTAAGGTGCTATATATCTAGTATGTTGTATTGACAGAAATTATGCCTTTTTCCATAAAACACTAGCACTAAACCCCTATAACTTAAGTGGTACTCAGGGAAACACTTGCCTGTTACATTTGTTTAAAACTCTCTCTATGAAGCCCATATTCTGGGCTGCAATTGCATGGAGAGATGAAGGCTGAAGGGGTGCATCCCCTTCCATTTGGGGGTTAATGTTGGGGTTGCCCGGAAGCTTTTCTTAAAAAAGAGTTGGTGCAAAGAAGCAGGAGGGCAGAAGTGAGAGAAGAGCAATGATCTGCAGACAGGCAAGGGCGGTGCCTGGGCTTCCTCCTTTGTGCTTTCTCCTGACTGCATAAGGACCCAGCAGAGCCGCAGCCACCCTTACACCAGCAGGATGTCGCTTAGCTTCCTCTAAAGACTGTTTTAATTGAAGTGTGTCTGGGTATTCATGTGTGTTAAGTAGTATTTTCTCTTGGAAAACCTACCACGCACTATTATTAACTGGCGATAGTTGTGGATTCCTCATCTTCAGCTATTTCCTTTAGCTAGAAATGCAAAGTTGTGCTGCCCTGAAGGGTTATTTAGCAAGAGTTTTAATGAAATAATAGAAACATTGCACTCTAGTGATTTCCCCCATGCAGGGAAATGTCACAGTCCATTAGTCTTTCCCAGGAACATTACATGAAATTACACCTATTTTCGTTACTCTGCTCAAGTACAATATTGTTAAGTAAATATTTGCACAAAAATGTGGCCATCCTAAGGTGTGAGCTGTCCCACAAGGTAAATAATTAAAGCCTGTGCTTTCTGTAGTAGCAGAAACCAGTGCTTGATACAGGTTTGATCATTTCACATGTCTCTTTGGTAATCCATAACTGTCTTCTGCAATTACTTTCATCGTCCAGCCAAGCAAAGATAAAAGGTAGAACATGCCTCTTTCGCCTACTCCCAGGAAAACTCCATTACCCTTCAAGGGTCACGTGGCTGTGAAAAAGCCAATCTGAGTGGGAAGAGGCAGCCCACAAGGACGAGCTCAGTATGAGCAGAAAATGAAGTTGTTACCAGACAGCAAACTGCAGCCCTCGGTTCTTATGAATATTTGAATGAGTAACTAAAAACAGCTCAGCGGACTCTAAGCAACTGTGACAGCTAAGAAACTGCCTGGGAAACTAGCAGTCTACAAGGACCACGATGAAAAGATCAGCAGTCACATTTCCACCTACACCACCAGAAGTATGTTGTAAAACAGGAGTAGGTTCATAGTCCCCAAATATTTTTTAGAAAAAAAAATCTCTTCTCTCCCCCTATGAATTTTTATTAGCAAGGTACCTACAGAATTTGTCAAGAAATTTGGAATTCATTAAAATACAATGAATTCTAACAATCTAGTCAAGCCAAGAGAATAGGCACATTTTCTAGACATTGAAATATTGATGTTGCTGTTGCTTATACTCATAGAAAATTGGCCCTAGTGAATCTTTCATGAATATCTTTCAGCTAGTTCCACGTGGAAAGAAAGATGATGAGAACAGTTTCCCTGAAGCTAAAATGTTCTGAATAATCTGGAGAAAAAAAAAAAAAAAAGGCAGAGGGGTGGGAGAGAGCAGGAAGACCCACAATAAGCAACCTAGCAAAAGGCTGGCCTTTATTTTACAGCAGTCAGGAAGTCGTACAGCGGTTCTGAAAAGAACAAAGTGGCTGTAAATTTTTTTGGGGAAAAAAAACGAGGAAAAGTCTGTTACACTAAAGTGCAATTTTCTGACACTTTTTTTTTTAATGTGTGTTATGAAGCTGTCTTCAAAGATATTTTTGTTTTGACCTTCCTGATCATATAGAGCACAGTTAACGTGTCCTCCACTGTGTAACCACACAGCAGTGTTTAATAACACGAACGCTTCTCACTGGGTTGTTTTCATTGGGCTCACTTACACAAGAGGAGGTTGCAGAATCACTTTGGTACAGTGCTTAAGATGTTGGCTTTATAGTAAAACTGCGAGTGTGACATCTTCCTTGTGGTTTTGGTTTGGTTTTTTTTTTATTACTACTTCCAAGTTTACACTATAAATCTGACTTGAGAACCAGATGAATTGTTCAGATAAAATGTAACTGGCTTGCTGTAAATGAAAAACAAAGAAAGAAGTGTGCTTTTAAAATAGTAAGATGAAGAGCCTTTGTAACAAGAACTGCACTTATATTTGTCAAATGGCACTTCATCCTGGCACTTGTGCTGTTGGGTAGCAATGTTGTTGCTTTCAGTCTAATGTCTGCAGTGCTGGAATAGAGTCCTTTGAAAAATTGAGGAGTTCCCATCAAAGGAGATCTGTCTAACCTGTTCCTAAACGTTCATCAAGAATGATGGTGGAATAATTGATCCTGTAATAGTAGAACATGGAGACTGACTGGCAGAGCTCTTGAACTTCTGCCCAGACCTCTTTTCTATGAGCTCAGGAATTAGATATCCACAGTTGAGTCAGGTTCCTTAAGGGAGCGATGGCAGAGCACACAAGAAGGCTTAGGTCTGGTTCTATCTATTCTGTCAATACTATCAAGTAAACATTTAAGTTTCCCAGAAAATGTGGAATAAATCAAAGGTCAGGCTACAAAAGTTAGCCCTTTTTAATCCATAGAAATGAATTAAAAATTCTGTGCACACTTCTTTTTCAAAGTTTGCATCTGTTGTGGGGTTTTTTTGTTGTTGCTGTTCGCTTGATACTTTTATTTTGATTACACCACAGATTTACTTTACCACTGTACCTGGCTGTGATTAACTGGTAGGATTTAGTTTGCATTTTGGAAGAGTTACTTAGTTTTGTTCTATACTGTATACAGAAGAGTTTGGTGCTTGTTTATGTTTTTCCGATGCCTTATGTTTTTAGTAATTTTTTTCCTGCAAATCTGATGGATGATGTTGTGGGCAAGAGATGATTAGAGAGACAAAGAAGAAAATAAGGAAGGGGGGGAAAAAAAGGTAGAAGAAAAAATAGGATCTTGAAAACTATTGTAATCCTAGATACCATGCCACTATTTGGGCCCATAGCACAGCAAAGGTGTACAGGGCATTTTCTTGATTCCCAGTACCCTCAGCTAAGTACAGGAAGATCTTGTGCTTTATATAGGCTGCAGTGGTCGCTCCCTCTGCTGACATGTTCATTTTGGACTGGTCTCTTGAGGGATTTCAAGGGCTTGTGATTTTGGCTATACCTTCATAAACCAATTTTTTTTTTAAATATCACAGACAATAGGCTCAAGGAGGTCTGGAATGGAACAGGACTTGCCTGGAAAGACCTGTTTGTAATGCAGCAATATCCAAAAAAGAAACAAGACAAACTGTTCTTGTGAATGATGGCCGTGGTTCCTGTCTGTACTTGTCTTAGGCTCCTGACTCCTTGGGGAGTGTTATCCTCATGAGCTGAGGAGCTGGCAAGCTCTGCCTCAGTGCAGGGGCAGGAGATACCAATGGGCATCATGAAGGCCTGATGTCCCCAATTAAGGGTGGGGCAAAGACTGAAGTTTGATGCCCATCTCCCAAGTATCTTCTCTGCCCTTTACTTCCCAACACAGCCACAAAGACTGAGACAGCAGGTTGGGGCTGCTAGCCAGAAAGTCCAGCTGCTAGCCAGGTCCAGAGTCAGCTCTGCCTCTCAGTTTAAACGCGCGCCATGGTACAAGGAATAGGCCCAGCAAAACTCAACGTCATCTGGTGTGGGTGGGTAGGAAGGCACTGCTTTTGAGACTTGCATGACAGAATTTGTGATGTGACACCTCGTGGATGTGGGAGGTCGAGGAACTGAAATGCTTTTGTGGCTGTGCACTGGCATGTCTGCATAGCCAAGTCCAAATTTCACAGCCTAATTTGCCAGTGTCATCTTCTGTTTAAAAAGGTACAAATTGTCTTGCATCCTCATATTACTCTCATACTTAAATCTTTCTCGTGGCTAAGTGTGATGAAGAGCTATGATTCAGATAGTGGCATGTCACAGGCAAGGACACTTACTTATCTGGCTTCTACCTAATGTTCTCAAATCCTCTAGTTCTTTTTTCTACTCTCCCTGCCTTGGATTTTAGTATGAAGAATAAATAAGTAAATGTGAATGTGGCGTAAGTTCTGCCCTGCAGTTAGTATCTATTAAGTCTCTGGAAACAGAGGCAATAAAAAGTAAGAAGATTAATTGGATGATTCCCAGCTTATTTCTGTGTGTTGAGCAATAATTTTCATCAGATAATAGGCATGTCTATTTTCATTTTAGATTTGCTAGGTAGGAATTAAAAAAAATAAATTTAAAAATAGTTTCTCTTTCAACCTGCGTTTTGCTTAGTGCACATGCAACCACTCAGAAGAATGTTTTCTAGCATTGCTGTCCTGTCTGGGTCTGTAAACAACCCACCAGCCTCTCTTCTCCAGAAACACTATGGAAAGGCTTATCACCAAATCTGACTGCTTGAATAGTCTTGCACAAAATCCCCGCTCTGTATCTGTCTTGATTTTTCCAAAATTCATCCCTTCTCTGAACCTGGAAAAACCAAGCTCTGTAAATAAATAAATAAATAAATCCAACAATAATTTGTTAAACTGATGCTATAACTCTGTAAGGACCACCAGACACATCACTGCAGCACCTTTATGTACAGTCTCTTCATTCTGTTAAAAGCTTCAGATTATATAGTTACTTAACACGTTTTTTATTTATGTCATCTTTATGTCACGCTCTGTGCAGAGGACTCCCAAAGAGACTGTTTCCTTGATTCACATCCCCTGTATCAGCTCTGACCCAAGTTATAAAACTCTTCGAAGAATTAGGGGAAATATCTATATTCCTGGCTTTTATCTGCTCAACTGTCTTTCAGCATCTTTTTACTCTGTTGACCTAAGCATAGCAGGTAGAGTGATGGTTACCTCCCTGTGCTCTTTGAATAAAGACTGGAGGAAAATGCCAACAAAAGCTTGATCCATTTGGAGGTACCTCTGTGAGACCAGAAGTTGTTGAGTGAGAGTTTGTTGTGATGTGCAGTGAAGGTGAGCACTATAGGGGAGCGATGGAGTACTGAATGCTTTGTTATTTCCTTCTTCAGGCACATAAAAGGAGTCTTTCCTTCAGCATTGCTCACACTGGGTGACACATCACAGATCCCAGAGCGTTCCTGAATTTCCAGTAAGGCAGAAGTGCACTGAGCACACAGCTGCATGTCTGCCACAAATAAGAAAGTATTTGAAACAATTTGGTCTTTTGTTTTGTTTTCTAGCATCTTGGGCAGCAAAGGAAGTTCTACTTTAATCTTGGTGCTCTCCCACTTTCACCTCTCCATTACTGGTATTCAGTTTCCCACCAGGGGGTTGCAGGCAATATTGATCAGAGGCTGTGGCAGCAACAACAAATTGGTCCTTAAAAATAATCTTTCTGTTTCATGTTTTTTCTGGAAAAAGAACTTTGCTTTATTTTTTTCCCTTCTCCAGTTAACGAATGCACCAGACTGAAGCTAGTTGTTAGGAACACCGATATCTGAACCTGCACCTAACAAGAGACTCGCTTCCACGAGTGACTTTCATTTAACCATGAAAGAAAAGAACCACTCCTGAGATCTTAGTGTCTTTCCTTAGCGTTCTGCTTGAGAAAGGTTTGTTTGGGCACATGTAGTGACCTCTTCACCTGCAGAGAAAAATATAAGGATTTGTATCCTGCTCTCCACTGGAGAAACATTTCAGCACTTACCAGTGACTCTGGAAGTCATTTCCTCTGAGATTTTCTTGGCTTTGTATGCAAAAAATAAGACCTGAGAACTGTTTTATTGCTACTTTTTTCTTTCCTTCTCTTCCCCCAGTAGAAGACATAGCCTGTTTCTTTGTGTTATCCTCTTACTAAATTCTGGAAGATATATATACATTTTTATACCCAACAATTGGAAGCTTTTCTCCTCTCTCCATGGTTCTTCACATACATTGGGGACTTCTGTTTTTATTATTCAATTATGTACTTGGCAATTTACAATACTTGCTTATTCTTGGAGTACATCATAGATTGTGGGGGATAGTTCCTAATTTCTTGCTTTTCATTTCTTTCCATTTGAGGTAGTCCTTTAAAAAACACAGAAATAAAATGAATTCTTTGAATGACTGGGAAAACAAAATTACTGCCTTCTGTAAGAGTCAGTCTTTCAAGGCTTGTTTCTGAAGCCATGTGATTTTAATTAACTGATATGATGTAACAAGACACTTATATCTTGAATCTAAACAATTTGCTTTCTACAGAATTTTATTTAAAAAAAAAAAATTTCAAACAAAATAGCCAAAAAAGGATTCCCCCCCCGCCCTGTATTCAACGAGAAAATTCTGTTAAATAAAGGCCTTTTTCCAAAAGTGTTCTTAGCAGGTTTTTAAGGACCTGTTCAGAATCCCCTGAGTCTTAATTACAACAGTCTTTGTAGAAATTAAAAATAAGCTGTGCAAATATGAAAAGCAAACACATTCTGCAGAAAACCCGGACATGATTAAAATTCCCGAGAAAAGTTTGGATCCATATTCTCTTCTGAGGATAGAAGGGAGTGCAATTTGTCCATTAGAAAAGAAAATTAGGTCATAGTCTTGAATGGCAGGTTCCTGGAATACTGAAAATTTCATATTCTTTATTATTTGGAATGTGAGTGTATGGCATTTAGGGTACTTTCATCCTTTATATCTTCTTTGTTGGAATTATTGCATGATGGCGTTACTGAAGACACTGGGAGGGGAAATTATTCCATGAGAAGTTGTGTAGCAGTTGAAAGTGAGTAACCTGAGGCAAAACAAGAAAGAAATCGGAACAAGTTCAGGTCAGGGATTATTACTTTGGGAATTAACAGCCGAGAGCAAAGCAGTAGTAAGGTGAAAGCAGGCTAAATACTTAGGAGCTGCAGTCAGACCATACAAAAAGACTTGTAGAAACATGGCAGTCCTGGCATTTTAATCAGTTTTTTACCAGGAGTGATGGAAGTGCTGTTATAGGAATGGTAAAAAAAATTATATTTTTTAGTATGTATGCAAAAAAATGAGGCTGGTTTAACAATTGGCTTAAAACCTCATGGAGTTAAACTGGCACAAATCCTTAATGTCAGTGCATTTCAATGCCTTGGCTTGTTTTGGCAAACAGACTCAAGCTTGTTTCAATCCTGTTTAGGTGCATCTGTATTTACACAAGTTTATTAGTTTGACTCTTAAATTGCTGGGCTTAAGGGATGCAGTCCTGCTGGTAGAGCCGTGTAGTAAAGACAGCGGATCTTTTCATTTGTCTCCTCTGCCCTGAGGAGTTCTGGGCTACCTGCTGAGCTGGCTCTTGTCTCAGGTCTGTACAGACCAGCCACCAGCACCACGGCAGCAGGCACCACGGGTGTTGGGCTGGGTGCTGCAGCTTCTCCAGCAACAGCGCTGCCACAGGGTGCATCCTGCCTCCTCTCCAGGTGTTGGCTGTGGGGTATGAGAGAGACCTCATACTCTCTCCTGTTATGAGAACTGTGGAGACCTAACATTGGTTGGCCTTCCTAATCACGCTTTTGTGTGGGAGGAGAAGATAGAGACAATCACAAATTGCATAGCAAACTGATGCTCTTTATAATGGTGGGTGTCACGAGAGGCATCCAGCCATTGCCTTTGTCTTGGCCTCATTGCATATTGAGGGTTGTAAGAATGAAACATTGCCTTATCCTTTAGCATTTTCTAGTTGTAAGAAAAGTAGGTTTCTTCAGAAGCAGCAATATAACTAGTCCCTTTATATTGAAACCCAGAGACCTTCAAATGCCAAGGTTTAGGATGTTTGGAAATGTAAGTTACTTGGAATCTGGACTACAAATAGTTCCTAGCAGCTGTAAGTGTCATCAGCTGTGCAGCATACGGCACTCTGGAGCTTCGTGCTGTGAACAGTAACACAAGTAACAGCAGATATTTACATCTCCCACATAAGGGGAATGATGAGGTCAGTGAACCAAAGGGAGAAATTCTGTCTGTGCAGTCTGTGCCCATCTGTAAGGATTGTCATTCCTGATCAAAGTGCTGAATTTTCTTCCTTCAAAGACTTTCTTGCATTATAGATGGGCACACTTTCTTTTATGTAAAGGGAGACGTCATACCAAGTCAGGATATCCTGGTTTATGAATTGTAATAGTGTCAGTAGTAAAAATTTAAAAAGTCAGGCAAACAAGCTATCTTGTGACTGAAGATAAGATTGACAGAGTACTCTGTGTACATCATTCAGTATTGCTCATCCAGTGTTTGAATCTAATCCTCAATGTCTTCCTTTTAACTGTGGATTTCTTAAGTGTAACTATGGAACTGCCACTTACTGTGTTTTTACTTCTTCAGCTCTCGTATCATGTGAATACAAACTGTAGCTTTCAAAATTGTTCCTCTCTTACCACTTACTATTCATTGATTTATTTGTCGCTAAGATTGCAGATGTCCTGGTTTTTTGAGCATTAGTTTTCCATGGGAGTAATGATGAAGGTGGGCAAATGACATTAGATTTAATTCAGAATATTCTTACAGTGACTTAGCCTTTTGGCAGCCTCGCTGAATACCTGCTGAGGCAGTGCTAAGCTTTTTACATGGAATGGGAAGCCATTGAGCAGCTTGTTACAAGATGTTTGTTTGCATTCTACTCTAAGCAGCTGTAAATAAACATCTTGCAACAAGACCATGTTTTTGTTTTTAATTTAGGAAGGAAGAGAAGGAGGGATTCAAGCTGTTTTCTTCAGGCTGCTTTTACTGTGCAATCTGCCTGAAGTGATGTACTGCTGCATGTGCCCAGGAACAGACCAGAGCACACTCCTAGTCTTCTTGCTGGTTTCTTGCAACTTCCATTCTCTCCAGAAACCCCAAGAACTCCTCACCCTGTTCTGGGGAACAGTAAGACACTTCATACTTCTTTTTGAATCAAGATTCTCTTTTATGTGATCTGAACTGATATAAAGGGAGAAGATGACCCCAAGGCTTCCCTGTTGCCTGGTCTTTGCCAAACCCCATCTGTGCTTACTTGCAGGGCAGAGTTCTTGGCTACCAGCCCTACCAACTTTCTTCTTTCTCCTGCTGCTCCTCCAAAAGCCAAACACAAGGGAAAGCGATCACATTTTCCTTATCTTTTTATTGCTTTTTAACTCACGCTGGGATTACTGCTTTGCCAGCATCATTGAAAAAATTTAAGATCTGATAATTCAGCCATAGTTAGTATTGGGTATGATTTATACCGTGATGTTCATTCCTTTTGCTTTACACTCACCTCCTGTCCTAAGGGTAAGGAAAGTGACATTCAAGGAAAAAGAAAAGTTAGGTCAAAACTACTCAATTTTCCACCAGAGCTAAACTTGGCTATACAAGTCCTGAAGGACGGGTGTCTACTTTCTAGAAAACAAATGATATATTGATTTCCTATTTAAAGAAAGCACCGACAGAAACTTTCAAAACAAAAGCCTTCTTTCAGCAGAGCATTTGAATATGGGGCTGCTTAAATTGCGCAGTCTTAAGAGCTCTGCTGGAACAGCTCCTCAGTGCCTGCCTTTGAATCCCCGTGCCAGCCTTGTCCCAGCACTCACAGGGGCTTTGCCCTGTGCTCAGAGGAGCAGGGGGTCACCTGTCACATCGGTGTCATGCATTTTGCATCCCTGGGCAGGCTGCTGAGATTTTGAATTTCTGAAGAGCATCAGAGTCCGCTGAGGGTTTTCTTTCCTTTCTCTCTCTACTTTCTTTTCCCTTCTTCTTCTCTCTGTCACATGTAGTGTGAACTTCAAGATTCAGATTTATTTCAAGTCTTCTTCTGTTTTATGAGGACAGAGAAGAGCTTAAGGGAGTTAGTGCTTTTTGTTTGTTTGTTTTATAACTGAGTTTCCCCCCCCTTTTTTTCTATTATTAACTGCTTACATGCATTGCAATGCTCGTTATCCCCAAATCCCAACCAAAAAGTTTTCTAGATGAAGGCAAATTGGAATAATTCATTTTAGGTTTTTTAATTACTTTCTCAGATGAATAGCAGCAGCTGTGGTGTGCTTTCCCATTGAGATGGATATTTATATCTTGCTGTATGGTTAGTCTACTCATATCCTTGCACATGTGCAGCTACAGTGGTTACTGCTAGTGTAACTGATGATAGCTTCTCATCCTGGAACACAAAACAGGTGGCTTTACCCCTTCTTTGATTCTTTATTATGTTTTATTTAAAGAAAATAATTTGCTCCACTGGCACTGTGTTCTCAGGATTGACTTAGCTCACAACAGCATTTCCGGCGTGTTTGTCTCCTGTGTTCCTTCCAGGCGATTCCTGCTGTGGATGCCTCTCCTTCTCCCAGACGTTCAGGATGAGGGGCCAGTTCATGGCTGGAGCTGTTCCTTCTTGCCCCAAAGTGACACGCTGATATAGTGACTCACAGAGAAAATATCTTTCAAGTACAGGAAACAAGGAGACAAAATATCAATCTTTTCCAATGATATTTGTCAAGAGCTGCACGAATAAGAGGGAGATGATAAACTTTCAGGTTTTATAGTTTGAAAAATACCTGTAGGACTTGCTCCAAGCAGATTGATATTTTACTTAAGATTCTCAGGAAGCTATAAAACACACCAAAGTGATGGCAATAAGATCCCTACAGTTTCTTAAATAGATGAAAGGTTGCTTCAAAGCCTATTTATTTAGGCAGTCTCTCTTTTCATCTTTGTTAATTGCTGAGAAGGATGAAGTAGCATTAGTATGTACAGCTTGTGAATTATAATCTTTAAAAGGAATCTTTTTTTAAACATAGGTGTTCACCTTAATCCTGCTTTCTCATGAGTGCTGCTGCATGTGTGTTTACTGACATGCTTTAAAATTTATTGCCACAATAACAACAACAAAAAAACCCAAAGTAAATGAATAGGTTTGGAAATTGTTTTATTAACTGGGGAGGTGTCCTATTTTCAGATACCTGTGTCCCTATTTTATTTTTTTAAAACCTATTCTAATAAAATATGTAATCTTGTCAATTGGGAATGCTGTTAGAATTGTTTGCAAACCATTATATGAACTCTATTCTTAAATTGTACTATTTTTCCACTATTTTGTGCTGTACTATGTGCAGTACTGCTTGAAAAACTATGCCTTTATTAATACAATTCAGCTTTTGAATTTCACATGTGTATCTATGAGATCTCGTTTCTGATCCTCCAAGTCTACTCTTGATAATCCTAATCTTTAAATTGAGAGTGGGAAGAAAGCTTTCAGGTTTGGGCATTTTTTTTTATTTTTTTTTCCCCCATCCTGGGTATGTGCTGGTGGAAATGAGAGGCAGTGATTAATTTGTGTACAACATTCATTCTTCAGATCTGAGGCATATAGAATTAAGCAACAGGCATATTTTAAAGTAATTCTGTGTTCCAGGAAGGGTTCATGCATTCCCTGCTCCAAAATAAAGCTATTTCTATTTGAGCTATGTAGCATAACCGTGGTAAAAAATGCCTTGATGATTGGGCAGAATGTGAACTACCACCAGAGTAGTGAACAGTAGTGAACAAAACCACCAGTTGCTAGTGAACAGCTTTTGCATATGTGCTCAACCACAGGCAGACCAAGCGATGTCAACATACACGTATGTATAACAGAAGGTGATACGACTGAATCACAGTATGTTAGCCAATAACATGATATCCGTTATGTCTGAATTATTAGAATGTTTTTTCTGGTGTCTAAAATGAAAAATAACGTGAACTCAGGCTTGGTCATCTTCAGAAATTGGAATACCATATGGCAGGTATAGCTAGTTTATCATTGCAATGTTTTTTGAAGTCACTCAATATCAGATATATCAGTAAAAAATTGCTGTAAAACTTGCAATTGGGAGCGTGTCAGAGTTGGTTTCTTAGAAGGTGTATTTGACGTGCATTGCCAGCCTATAGATCTAGCCTAGGTACAGCTTAGGGTGAGCTTGGTAATGGCTAGTGTGTTGCAGCGTCTTCTACCCACAGTGGCAGTTTGGAAGCAGTCAGGGTGGCATTACTGAAACAGAGATAAACCTTTAAAAAAAATAAAAACAGGGGGAGAATGAACTTAGTTGTCGTTATGCACACAGACATTCAATTTTCTCAACCCCACTTTACCAAAAGCTGCCTGGAGCCGTAACGTTCTGCACGTGTCACGGGCATATCAGTTTGGCTGTATTACAAACAACATCTACAGCAGCAGAAAACTGATGAGGGCAGGGCTGTGTTCTCTGGGAAGTGGAATTTTTGCTTTGAGTGCTTTCCAAAAAAATTTATTTTTTTTTTTTAAAGTGTCGTATAACCCTTGGTAAGTAGATTAGCAGGCATGTGGGGTTCTTCTCCAACAAGGCTATGGTAGCTCTTTAAACTCTGTACTAAAGATTCATATTATTGTGCCCAGATCTTTTCCTTTCATCTGGTGGCCCCTCCAGCACTTTTTAAAATGCCTGTTTCCACCTTCCTTTGTACAGTGTCTGCCTTCCTGGGTTTTCTGCAGCATACAGAAGAGCCCAGTTTATAAAGATATAGAGCCCAGTGACTATAAAGGAGCTCCCTCTGTCAGTTTGTCATGCTTTAAAGGATTGTGGGCACCCTGAAGGGAAGATTAGTGGAAGATTGTCTACATTGTCAGGGTTCTGAATTCTTTTTAGCAACTATTTTCTTGCATCAGAGTAGAAAAGAAAAAGAAAAAGGAAGGTCTGTTTACGGGGCGGGGCGGGGGGAGGAGGAGGAGGAATGTGATAAGAGGGCAGGAGTGGTGGCATTCCCTTGGTGTAAGAGGCAGATCCCAGTTTCACAACTCAGGACCTAAGTATCTGAGCCATGAATCCTAAAGCATGAGCTCTGATTATTTTGTGCTTGGTACTTGGCCAGAACTGGAAACCAAAGAACCAAATATTTTGATGAATCTTCTTTCTGAGTACTGTTTGCTCTAGCTGTAAGAAAATAAACTATTTATCTCTCCATCTTCCACCCATTACATGGGAGGTTTTGAGAGATACCGTATTTTGTACTCTAGCTGAGAATTGTTCTCTCTGCCTTGGTAACCCAAACTAACGCCTACCTAGTTTCTCGTGGTTTGCTCTCACAGCCTTGCTCATTCCTCCCCTGCCCTCTGCAGCGATGCTTTGGCCTGCCAAGGTGTAATGTTCCCCCTGATTAAGTTAAGTAACTCATCATATATGAAGGGAAAGGGCCAGGATTACTGGTTCCTTTTCATTAAGAGGAGAGTCCGCTGCTTGCTCCTTGGGCTTTCAGGGGAACTTGCAGGGCCGCTGGCCAGCCTCTGCCCATTGTAGTGAGCAGCAAGACCAATCTCTGGAGGAAATGGCAATCAGGTTTACTCACTGGGCACTTGATCTGGTGCCTCTGGACTAAGTGACTGCAGCTTGTTATCATTCCTCTGCACTGTTTGGCGCTTTTTGCTGTCACTAGCCCATATGTCTGACTAACTTGCAGCTTGCAGTGATGGATGGGTGAGGAGGAAGGCCAGGGTGCATGGGTGCAGGTATTTCTGTCTGTGTGCTGTATAGCTCATTTGTAGCAGAGCTGACCCTTCCAGGGAGTGCTGGTCTCACTGTCGCACACTACACATATGGTCAACACATGTACTGTGAATGCAGTGCTTTTGGGACATGTTAGATCCCCGTGTTCACATGAATCATCTGTGGAGAACAGTAAATCCACTGCTTCTGGACAGGCTCAGGTGTGCTGTGTGCAGTTGTTCTGCGTGTACTCTGTAGGGATGGCTGAGCTTTCTGGCTCTGTGGCAGACCATTGTGCAGGCCAGATGTCCAAAAGCCCCAACCAAATGTCAAACTCTCAGGTTTTATTGGATCAAAATTTTCCTCTGGGAAAGCTGGCTCTATGACAAGAAGGAGGTAAAGTATTGCTCATGGCTGTGCTGGGGAGGGGTCATCTTTGGTGTACTTGTTCGGCAAACCTGAAGCACAGATAAGGGAAAGCAAAACTGCAAATTGTAGGACTTTTATAGGAATTAGTAATTCTGAAAGAGTTAATCCTAGAAAAAATATTGTAGGGCTGAACTGCAGGACATTACTACAAGTTTTGGGGTTCTTTGAGACCACTGCTGAAAAGTCACTGTCCCAGTTAAGAGCTCTCTGAGCTGCCAGCTTCAGATTTTGTACCCAGCGCCTCTGCTACACATCCTATTCAAACTGCTGATTTATTTGGAGTATTGTTGGACACTATGGACAGGAGTGTAACCCAATTTACTGCTCGCTGTTGTTGTAATAGGGTGCAAAGTTAGTGGTGCATAAACCTGGCTTTGTCCTCCTCAGCAGGCAGGAGTCCTTTTTGTCTCCCTGGTGCCTTCCAGGGACTTGCAGGGAGAGCTTTGGCTTCTCTCCCTCGTACATTCACCATGGGCATGCTCACCCTGAATGAACTGGTGCGCGCCTATTCCTGGTTTGAACTGGGAGAAGTTCAGGTAAAATATACCGCATCAGTATGCGAGATGCCTGAAGAAGTGTAAAAGCATTTGTGATTGAAGAACCTCGGGCCAATAGCTGAGCAGCCACAGCCCCTGCATTCACAGCCTAGCATAAACTTGATGAGTCTTTTATATAGTTCCAGCAGCTTCAGTATTATCTCATGTGCATTTCACTGTACAGCGGTCACTATAATTTACAGTGGCTAAAAATTCAGCTGAACACCCTGTTTTGTGCTTAATCTGTTCAGGCTTTATACCTACAGGACATTATCTGATGTTACTTTATGTAGTTATTGCCTGTGGGAGATGGTACTTTTGGGAATATATTTCTGGGTCACTAGATATTGCAAGGATACACAGGATTAGAGAGATAACCAGCTATGTGTCTACAGTATCATTTGTTCCCAGACTCAGCAGGTAACATAGTTTCACAAAACACAGCAATAGTCGATATACCTTCTAAACCATCTGTTCAGGATGACTCAAATGGAGTTGGTTAAGTAATTATTCCCTAGGGGCTGTTTATATTTTAGAGTATCTGCTTGTCCTTTACATCCTTAACCTTTAGACAGGTCCACATAGCGATGCCATGATTTATTTTCTCTGTGTGGTCTTGACCTTCTCCTGTCAGATTTAACATTACCTTCCACAAGAATGTAGGCAATGGCAGAAAGGAATGGCTCTATATGAATTTCTGTACTTTCCAACTGCTGGTTTTGTATGTGAGGTTTTGCGATCTCTGCTATTAAGCTATCAAATTCAAGCCTAATAATCCACTGAGGCTGGCTGGGATTCGTGCAATACTGTAATGTAAGAACTATGGTTTGGGATACTATTCCAAAAATGCTAAGTTGCCTGCCTTTCCTCTCCGTCTTCTCTGCTATTGGCTTTCTTTCTCAAGTCTTGAATAGTTGTAGAAATCAGGTTCTTAGCAAATAAATTTTCTCCTCAGGAGCCTAGACTCCATCTATTTGAAATAGAGGGAAGAAATCTTATAGACTGGAATAAGACACAGCAAAAATAAAGTGGGTTTTTGGGGACTGTTCCCCGTTAAATTAATAGTGCAGCTTCCAGAGGGTAAATTTAGCTGGGCTCACAGTATTGGAATGCCCTACATTTCTAATAGAAATACATCACATACTGCAACTGCATTAGGTGGGCATAATGAAAAGTGACTTGTGAGACTCTGCTCCTGGCAGCCTCAGAAAAAGGATACTGTGGTTTGGGAGAGGCATGAAGAATGGGTTAGTTTTCCTGCCTTAGAAGTGCTGATCCCTTACAGTTCACAGCTGAAGCGTATACCGACAGAGCCATGTGGGAACACTTGCCCTGCTGCTTTCAGTGGTTTCTGCTTTGTGGGTGAAGAAAGTGAGTCCCTTCACTGGGTGCCTCAACTTTTCATCAAAGTAGTGAGGCAAAGGAAGATTGTGCTGTCAGTAAGACAACTTTGCAGCTGTTATCTCTCTGTGTTTGCAAAGAAGTTAGGACTGTTTCATGTTTTTTCAATATTTTAATTATTTAAATTTTAAATATTTTAAAAATATTTTGAATGAACCCTGTTTCCTGGGCTCTTAACTTGCTTTGTGAATTCAATGTTTTAATCACAATAAAGGTTTGGTAGCCTTTAAATCCATACCTGTGGGCTGCTTAGGAAAATTGAATCAGTCGTGATATCTGTAAAGTAGTCAGCACTTTACCGGTCAGCCCCTGATGAAAGAGATTTTGTGCCTTTCAGTAAAGAAATATATTTTAACTATTTTCAAAAATGCTTATAAAAAGAGAGATTATAAAATGCCTGTCAGTGTGTCCTTCTGTGTTCATGGGAAGTTTCTAGTTCTGTGCCTGTGCTAAAGGCAAATCTAAGAGAGCCCTGGTCTGCAGTGGGTATGCCCCGGGTTTGTGCACTTTGCTTTTGAGAGATGTGTCTAATAATCTTTGCCCTGGTTTTCTACTTGTGAAATGAATCATAATGGTATCCTAGCCTCTGCGTTCTTATCTGTCCAGTAAGAGGCACAGCTCTCATGTTACCTACTTGGGACTGCTGTGGTTGTAGAAAATAACAGCCAACTTTTGAGTTTTAAAATTTAAGCATTTGCTAACTGTACAGAGAGTTAAAGCTATGAATTTTGAGCTGCTGTTCACTCAGACTTCTTCAGGGCAACAGAGGTGGTTCAGTACTGGTAGCAATGGTAGCTACCTCTACCTCTTAGTTCCCCATTGCTATTTGTTTAACAAAGAATATCCAAATTCTCTACTGGGCTGTTTTCTTTCTGCCTGGCTCTCAAGGACAGTTTCTGTATGCTGAGACAGAAAAAGATGATGTTCTGGTTACTCTGTTGCATAGAAACTTCACAGGATTATAGGCTGAGAAGAAAGTGTATTTATTATGGTGCCTTTTTCATCAGTAGATGTCACAGGAATGCACAAAGAAGGTCAACACCATTATCTCTTTTGCAGATGGAGAAACTGTCTCTGTAGTTATTGTAAACGAGGAAGCTGTCTCGCCTCGCAGACATTGCCTGGAACCTGCTTTGTAGCTCTTAGCTGAATTTGAACTTTCCTGAGAATTTATTCCTTTCTATTGCACCTTTTGAAGCCCATTTAACCTTTTTAAGGGATTATTTCTCCAACAGTAAATATGAAATATTATTGCAGAGATTGCCACATCCTTTTTATTAATTACTTTTGAGCTTTATTATTTGAAATGGAAGTGGTTTAATTAAGCTGCTCAAATCTTCAAAATTGGCAGTATTTTCCTATCAGTATCATAGTAAACAATGATCAGAAATAGCGTTGCAGTAAGGGGTCTGTATGTCTGCCTTTTCTGAGTAATTTTCTCAACATAGAAATTTGCCTGGAAGAAACATAGGGATTATTTTTTTCATGTTTATCTGAGCTCTGTATGTCCAGCAGCATCAGTGGAGAAGCTTTGTGGGGCAGGCAAAGGATGGGAAATCCCACATCAGGCTACTTTCAGCCCATGAAGTCATGCTGAAACATGAGGCTGATACTCTCCAAGCAGCTGGAGCTTTTCTGCTTTCAACTGGTGATTTTTACACATGACTTACTTAGAAAACTGATGGTTTGTTTAGGGTTGGCTTAAGACAGAGCACTTTAAATAAAGAGTAGGAGATGAGCAAGATTAAAAGTGCAATTGGACATAAATATGGGTGTCAGGGTTACCCACATTCAGCATTTAAAGGACAAGTTTTGGAATGAAAATGAACTTTCCTGCTTCAGGGTCCAACCTAATCTTTGTTCCAAAGGCGGGACTCCCCTGAGGAGCTTCATGACTTCACTTCTGCCTGATGCAGGCGTTTACACTTTCTCTTCATGAAAATCTGCCTTTGGCTGTGGGAGAAGAAAGTATGAAACAAGAGAACCACCTGCTTGTCTGGTCCTTTCTGAAGCTACTTTATTCTCTGCGCATGCAGGTATGCTTGGAGGGAAGGGAAAGTACATGGAGGTGCAAAGTACAGCAGCCAGTTAGTGGCACTAGTCTTGGCCTTTGTGGCTTAGTCTGCCATCTCTAAAATGGTCTTTCTGTGTTTTCCAGCTATAGTGAACATACCAATATGTTAATGCATGTCTTCTCTGTACAAGACAGTGAAAGTACAGTTACATTTACTTATCTGGGGAAGATGTGCGTCCCCTCCCTGGAGTGGAAGCCAGAGTAAGGGAATCTTGAGGACTAGCTTGTTCTGGGATGGAAGTGGAGGCAGGCAGGACCAGGGACTAAATCCAGGAACTGACTCAGGTTTTCTGTCATCTAGTAAGGGATTCAAACCATGAATGATTTAAACTCAATTAAGTTTGAATCCCATGCTAAATCTCAGCAAATTTTATGCTGCATTTCTCTCTTGCACATTTAAGATAAACAATTAGTTTGCATCAGCAAGGTCTCTTCTGTCTGCTCTCAGGCCACTGAAGGAGCCTTCACAGAGTTCATCCTTGGCAAAACATCTCCATTACAACCAGTGCTGTTTATGTATTGTGTTCCTGTTGCCTGCCTGTCTGCTGCCCCTTCACCCCAGAAATGACCTCAGAGCAACTTCGATTTTAATAGTAAATTTGAAACAGCCAGCAAGGAGAGCTGGGGACTTTTGCAAGGAAAGTGCCATGTACATGTAAGAAGAGATCTAAAGGCTGACAGCCTGTTCAAAAGGTTACCAAGCATCTCCCACTCATGCTTACAGGGAGTCTGCCAGACCAGATATTTCTGTCCTGGCATATCTCTAAAATCATAATGACTTTTATTTAGCATTAATGTGGATGCCTTGAACGTTTCTATGGGACTTCCACTGTCAATTCAGCATTAAAGTGCCATTAAAGCGAAGTGTTACTGTAAGAAGCACTATCTGCCAAACATTTCTCAGAAGAGCACTGTGCTTTACAAGATGGGTAAGCATTCAGTCTTTTCCATTTTCATGTAAAAGTCAGAGATAAGTCTTTTTATTGATTAGGCAAAACAATAGAGAAGAGATGTGTGAGAACTGTTGGCAAGACTTTTTATGACAAGTGGCATACCAGTATATATTAATTTGCTGTTCATTGCACTACAGTGTTCAAGATGAATCTTCACTGGTACTCAGGAGGACATAATGTGAACCTGCAATGAAATAAAAGACACTTCCTATATAAAATTGCCAAATTGTTCAGACTGAAATGGTGACTCCTGGCTATAAAACTGCATTGCAGAACTCTTCTAAGTGAACTGTACTTGATATTTTTATGTGGCATTGACCATATCTTTATTCTAAACTCCCTTTTCAAAAGCAACATTAAGAGTTAGGCAAAAGTTGCAATGAAAGTTATCGGGGTTAGGCTCCTATGTCGCTTATGTGCCTTCAGAAAGTTTTAGCTGAAAAGATCAAAATGACCAAAGAGGGCTCATGTTTCCATAGGAATCTTCTGTATTCTGCATCACAGAACCTTAACCTGCAAAAGCAGTGTAATAAATCCTAAGATCATTTTACAGCCCTCCTCCACTCTGGTTAGACGATTTACAGCCAAAGTGACCAATGGATAAAGACAGGAAAAAATAAGCAATAACATCAGCAAGATCGTGAAACTGACTGAATAAATAAATCCAGCTCTCTTTGTTTGCAATCCTGATCTTGCAAGCTTGGAAGTCTAGTGGGGCACTGCTGTCCAGCCTTTATCTGCGTTGTTTTAAAACAACAGACAGAATATCCACCCCATCGTAGTCCTACGAAATATGTGGCAAAAGCATGGGCCAACAACAAACAAAATACAGAATTTTAATAAGAGGTGTTTAGGTGGAAAGACTGTGATTTTTTAAAAAAATTATTTGCTCCCAGTAAGAAATAGGAAATTATAAGATCTGTTAATTTGAAATTGGCAATTTTGGGAGAGGATAGCTGCAGAGACCTCTGAATGACCCGGGTGAGATGCTTACCCTGACTTGTAGAACATAGACCTGCTCTGCCCAGTTCAGGCTGGGAGTTTGGACTTCGGATCTCCTTCATCCTAGCTTTTTGACTAATTTGGTAAACTGGTCTTTCTCTTTTCTTTTGGGGAAAGGGTTTGAAAGGTCTCTGTTAAATCTGGTTGTGGGAAGGGAGTATTTTGAAATCTGAGGTTTTTGAGACAGGAAATCCCTTTCCTCCCTACCTGTAAGTGCCTGATGGGTCTGCTCTCTGCCCAGCTGGTACATTGTGAGGATTGGAATGGGAATATTAGACAGAAGAGCCTCTCATGTTTTTTATAGTTCTGGCAACTTCATGTTTTCTACCCCAGGAAGATCACTAAATGGGGTTCTTTTCTCATGCCGCTCCAGTATTCCCGAGGATTGTGTTCCTAGGCATTATAAATCAGAGCTAATGGCAGAGATAGGTTGATGGCTTGAAGTAAGTGGAAAAATAAATTGGGCAATGAGAAGGCCTAGGGCTGAGAAGACATAAATATAAAATTTAGCTCCCCCACCACCCTGAAAGAAGGCAGCTTCAGTTCTTAAAGAATCACTTAAACAGGGAAAAAATCTGCTATACATGGTCTTTGCTCAAGTGATGGAAAAGTTGAATCTGGGACAATGCAAAACCTGTGTGAAGCTTTTGAAGAAGTACAACTTCTGTGTTTCCTGAAAAAAATAGAAAGGTGTGTAACAAGAAACATTAATTTTGAAAGAGCACTAGTCTTTTTCAGGGGAAACATCAGAGGACATAAAAATCTTTGTCAATATCAGATTAAAATGAAACATTTAAAAAGAGAAAAGCCTATATTCAGTCTCATGGGGTCAGACAGCCAGAGCTGAACGTCTCTATTTGGCCTTGATAATTGTTCTTTTATCCTTTGTGTAGTGTTGGTATGTTTTCACCCATAGCCTGCTGCCTGTATCCCAGTCCTCTCAACTACCAGCTACCCTGGCTCAGTTCTTGGCTTTGTTCTCCTTTATGACTCAATCATGGACTGTAAAATCTCTGCCGAGGCAGTGATTCATCACCTGAATGCACTCCCTTTAAAATAAAGTATCTTTTTTGTGATACAGGAAAGATAAAACAATTATTTTTCAAAGTAATTTCAGAGGTACTTTCAGTCTAGATATCTTTCCTTCTTGGTTTTTTGGTATAAAGCTATACGACAATATTAAAAAAGATAAAGAACAGGTAAAAAGCTATTTAATGATTATATAGGATGCAAAATAATACTGCCAGAAAGAGATTAAAAAAAATTAATTCCAAGTGTTTTTTGGCACCAATGTGTTTTGTTGTTCATGTCACACTGTTTCTGATCTTATTTATATTGACATGCCTTATAGCAACTGCTCTGAAGGGAATAGAGTTATTCTGAGGTGCAGTTGCCACAGGTGAGACAAGATTTAGGACGTTGCTACAGCCATGAATGTGTTTTATTTGCCTCCTCTGTAATGAAAAGTGTGCTCACTCCGTTCCTCTGCTCTTTTGGATGTGTTTAGAAGAATCTACTCTTTTGTTAGTGCTTGTGAATGAGAGTCTTCTGTAAATTTTATTGGGAGAAACGTGATCTCTCTGATAATGAGTAAGGGTGGCAGAAGATAGGTCATTTGCTACAGAGCAGTATTCTTTTGCAGAATGCTGATCCCTGATGCGTTAGTAAAGTTTGGACACGAATATGGAAGAAAAGTGGAGAAAGCCCTTCATCTGATGAACTCTCTCCTTTCTTTCCTGGCATTACTCATAGGATGGTTTCCTTCCAACCAGCTGAGGAATACTATAGAGAGAATAAGTTTTTTAGAAATGTTGTTTGCCCACATGAGGTATTCTGTGGTTTTTGTAACCAGGTACAGTCTTGCTTCTGACCAGTGAAAATGTCAGTCACTAATGTGCCCAGGTGGCCAAAAAGGCCAATGGCATCCTGGCTTGCATAAAGAATAGTGTGACCAGCAGAAGTAGGGAGGTGATTGTCCCCCTGTACTCAGCACTGGTGAGGCCACACCTTGAGTATTGTGTCCAGTTCTGGGCACCTCAACACAAGAGAGATTTCGAGGTGCTGGAGCGAGTACAGANCCACGTAAGCACTGTAAGTAATCTAAGACACTTCATGAATACAAATTTCCTGGAATACAGGAAAGAGAAGTTGGTTTTTCCAGCCTTAACAGTGCTAACCTGTTCAGCATGTACCAAAGTTGGGTGCCAGCCTTTACTGTGACACTTCCAGTGCCATGCGGAGAGCTTCTGAAGCCCAGGGAAGCAGAGCTGGTCCACTTTGCTGCTGCCTTTTTGGACAGACACTTTTTCCACTTCTGTTGTCTAGATGTATTGCATCGCTCAGTTCAAAGGCACTCTTACAGTAATGCTTGCGGTAATACTGGATTGAAAATGTGTTTGTATGGGTGGTACAAAAAGGAGCAAGGAGCACATATGCAGGTCTTTCTGATTCACAGGCTGCTTTTCTGAATCTCCCAGTGGAAAATTACTTATGGTTGTGCTGTTCTTTGATTTCTTCCACTGAGGAGGCTGCTTGTGAATTGAATAAGAAAGGTGAGCTCAGTGTAGGAAGGAGGGAGAGAGGAAATTCTGTGTTTGTGTAGCTTTGAACCACTGCATGCTTTCTCTTGCTTCAGTATATTGCGTATTTTTAGTAACTGTGGGCTTTATTGCCCTACTAATGCCTAGAGCAGCAGGTGCACCCTAGAGCTGAATCGAGTCCAGTGATCTGTGCAGCTTTTTGGAAAACCTACAGCACTTCTCACAATGCACCATTGACATTAATGAGACTTTTGGTGAAATTTAATTCATTGACTAGGTGATTATTTTTTTTTTTTTTTATAAAAGTAATTTAAGGACAATGACCTGAAGAATTTGGAGAACTGACTCTGTGGCACCACTGTGGTAAATAATTCATGTAACATGAGGAGAAGCCCCAGTTCATTCAAATTGTTCACACCCTGTGAAATCAGAATGCAGTTACTAAAACTGGCAAAAGTTCAGCATTTGAGCTTCACCTGCTGAGGTTGTCTAGAAGTGTTATCACTTCTGGATAGGCTCTACAAGAGGTGAGGAGGCATGGAATTAGGATAACCTTACACAGATCTAACAGTGTTCTGTAGATTTTTATTTATTTATTTATGAAAAGCATTTTACTAGGCTTGGGAAATGGGTTCTATTCCCACCTCTCCTCTTCTGTGCTGAATCTTGTTAAGTCCATTACACATCTATTTACTTACCCATAAAATGAGGAATGGTGGTTTTTCTTTTTATTAGGTACTTTGAGACCTAGGATTGAAAAGCCTCTGAGAAGTTTTCTCCCTGGGTTTTATAAATGAGATTTTTCTTAAGCTTTTTCTTAAAAACAACTGCCTTCATGAAGAATAAATGTTTCTTGCTTTTGCTGTTCTTTGATTGACACCATAGAATTGTGTCACAGATATTTTTGTTTTGAAGTAATTACATCTGTGTGTTTTGTGTATACTTTCAGGTTTGCAAAAACATGACTGGAAAGAGCGGGGTTTTCTGTTTTTGTAGTGATAGCGCGATAGCAAATTGTGCTCGCTCCTCCAAAGACCGATGCTGGCAGACAGCCTGATATTTCTGAGAGGCAGGTCCTGACAAAGCTCCCCTGAAATCAAGCAGAGCTGAGACCATGAACTGTTGACTGAGAAACTGCCTGAAAATCAGGGTGAGCTGCCACTTACACGAGGTTTTTACCTGGCGTGGAGCATTTCTCCCCTCCTTCTTGGCCCTAGGAGTTACCAATGCATGGGGCTGCAGCAGCAACGTGGGTGGTGGGAGCAGGGCTCCCCTCAGTCAGATGGCCTGGGCCAGGGGCATCTTTCCTCTTTTCCTATTATTATTAATACTATCACTGTTGTAATGTTAGTCTCCTCAGCCCTGTCACCTCTGTGCAGCAAGACTATCTGCAAACACCTGACAGCTGCTCAGAGCCACTGAGCAGCTACCCCGGTGGCAAAAGCAGTCCATTGTGATTGACAGCCTTTTTCTGATGGGCCTAAAAAGTACAGAGCTGTCGATAGCATCTTGTACTCTTTCCAGGTGCAGTACTTTAGGAAAAATAATCTGCCAGGAATTACAGTAGTATTAGAGGGTGGGAATTCAATTACAATATTGATTATACATATGTATTTATACACTGCAGAAGTCGAAATGCAGCTGCAAAGGAACCTGAAGCGAACAGATTTGCTGGCTGTTTACAAGCCTGCTGGGTTGTTGGCATGATTGATTACTTTCGCAATAATATTTCAATATTCCAGAGAGCGTATCCTATATATGGAGAAATGACTGTTCCCTCAGGGAGGTCGGAGCTCGTAATGCAAATGTCAAATAATTTTTATATTAAAAACTATATAAAAGGCCTGAATGATTTTTTTTTTTTAGTAGCTTCTTTAATGAATTCACTGTCCTTTGAACCCAAATAATTTCATCTTTAAGCACAAACCCTCAAACCTGTATTTTATAATCTCTGAGAATTTTCTCTTTTAGATTTGATTAAACTGTTGACTTTGGTTCTTATTTAATCTCTATCCAAATGAGGAGCTTTCTTTTTAAGGAACAGAAACAAAAGAGGAGAAACAGACCTTTAAAGTGAAAGATTTATTTAATTTTACTTTTGAACTATTTATTGACTTGAAAACATACAAAAGGTTTATTATTTTACAGCTGGGAAATTGCCAAGGAGAGAATGAGCTAAGAATGATATAGATTATATATCACACTGTATAATTAAGACAGCAAACAGTCTACTGGAAAATATTTTATAGACTACTTCATATAATGGAAAGTTCACAGCGGTCTAACAAAGACCACCTAATATGTCTTTTAATATGAATTCAACTGGAGATTTAAATTAAGGTTTGAACACTGGTGCTTTACAGTCTATCAGTCTTGGTAATGATTACACCTGCCTGTGCAGCTTCATTTTAAAAATCTATTATCATTCAGAATTAACCTACTAGAAAAACTCAGCAGAGATTTGATGTGCTTTTCTTCATTTTTTATTGCTATGTGAGCAGATCTTCTGGAAGCTGCCTTGGACTTTCTTTGCTTCTTTTCTGTAACTTGTGATGAACAGTTTATCATGTATTTTAATACTTATTTTCCTGTTCTGTGTTGAGGAAACTGTTGCAAGTTTCTGATCAATTAAGATACTATTGAAGATGGCAGGCACAAATAAGCTCTTTAAATTTACACATATCTTAATTTTTAGCATGTGTGAAACATTTAGAATTTGGGTGGACATCTGTTCCCATTAAAGTAATCAGGAATGTTACTACTGACTTGACTTGGGACTAGGATCATTACCTCCACGTGATGTTTTATTTCAGTGTCCCCATACAGTGCACCAGTTTTCACTTAAAAGTGCATTCCATGCCTTTCTCTAGAGTTTCTGATCTTTGACATACCATACCTTTATTTTTGTTTCAGGCCTTACAGAAGGAATGTTGTTCTTGCTTCAGGTTTGTACTCCCTGTTTAGTTGTAGGTCTAGTTACACAGTGTTTCGTCAATGCAATTGATGGAATCACAGAATCGCAGAATATCTGGCTTCCCCTCGCTCTGTGCATGGGGGTGTTACTTCAAATCTTTTTGAGTGTTTTGAGAACTTGACATGAAACTGTAGTCCAGAAAGGGAATCCACAGGAGAAATAGCATTTGTTTTCGCTCTTTTTCCATTTTATGGTCGCATTTAGTGGCAGTATTCTGCTTGCTTTACTGCATGGAAAGAATTTGGGCTTTAATAAAAAGGGTTGAAGAAACCCTTGTGGCTATGTTTCCTGATTCTTGATAGTCACGAGACCTCTTTGACTGCTTTATATCCATATAGACACGCTAATGTATCTTGTATCTGTTGTAACACTGAGCTCTCTGGACTTGTTGTCTCCAAAGGGCTAATAAAAATCATTCTATTAACTTTAATTGTCAGGAGGGGAAAAATGTCCTTTGCAGGTTGAAAAGTGAGTTCTGGCTTGGGGGTACAGCTGGCTCCATAAGGGGAGCTCCAAACAGAGATGTGGTGTTGATGGCTCTCTCAGGCTGCTGTCCTGTCCCCCTGGCTGGCTGGGACTAGGTCACACAGTCATATGGAGGGGCTGTCCCTCCCCACATGCTGTGGAGTAGGTGCATGATGCCCTGTGGTGGGTACTGCAAGTTCATAAAAGGCAGCAATGCAAACTTCTGCTGTGTCCTGATGGGTACTCAGAGTCGATCTATGATGTTGAAATCTGTCTTCTTTCCCACTGATTCTTTGGAACCAAGGTTTTCAGGCAACACACGTTAAAAATACGGCTCCCTCACGTACTGCCTGAATTGACGCAGCTGCTTGAAAATGGGCTTTTGAAGAGATTCGAAGCACTCTGTGACAGTCTGACAAAACTTGACATTCATCTTGACCTGACAGCCATAGGGGTGGTGTTGCCATTTCTGTTAGGGTCTTTGTAGTAAATGTTCTCTGGCCAGCCTGCTAATAATATTGGAAAACTCTGGATGTGATGCATGAAGTCGATTAAACGTAACATGTCTTTGAGAAATACTAAGAGATCAAATTCCATTAAATAACACCAATGTTTTGGTTGTGCTATTTATAAAAACTAATGAGAACTTGGAAAGACAGGGATTAAAAATAATTACTTGTCTATTGGCAATTCCTAAGACCAATTTGCTTCACGAGATGGAAACGTATATACCCAGAAAAGCTTTAATACACATCTATATTGATAAAGTTATGAAAAAATCAGACCATTAAATCCTCTGGCATGGATAGCTGCTGTGTATTGAAGCTTCTTGAATCTTCTTCTTTCAAACCTCTCTCACAATACTGCTTATAACACTGTCAGTAACAAGAAAGGTGGGATTCTTCCTGGGCTTGTAGGACCCAGTAGAGCCCTGCTGTCTACACCATTATGTGGTTTCTCTGGTGGCTTCTTGCTCTGTTTTTTTGGCAGCTCCTCATGAAGGCAGGTAGCATCCCTGTCAGGAATGTCAAGCTCTCCTCTGGCCACTTGACATGGGATTGAATGGGGTCTCAGAAGTGGGACCTGGGGTTGGTTTAGGAGGCTAGGAAATGGGGAGGGAGACTTGGAAGGCACAATACATGTGGTCCTCTGCTACAGGCTGAAATTGCTAACAGCTCTCTCCACATAATAAATGTGCAGCTGTGTGTGCTTAAACTGCAGGGTGACACTTAAAAAGGGACAAGGATCTTATGAATAGAACCAAATGCTAGTTACTGGTTATATATCATCCTGGTTAGCTGCATAAAAATGTTTGAGACAAGGAAAAAAGCATATGCAAGTGGCAGAGAGAAAAAGAAAAGACCAATGTGGTTCAAGAATTGAAGGAAAATGAAGGGAGATGAATTGGAGATTATAATTAGAAAGCAAAAGAGTAGGCAGGTTTTCCAGCCTCAGTGGGAAAAGATGATTGACCTGAGCAGCAGGAGGAAAGAAGAGGAAATATTGCTGACAGCTAAAATGCAGAAGCTATTACTTGAGAGACTGACCTCTAAAGGAGACGGGGGGAGGAATTTAAAAAAATCCCAAGCAGTGAAACCTGCAGTGTTCATGCTGGAGTCAGCTCAGTCAAGGAAGCCAGAGAAACAACGTTTGAAAGCTAGAGTATATTAAACGAAATTGCTAAGGCTATTACGTACATGTTGTTTCACGTGTTGTGCTGACATATATTTTTAATGCTTGTACTTCATTCCTTGTGTTTATCAAAGGTTGTCAAAACACACAGTATTTGGTAAAGATGCTGAAGATGCAGGATGAGACTAGTAAAACAAGGCAGAGGACAATAAAGAGGGTGGTACTGGCTATTTAGGGCCATTTCCTCCCATGCTTTCTTCCCCCATTCTTTGCTGGGCAAATCAGTGCATGAGAAGCATTTGCTCAAGGAAATCCCTCTTGTGGTCACCAGGTATTTCATTCCTCCAAAATACCTTCCAGTGATAAATAATACAGGATTTTCTTGAAAATACAAAGTAAAGGGTCAGCTCTTTATCCAGGGTAGACAGGAATCATGCTGTAAAATTACGCTGGACAGTGTGTTTCTTTCCTGATGCCTGAAGTACTCCTGGGAATCCTCAGGGCTTTCTGTAACCTCCAATTCAGCAGTGTAAAATAATGTGAATTTTCTGAAGAGTGAGGCTGAGTGATTTAACCCCCACCATTACAGCCCTGCTACATGAGGTCGAAGGCTGAGGGCACGCAGCTGGATATGAGCAGGTTTGCCCATCTGGGGGCTTGGGTAGACACAACCATACTCTGAACCTGGGCTGAGTGTTGTCTGCCTTGCAGCCCTCACACTCCTCTCTCTCTCTGTGGATTGCTGCGCTTTGTAACAGAGTGGGACCATTTGTCAGCTTCTTTTTCTTTTGTCCTTTTGGTTATGAAATTCCATTGATAGTTTTTTATTCTCTTACAAATTACATATCATAAAAGACTGTTCTCATTGCTACTCATTTCTGCTTTTTTCACGTTGCTTTTAGTCCTATTTCCTTTGCTCCTTCCTTTCTTAATCAAGATTTCTCTTACCTGAAAAGACATATCCTATAAACAGAACCATGCTTTTAGGTGTCTAATAAGGCACTTTTACTCATAATTAGGATTTATTTAACAGTTTTGTTTATTGCTAATCATTGCCTTCTGCTATGGAAATTGGCCTCCTGCAAGACCATGTGAATATGTGGGTGTGTAAAATAATTACTTGTCATGCTTGATCCTTTTTTTTTAGATAACAAATTAGGTTCTAATAATTAGGTCTTGATCACTGACATCTAGCCAATTGTCCCCCTTCACCCCCTTCCCTTTTTTTCTTTCTTTTTAAGTAT
This sequence comes from Jacana jacana, assembly GCA_013400555.1. NCBI lineage: Eukaryota > Metazoa > Chordata > Aves > Charadriiformes > Jacanidae > Jacana > Jacana jacana. The sequence continues at coordinate 64,530 of VZTM01040210.1, forward strand.
GATCAAACCATTTGCATTCACCAGACGAAAACCTAATGGAAATTTACCTCAAGCATGTGTTCATCTAGGTGACAGTCAAATTTCAGAGGCATTCCAGAGCACATAGAAAACATCCAAGATCACAACTGGCATATTTGCTTCCTCAGGCCACAGTATTTGGAGGCCTTATGCTGCAAGAAAACCCACTAGCTGCCAATACCAATATACCTTTAAAAATCAAGCTCCTAGTTAGTCCTGGCCTGAGATTATATATGAGCATGTCTCCTTCCCAAGATAACTCTGCATGTTTTCGATATCATAATATCAGCACCAAAGGGAGAGAGCAGCTGATATGTCAGCCCTGGTCTTGTACAGTGCCTGATGCCCGAGAATCTTCAGCTGTGGCGCAGTTTTTCCTTTTGCAAATGCATTGCCTTGATCCCCATCTAGGATTAATTTTCACATGGCAGCAGTTCATTACAGTGAACAATGTTGACTGCCTTTAATGTGAGAGGAAAAGGAGAGTTTAATAAAGAGCATGGGACCTCCATCCTCTGTGCAGGCCATCCTAGAGGTGCTTGTCTGAAGGCTGCTGCATTAGAATTGCTCTGTTGTGCTTCCAATATATGAAATTATCCTAAAACCAAGCAACAAAAATGTAATAACTGAAAACGACAATGACATTCCCTCCCTCCTCCCCCCCCAGACCTTAACAAGAGATATTTGTGGGTAGTGGGATGTGATGTTTAAATCCTCGCAGCCCTCTTATCTGTCTGCAGAAAACATACAGTGCAATCCCTGTGGCATTCCCAGTGGCTCCAGCTCAGCAAAGTAGCTTGGCGTGTCCTGAATTTCAAGTGTGGTTCCAGAAGGACTGCTCATATGCCTAACGTTACACAGCGCATGTGATTATCTTGTTAGGAGACAGAGAGAAAGATTAATCTTGCAAGATTGCAAGCACAAATGTATTTTCTTCACGTGCAACCTAGGTGTAACCAGCACTAAACCAAAGCCAGGACTAACCTGTGTCACAGAGACCTTCCCCTTTTTGTGCTGATCCGTTAGTTTCACAAAGATGCAAGATGGTCTCCCCCCCCCAGTATAAATATCTGCATTCTGAAGTGAAACTACAAAGTGAGCATCTATATTTCTCTTTGTCAAGGACCTGTTTTCTTCTATTTGTCTTTAACATTTGTCAGCTGGTAAATTATGCACAGTTTTTTTTTCTGTTTCTCCTATTTTTTAGCCAGCCGTAATTATGCTAGCTGATTCCCGTGTAGACTTGTTTTCAGCTGCATTGCTTACATGCCTTTTTAATAGACTGTAATTTTTGTTAAGTAAGTTATGTCAGATTAACTACTTCCGATAAGATGCGGTATTATACTTGGGTTTTCTATTTCTCCCAGCTGGATGCACAGAATATGTCACTGCTGACTTGCTTTCTCCTGCCTCCCTTTAGCTAAATGGCAATATGCCACTGCAGCAAAACTTCTGTTTGAGGATTCGTTGGCTTTTTTTGTTGGCTAGTAATGAGGCTTTGAGGTAGCTCACTGCTCCTGATTAGTGACAGAGTGCACAAAGGAAGGAGGAGTGCAAACCAATCATTAACTTACAGTGAAAGCCTCAGCATTCAAGTTCATAAAGATGAGGAGAGACTGTTAAATCCTTTCTGTTCAGATTTGGCTCTTTTGGGGGGTTTTTTGGGGCCTGTCTTGGTTTCTGGAAATAACCACTTGATGTGTTGATTATAATCCCGTTCTTGCTGAGCTCACGTTACCTTTGTGTTCCCAGCACCATGGCTTTGGTTTCTGCTGCAGTCCCCATCATCAGTAGCATCATTGAAGGTTTGGGCTTGATGAAGTTGAAGCTGGGCTTTGTACTTGGCTGGTTGCTCGTGGATGTGGGGGACCTGGAATATCTCTGAGGCTTGGACCAAGGGTGGCAGACGAGGTGGATGTCAGCTGCTGCACCGCCAGCAGAAAGCTTTTACAGCTGCCATGTGCGGCCTCTGCCCCATCTTTTCCTGGTGCAGGATGTGCAAAGCCACTGGCTTGGGGCTTGTGTCTCAGAGTTTGAAACACAGTTGAGAGGAGTTCAGTGCTTGTTCACGGGCTGCAACTGCTCTTCTCTAGGCTGGTGCCCACTCCAGGCTGCAAAGTGTCCAGGGAGCCTCTGAGTGTGCTCACAGCTGTCTAAAATAGCAGAGCCAGTATAGAAATCTCCAGCTACTACCTTTCCTTTGTTTTACTGATTGAAGAGAAACCAACATGTTCCATGAATCTCCACTGGTTGAAATAGCTACGTTTCACTCTGCAATAGCTTCAGCATAGTTCTGTAGCCATACAACAGAGTTCCTTTATCACACAGATTTCAGCTTGAGTCATGATGTTAATAGCTTTACCAGGTTTTGTTGTTTTAATGCAGTACAGTGAGATATATTTCTGGGTGCTCAAATGAAAGAGGATTAGCTGCTGGAAACTGTTTATTTGTCTTACAGTTTCTTTAAAGAAGTAAATAAAATGTGAAAATAATGGTACTGTACATTTCAAATAATAGGCTATTTTCTGCCCTGGTTTCATGCTGGAACGCATGTCATTTGTCAAATGTGAGGATGATAGAACGAATCGTATAAGTCATCTTAAATGTGATTTGCCACCTGCCTGATTGTTCAAAGTGTATGCATGCTTAATTAACCTAATTAGTCAATGCATGTATAAGAAGAAAATTTACAGGCTCTCTGTTGTCTTAAATAAAGCATTTTTGTTTTTCTAGGATAAATAATTCATTATAGAGCTGAGTGCTAGACTGTAATGCTGAAGAGCTGGTTTCTTGTATAATAAAAAAAAGCAGAATTATGGTGGTTCTTCCTCTTTCCCTTTGGCTTCTCTTTAGACAGGAATTTCATGGAAGGAAAGGTAAACCTCTGCACTAGAGGAACACAAATTCCCTTCCAAAAGAGAAACAGAGAGTACACTAGCTTCGACACCATGGGAATTTTCATGTGCAAGATGATGTCTGCTTTGGCACAGATGCAAACTGCAACATGTGCATGATTATCTTTGAAAGTGAAATAATTAACATGCTGAAAAACATGTCATGCTGAAAAACATGACAAGAGTTCATATAGCTTGAGTTGCTGTGCTTCAGAGGTTGTCCACTACTTAGGACAGTATTGTAAACACACCAAGGGACAGCAGCTGTATCTCTCTGGTAGGAACAACGCTTCACATCTGTACTGGAACAATGTAGTACAGTCAAACTGTAAACGTGGATAGGTGGATAATCTCAAATGTTTATAAACTCACATCATCATTAGCTGCAGAAAACCGCTGTGAGAAAAAACATCTGAATCAAAGGAGGTCCTGAAAGTCAAAGATAGACAAGAAATTGCAGATTTTAGATAACTGCTGGTTATTGATATGTGCCAGCCTACAGAGCATGTTGCCCATGTCTTCCTAACTTAGCATGAGAAGAATGTCCATCACCATGAGATGCTGCTGTTGCAGGTGGTGCCTAATTCTATGAACTTATAGCTACTTTCTTGCAGTGATTTCTTTAGGGACCTGTGTCGAAAATGAACCTCCCTGCTGTTTTTGCTGCTATCTGCTAGTGGTAAGAATGGAATGTAGTGTGAAGATGGGAAGAGAATTTACTAGTTGATTCTGTACTTTAAAGTGGTCTAAACCATCCAGAGTAGAATAGATTTGGTTTAGGGTTTGGATCTGTTTTTCTTACTGGCTCTGTAAGTAAAAATATAAAATGAGTTAAATACATGTTCTTTAATAACTGGTAAGCTTTGCTTTCGACAACGTATCCTGCTTCCTGACCTCCAATTCCATAGGAAAGCTCCTTAAACCTAATTATCCATTCAAATATGTGGCTTGATGTTGCCAAGACCAGTGAAATTATTGGTGGGAATCACTGGCTGGAGCTGAAGTAGGATCAAGGCTGTTACCTGGGTGAATTTGTAGTGCTGTCGTATTTACCACTGTTTTTTACAGTTCTCTGCACAGAGCGGTGAAGTTCAAGCTTTACAATTCTCTGTGGCAGGTTTGGTGACCAAAGCAGAATCTGTGGTGAGGGGATACTTAAAGACATTTATTTTGCTCGGTTTGCACACACGGATTAGTGCAGAATTCCTGCAAAGCAAATTAGAATGAAACTGCATAATTGATACATTAAAACCATGAAGCCGACTGTGACTCCAACTGGAAATGAAAAGCAGGCTGTTTCAAGGTGTTGTGGCCCTGTCCTAGTAATCCTGCTTGGTTTAGTAAATTTTTAAGTGGGAGACGATCAGAAAAGCAATGTGTTCCAGGGGCTCTGCTCCCGTGCACTGGGGTCAGCTCAGTGGACTCGCTTGTTTGTGTCATTAGTGTTGCCGGGTGAAGGATGCTCTCATCTCCTCACTGCATGGTATACTGCTTTCCTGCCTGTTTGAGGTCTCTTGTGGAAACTTGACCTGTCCACAACAATTTCAGCTGTGAGGAAACTGCCTGTTTGTGATGATTTCTGCAGGTTTGGGGCTGAAGTCTTTCAGCATTTTATGAAAATGTTTTATCAGCCCTTGGTGTCTGCAGCGTTTTCATTGCTACTCTACCTGCATGGCCAATAGGCTTTGGAGATATAGATATATCTGTGCCACAAAACCTCTCAGAGAGAGGAATAGAGGCACTCTTATTTTCTGCTTGGAAGCTGAGGCAGAGAGGGTGGATCTCAGACCCACCAGTGTGTGGAAGCCACTGGGGGGACCAGTGATGGACTTCACAGCTCTGAGCCAGGTTCTGGGATGTAAGGGGGAGGCTCTGGGTATTTCAGGATGGATTTCATGAGATCAGAGTGAATGCTAACCCCAAATGAATACGTGGATGAGCAAGAGAGTGAGTGTGTCAGGCTCTTGAGAGATGGGATGTACAGGTGCTTTTCTCGGTGCTACCAGGAGGTGCCTCTCTCTACTTGGGATTTATGGCCCATGACGGAAACTGCTGTAGCCTTCTGTAGCAAAAATTGCTCAGGCTCACTCCTGTTTCTCTCCAAAAGACTTGTGCTGGTGCTGTGGACGTTGTGCACAGTAGCCCAGTGGCTAGAAGGCTAGGATCAGGAAGATGACTGTTTCTCTCTTTTTAGTGGGGGAAGTCAGAGCCTCACATTTCATTTCCACCTCTGTGTGTTTTCCTGGGCCAGTCCTGGGGCTATGCCTGGGGATGGCTCTGCATTGTGCTTCACAGTCCTGCTCCTCACAGACATACATGGAGATGAAATCCATCCCTTTGCATGTCCTGGTTTCTTTCAGGGGGGAGCCAGGGATGACTGCAGTAAGGGAGATGAGATGCATTTCAGCAAGTCTCCTGATGTGGGTCATGGGGAGCCAGGAGCTCAGGGAGCTCACTTGCTCTCTCCTCAGCCTTGGCCTCTGCACCTTAAGCTAAAGTGTGCAGGAGAGGATTTATAATACACAGGGGTAGGCAAAGAGTGCTCTGTGCCCTGGTGATTTGAGTTTTCCTTTGGCGACACTTGGGTGTTTCTATGCATTTTCTTCAAAATTGCATACTGTAGGATACATGCAATGACTGGAACACGTACGAAACCCTCTTGCTTGCTCTAACCCTAGGCTCTTATTCCTCTACTGCTCAGCCAAGCCTACAGGCCTAGAGAGGGGGTTCCCAAACAGCATGTTTTATAATTTTCCAATTGCTCTGATAGTTAAGAACAATTCAAGTTTTATGAAATGCTTGCTGGGTTATCGAGTTTGTAGGATATGTTCCTGATCTTCTACAGGAGAGCTGCATGGAGACCTGAGAGCAGCAATCAGACTGGGTGAGAGGAGGTGGAAACTCCATTAATTGGTGCTGCTGTCCAAAGAGGCATGTTAAGATGTAGGCAAATGGTGCTCCATTTGCTTGCCTGCTTGCTTCTTGTTTCTCCACCTGTATATCTTAATTCAATCTAGAGGCGTGCTAACAACCCAAGACATTGCATTCCTTAGTTTATTGCTTTATTTTCTGGCTTTGTTGTCTTCACCATTGTATTTTAGGCCAAATTTTGGACCTATTCTATTTGGCAATGTCACTTTCCAAAAGTGAGATACCTGTTTTGCTATTTATGTATCCTCAGTGCTGAGAGCTTCCTGTGTGTCTGATCCCATTCACTGCATTTAACCTATCATAAATGCAAATAACGATAATTAGATGGTGAATACGCTATTATAGATGCAGTTCGGTGCATATTTCACTGATTGGGCCAAATCAGGAAGCTATGCAATGCGTGCTGGCAGCTTTGTGAGTAAAAGTGCTTATTACTTATCTCAGATTGTAATGCGCTATCAATTAATTGCTCACAAATCTCTGGTGTCAGTTTGTGTGGGTTGTGAGGAGTGGTAAATCATTAACTTTCAGTGGCACAGAGTTTGAATTACAATGCCAGTCCTGCAAGGTAGGAAATTTGCAAGTGCAGTCTGGTGGAAAGAATCCTTTTGTCTGCCAGCATCCTGCTGGTGAGGCCAGGAACACACGCCTGCACCCCGGCTTCTTGAGAGCCTCTCCTCTCTTGCCTGTGTCCATCCTCTGGGTCCCAGCCCCAGAGCACGGTGCTTTTGGCAGTGGCTGCCTCCTGTCCTCCTCCCTTACCCGACACACACCCGCTGGGCTCCTGGGGAGCTGGTACCTGGAGGAGGAACCCTGTCAGCCATGTGTCACTCCTCAGCCCCTCCTGAATCGCAACAGATGCTGAAACCAAACAATGCACTCCCAGAGAGCAAGCTGGTGTGTGATCAGCAAACACGGCACTACAACAAAGCCCAAACCAGAAAAAACAACCACCACGATAAAAGGAGGTAGAAGAATAAAAAGTGTCTGTGATTTGGCAGACAGCTAAAATGCATGGCAGTGATCGTGCCGCTGCGAGCATGGGAACAAATCTAATTCTCGGGGCACTTAGAAACTAACTGAACGTTTGTCTTTAGAAGGCAGCGGGGCAATAGCCATGATTAACTTGCTTAGGAGCTGCCTTAAAGCATTTGTATTTTTTTTATTTTTGTATCTAATGTTAATTGAGTTAAGAGTGCCAAGGCTTGATTTGTATTTTACAAGAATTGGAGGCACAGAAAGAATAAGAAACTTTTCTTTCCCAGAGCCTAGAAGGAATCCTGTCAATAGAACTGGAGGGAATAAGACCAGGTCTCATGAGTATCATCCTCTCGCAGTGACTATACCCTGATTTTTTAAAAATCACGTAATGCTTTGAAAGCAAGTATTGGAAATTAAATAATTAGCTTTCTTGTTCCAAGCCTCAGTGTTTCTTTTTAGGATGGGAACCTTGCTTATTTTTATTTCACTGTGGGATAACCAGTATGTGTAAGCAATCTTCCTGCTGAAACTCAAATGAAAACAAGGCACTGTCATTTTAGTGTAAAGAGGAGGGTACAGAAAAGACTCTGATGATATCACCTAACTATTTCGCTTTGTCTCCATAGAACTATCCTGCTGTATGTGCCTGTTTTCAATTAGTCATCTCAGGCAAAGCTACCACCATTGTAGTAAAGACATCGATATTCAGCTGGTGTAAACTGTAACTGGGATGGTTATGTGAATTGATGAGCATTTTTGGTACACTTTTTGGCCTATGATATATTCAGCTGACAAGGAGCATTGGGCACCCTGCAGTTAGAAGCAGGCTGCTAGGCACATAAATGGAGATAGTGCTCAGGACCAGGCAAATCTGCTCCCTGGGATCTCGGGCTCCTTTCCTAGCTGAACTAGCACAGTGCAAATCTCCCTTTCCATCTTCTGCTGTGGTTACCCTTTCTCTGCTATCCAAAGAGTCATCCTTCTGCTCCCACTGAATCTGCAGTGACTGGTGTCTTTGGAAAGAGTGTCTGTTGTTCTCTTTGTTCCTCTCCCAATATTTTTCAAGCGGATCTTATAACCTTGGACAGAGTTTAAGGGTGTTCAGTGTAATCCTTCTTTGAAGCATCACATGATGGATACAAGGTCTGACAACAATTCTGCTCTGCCTTTAACAACAGTCACACTAGAGAAAGGTCCAAAGTCAACATGTGGCATTTCAGAAGGTGCTCTGTTTCTGAGTCCCCAAGTCATAAGCAATCTTTTTTTTTTGCTCAAACTTCGGTTCTAAGTGGAAAATTACAATCTTTCCCACAGGTCTGACCTAGAGAGCTGGACTCACGTGCAGCTGAGTTTCATTGCATTTTAACCATGCATTTCCTTGTAATCAAAAAAGAGGTCCCATTAGTTTGAAAGAAAAAAAAAAATCTTAAAAGATGTAACAGGTCTGTAACTGCAGAATCGCTACCTGTATGTCTGTTATTTAAAGATCACCAAGCCCTGAGCACGCAGAGGAGACTGGCCTCACCTTCCTTTGGGGGAGACTCGAGTGTTTGCTGCTCTGTGTTTACCTTGGTCAGCATTGCTGCAGAATAATTTATGTTGCTGAGTTTTTTGTGGCCACGCCGTATATTTTGGTCCTGTGGCATTGGAGTGTTGACATGAAGACACTGTTGCAAATTACACACCACGGGTCGAGGACTTCAGACCAGGCATGCTTTGACCTGAAGTAAATTTCTGTAGAAATGAGATGGGAATATATAAAAGCTGTTTATCTCTACTGGTTCAAAATGCTTTGCTGCTACAGGAAGGCATGTACCGAGCTTCCTAATGGAATGCTGTATTGTAGTTTATCACCTTTGGAGGAGGACAAGCAGGGCTAAACCTTCAAATGTCTTTTCAGTTTGTGTGTGGGTATTTTCAGTGTTATCTGATCTATGAATAGAAAAAAAGAAAAGGAAGGACTAATCAGGACAAGGACTGCTTAGCATATATGAAAGCTGATGTGCCTTTCACACATGCCAGTCAAAAGGGAGTGCTTACTAAAAAGCAGTAGTGATTATTGCTGAATTCGTGTGTGTAAGGGATTTTTGTGTGTCTGTAACCACAAGGGAGTTGTCAGTTACCTGCAAAGGGAAAAGTGCATTTGCTGGAGGAATCTTCATCCTTTTTCTTCCTTTTTCTGTAATCTCATCTCCTAGGACATTTGTGTTTAGTTTGATCAGTTCTGTGGGCACTGTGTGGCTGGTCAGGCTTGGTGTAGTTCAAACAGCTTTTGTACCATGTGGCACCATCAGCAGTGCAGGTAAGGTCCTACCATCAGGAGGAGCAGTTCTGGCAATTCTCACCTCTGACGGTGGGGCTCATGTTCTCTCATGGGGCTCTGCTGGGATGATGAAGTGCTCTGTGTATGTGTTGAAGTTCAGACCCTACAGGTTGGGAAGGTTCTGCAGCCATACCCTGCAGAAGCTTTTGTCTTGTCTTTGGCTCTCTTTAAGCTGAGTCTAGGGCAAAGCTGCTGCAACCTCCTCATATGGGGAGTGTGAGATCAAATGTTCCATTTGCAGAAAAGAAAGGTGGGACCAATCATAGTGAGTCCAATACTGATGCAAATAATAGAGACTTTTATTAAAATGTAACTCTAGCCACTCTGGTGCTATTAGCTACAATAAAAATGTTTTATTTATTCTATCTGCAGTATTTCCACTTTATGATACATACTAGGAACTCCGATAAGTTCATTTATTTGTCATTTGAGCAGTGAAATATGAAGGAAGAGTTGGAATCTATAGTGTTATTATGTGGGAGTTATTTGTGCCTTGTGTTCAATATTGCAGATGACAATGACTCTTCTTTGGTTCCAGTCTTTCATCTGGCATGAAGGTTGCTAAACCTCACAGTTGGTTTCTGAATGAGAGAAGGGGAAGGGAGGAGTGCTGGCATGTCGTGCTTGATGTGGCCATGAGATAATAACTGTGCTAAGCAAGTGTTGCAAAATAAATGTAAATGGTTAAATTCAGCTGCACAAGAATATTTATTTCAGTTTCACCTGCCCTGTTGTATAAGCTAGACTTCTTGCTTGGTCCCAACTAGTTTAAACAGCTGAATATTGAGGACCAAATCACAGAGTTAAGGCAGCTTGCAAATATGTTAGCTGAATTCTCTCCCAGAAGGGAAAAAAAAGAACCCAAACTAAATTTTCTAGATAAATTATTCATTGTGAATCATTGACTTAATTCTCATAATAAGTGGTTTCCTACCCTTGGTTCTATTGACTAATTACTGTGTTTAATGTTTTTACTGGCTTTTGTTTTCTATGCAATTTAATTTTGCTGGGATGAAAGAGTCTGGAAAAGTCCAAGAGAGGGACTGAAAGCTCTGTGTCTGTGCTGGTGTCGCTCCCACTGAGAGCCAGGGAGTCAGCTATGGATTCTGCTGTAGCCATTCACAGCTAAATTATGCTCAGTAAAAATAGAGGAAGAATTGTCTCCTGAGTAGTGCAGCCTCACCTTAGGCTTTTTGCTGTGGAGAAAGCCATGCTGCTATGCATTAGGTGGTACTATTTTCTGCTGTCTTTGACCAGCTTCACCAGCTTACAGCTGCAGGCCCGATCCCTTTCCACTTCTCTTTCAAAGCTCTGTAGCACACATGCCAATGTGTGTGCAGAACCTCTGCCTCCCTGGGACTCCTGTCTGTCTCTCTTCTGCTTCCAGTCTCTGACAGAGGTTTTGCCAGGGACTACCCAAATAGGTTAGTTTGGAGCTGAAGAGAGAGATGGCAGAGTGTGGCAAGAAGAGCCTCTTACATGCCTGGCACCCCTTGCCCCCTGTAACAATTGTGTTTGATGTCTCCAAGACTAACAGCAATACAGTTTTCTCAGCACAGACCGAGATTAGCAGATTGAGGTTAGTTTCATGGTTATGAGAATATGCTTTGGAATTTATCTACAAGCTGTTTTATCAAAAAGAACTGATTGTTGACTGATTTTTCAGTATCAAAAATATCACCAGGTTTGACATAGCATCAAAATACCCTACTCAGGATCCTGGATGTTTCCTCTGCTGTGCAGTCACAAAGCAGAGCTGTGTCCTGTCCCAGAGGCTATAGCAAGGCATTTCTCAAATTCTCTAAGGAGAAATTCAATCCTGAATTGGGTGCCTATGCTCTGTAGTTGAAAATATTGGCGAATGAGCTAGAAAAGCTTTTGAAGGAAACTCCTGAAGTGTGAATTCACAGTCTGACACTTGAACAGCTGAAGGTGATGCTACAGCAAAGTTATAGCTGTCTCCCTCAGGAAGCCATAAGGAGGATGGGTAGAAAAGGAGGGTATGTATTACAATTGCCTTCAGTGGTGCATTTGTGCCTATAGATACTGTACAGATGGATCTATTAAAATGAACACGTGATGTGACTGATAATTTTCCAGTAATGAATATTAAAAGAGTTCCTGTTTCCCTCTAAATGCTGATAATGCTGTGTTACATCACATGAAACAGTGAAGCTCTAACTGGTATTACTGAAAGAATACTGAATTTGAAGAATTTAAAGGAATGTGAAACTGGAAGTGCAGTTTGAATAAATCTTATCAAGTGCTCTTCTAACAAAAGTACCTTTGACTTCTGTTGCACACAGATTATTTGCATGACCTAAGGAAAAGTCTGGAGATTATTTACTATCTCAGTTACAGAGTTCTGTTTGAGTTTCCAGCAACGTGTGCAGATACAAAGGCAGATACAAATTAAAAGGGTACCAGGGATTTTCTTTTTTTAACTGAGTAGAAGAAGCTTTGTACCTTGTTACAAGCCAGCTCCAGCCCACTGACAGGAATTTTATTAGCTTTTCTGATAATTTATCATGTTTTGAGGATTATTATTATTTTTTTAAAAATTTTTAGTATTCTTATGACAACCTCAGGATTTCATGTTGAAATCTGAACTGTGGTGATTTCTCTGAACCTTTCCTTCTCTCTTTTTCTCCTCTCTAAATTGTGACATGAGCAAGTTAAACCTTTCAAATACTATTTTATACATTTTATGTCATGAGGACAAGCACTGAGGCTGGTCTTAGTTTCTGGAATTGTTTGAGGACAGACTAGAGGGTAACCAAGCACTGATTCTGTAGTAATAGGGCTAGCTTGGGTAACCAGCGTCCCCCCCCCTCCAGTGATGAGGGCAGGACCTGACAGCACTGCACCACGCTCCCGTCTGAACTGATGACTCCATGTCATAGGAACAGAGCTGAGAGCCCCTCTCCTCCTTGATATTTCAGGCCACAGTAGCTCTTTGGAAGACCTGGAGAGCTGTCTGTGCTCCCCGGGGGGAGAAGAGACTTGAATTCCCCATTGTTAGCAAGGCCTCATTCCTGGCATAGCTTTCCATCCTCTGTGACCCGAAAAGCTAAATCCCAGCAGTGGTGCTGATTTGCTTCATTTTTATGTTGATTTTAATAGATCTATTTCCTGGGTGGAGGACTGCTTAACATCAGAATGGAAGCAGGATTGAGTGTTTCCAGTTTTTGGTGTGCGTGAGGGTAAAATGAAGCCAATAGTAGTTATTTAGCACAAAGGGACATTGGGAAGCTCATCAGGTAGAGCACTTTCCAGCTGTTCACAACAAGCTATTAGAACACATCCATAAAGTTAACTCTTAAGACTGAAGAGCTGAGGCAAATTCCAATAGAAGTTTACTGCTTAATTATAAGTAGAACAGTATTGCAAATGTGGCACCAAATCAGAACTATTTTAAAAGCATGCTCTGGTATGTCTATAAATCATGAAAAGAGAAAAGCGGTGCAAACCTCATGAGAATTTTCCTAACATCTCTTTGCCGTCTTCCCCTTCTTGTCTCAGGCTCTATTTGCAGTGATTCATGAAAAAAGCCCTGAAGAGCTGACATTTGGGCTTTGGTCCTTGACACTTAAGTAAAATACTTTAAAGTGTAGTTTGGGAGCTTTAGACTCCTTCCTTCCACTCACTCTCTCAAACACTTTTGAAGTGAAAAAAGCACTGGCGGATGTTGGTTTTCAGTTTTTCCTTTCTTCTGACTTATTCTGTTCTCTGGGGTGCTTGTGGAAAGCGAATCGTTTCAAGGCAGCGTTACCAGCCCACTTGTAGGTTGTAAGCTCAGGGGGTTCAGGACTGTGGCAAACACTGTTACTTTGTTTGCCCAGCTATTTGAAGAAAGTCAGCGAATACAATGGCAGTGTGAACAGCTATGTTAACGTAAGGAAAGAGTGAAGAGTTAACGTGCAGGAATGCACAATAAAATTATTAGGGTTTTTCTACTGCAGACCTGCCTATGAAACTAATAAAGATAGCACTTAGCACCTTTGCAAAGCTTTGTTTTCAAAGATCCCTACCTAATTCCTTCTGAAATAGCTGTGGGAGTGGCTGAAAATAATTCAAAGTCTTTGTGTCTCCTATATGCAGAGGAAAAACCTTTGAATCCATAAACAAAGACTGTTATACTCTTTCCATGTGGGTCTAGGATGAAGGGGTAGCTGAGCCAGCAGCTCCCAAGGCCTCATTCAGCCTTTGTGTTTGTGTCTGTGCTTCCCTGCCAGATCTAACTATGCGCACTGCACGTAAAGTCAGAGGAAATAGAAGGCTGCGTTCAGTAATGTATTCATACACACAAACCAATCTTACTGGAAACAATTAATAATAATGGACCAGACCATGATCTTGGTTATACTGATGAAACTCTATCGTAACTCTATTGACTACGCTATATACATTTCCCAATTAGCATATTTTTTTGTTTCACCATAAAGTAGCATGATATGTTGTAAGGGTCAATAATGTCTCATGCTGACAAAGTACTTTTTCAGCCCATTTCATCCATAAGGCTGTGGGTACCAAGTTTCAACATGTGCACACTTCAAAAACGCTGGGGAGGCTGCGTCTCAGCAGGAGCCCTGAGGAATAGCCCTTGATCCTAAGAGCATTAAACAAGAAATACACAAGGGGTAATTAGGTGGCAGCAGCTCAAGTTTATATTAAACATCCTGCAGCTGTATCAACCAAATTCTCTTGTCAGTGTTGGCTACTATAGCTCTAAGCTATTCACAATACAGCTTTTTACTGAAGTCAGCCATAGTTCTTGTGGAGATGACAAGTGGTTTATAGTTCTGAGATGCATCCAGCTCTGTCTTCTGCAGCCCAACATGACTGGGGCTTCTCCCAGGGCGAAAGGGTTTTTTCCTTATGCTGATTGCTAAATTTCAACACTAAATAGTTGTAGGCAGAGAGATGTGTACTGTCTGACACAAGAATTATTGTTTTGTTAAAGCAAAATCACCGTGCACCCTGGTAGAACCCAGCACCTCATTCCCAGTGATCTGTTTCTACAGAGAAAATAACTTTTCATTGTAGAGTCAAAGAGTTAGTAAGTAAAATTGAAGTGCCCCTCAAAAGGGTTGTGAAGCTATTCAGAGGTGAAGTGACTAGTTCTAGGTGAGGCAAGAGATGAAACTTGCATTGCCAACATTTTGGAAGTGTCATTTTCCAGTTATATTCCTGAAAATAAGCCTAAGAGTATACATCAAATTAAAGTAATCTGCTTGGATCACATCTGCTTGCATGCTTGTCTGCAATCATTACCTTTCCATCAAAGATGTGAGTCATGTGAACCTCAAAAGAAAAATCAGAACAGAATATTCCCAATATTTTTCCACCAAATTCTGCTCTTCTCCCCAGTTTCTTTCTGGTGTGACTTTCCTTTTGCTACTCAGATGTTTTGTTTGATTCATTTTGTTGCTAAAGACAAATGAGACAAGGATGTGCATGGATTTTTCTATTTGTAAATGAGCACTACAAAGGAGAAGATATGACATAAAATAACGTCTCCACCTTACAGTAAACAAAACCGGCTACTATACAATGAAGAGAATGACAGGAGCACGTTGTATCTGTCAAAATGACACAGGACATCCGTGTAGTAAAAAGTGCTGCTAAGAAATCCTTTCAAGTGTTTAATGAGGGAAAACAGATCGTTAAAGTATGGATTTGATTTTTTGGAAAGAACAATGCCTGCTGCTTTTGACAATGGCTCTTGGGTTGTTTGTAATCAATAGATTATCACACAGTTCTTTCAGGCCCTTCTGCAGAGTGCTGTTGTGTCAGTACCTGATTCGGAAAGAAGCTGAACTGATTTATTAATTAACTGCTTTGTAGTGAAATCATCACCTATCAGACTCCAGCATCTAGAGGTCACCAGATAAATAATGTGCTAGGAGACCCTGGCTATGCCTGGGGCCTGTTTGCAGGAGTGAAATGAGAAAGGAGGGACAAAATCTCAGTACAGCATCCCTGCAAGTGCCTCTAAAGACTAGCATGAACAAGATGAAATCTGCAGCTGGTGGTAGAGCAGAGACAGGACTGGAGTTTAGAGGTTTTTTTGGTGTGTATACTTGGATGGACAGGAGCTGGGCAGATGTTTGAAATATTTAAATTTGCAGAGGGCAATGCCCCCTTAATTTCAGTCTTTCTGCAAGCTGACACTGCTCTTACAGCAGGAGAGCGGTGTAGCTGTAAATAAATAGAGATAAATAAAGTTTGCCCAGCTTCAATCTCGGCAGCAGAGGTTTTACCATCATCTGCCCCCCAAGCCCAGAAAAGCAGGCTCTTGGCTGAGCTGTGCAGTCCAGCCAACCCCAGTGGTCAGCCTGGCTGCCTGGCTCTGTGTCCGGCAACCTGCAGCTGTTTCCCACTGATGCTGCAGACTGACGGAGCCCTTTTGCCACTTAGAAGGAAATTCTTCTTCCTTTAAAACCAGATTAATTTGTGCCTTTCAGTTGTTTTTTTTTGTGGCATGGAATACATCTCTAGTTAATACCCCTCATTATGGATTTCCTTAATTATTTGGTTTCCCAGCGGTTTAGTAATCTAATATGACTCTAGGGACAACTCCTCGCCTGAGATTACAGCCTAAGTATCTAATGTTATATGGGATCCAGAGATTAGCAGAACTAAAATCCTCTGGGGCCAGACAGTGCCAGTGAACTTGATGGGGAACTGCCAGGATCTGGCTGTAACCACAGGAGACAGAAGTCAAATAACGGTGCACCTGGATAACCAGAAACACACCGGCTCACCCACCAGTCCAGCCTCTCCCGTCCCCAAGTCTTATTTGTTATTGTAGGGTCATAGGGATTGGAAGCAGGGGACAAAATCGGCGTGAGGTTTGTTAGAGCATTACCACAGATCATTTGTAGTTCTTGCAAAGGGACGTCTGTCGTGATACACAAAGAGTATTAGTACTGAGGGTATGGGAGAAGGGAAGGAAGAGGCTCTTTTTTGCTGTGCTGCTATTCCCTCCTGTTTTCTGGCTGCCGAAACACACTCATTATCTTAGGAACTGTTACTGTTATTTGTCTGATGCAGAGTAGTGAATCACAGCCCAGTCGGAGGGAGGGTTCCAGGTTTTGATTGAATCCCAAACCAGACAGGTCCTATTATCCTTCTTTTTGTCTTTTATTCAAATGTGCCTGAATCATTATAGATTTTAACATAAGGTACTGAAAAATATGCAAATTTCTGTAGGACTTCAGGCTTCTGAGATTTAAATTTTGCAGAACCAGCTAGTAGATTTCAACATCTTCATGCAACACTATACCTGCAAACCTGGTCGCTAAAATGTGCCTTTTTTCTTTTTCCTAGATGAGTTCCAGTTATGGTGTTATTATTCCAGGTCTGCTAACCTCTATTCTGTCTATACATATGCAGCCTATTTTGTTTTATATTTTTATTCCACACTATTTGATAGTCTGGGAAAAAAAGTTGTTTATGGATTTCAAAATGTTCATCACAATAGTTCTGAGGTTAGAGCTCTGTCACCTTGCATGTATATGGAATAGTTACAGACATGAACTATGCGTAGACACCTACTAATCTACTAATCCAGTACAGCCCTTGCCATGAATTTTGACATTTTAACTGTACCAAGTATTGCTGCTTTTAGTGCTATAGCGGGCCCCTCCAACTCCTGGTAATACAGTGTCATCCTCGTGTCGGTGCAGTGTGTCTGCAGCTTTGTATTGGAATTATCATTATAGCAACTCTCTTATTTTTAGGAATATAATGAGGTGCAAAAGAATGAAAAAAAATAGCCTCCCTCCTACTAGTGCAACTTTTAACAGCCCATTCTAGCAAACTTTGTGGCTATCTTAAGATTTCCTCTACAGCAAGAAAAGAATAAAGCATTATGGACATCAAACGGCGTAAGAGCTACTGAAGTGTTACCCTTTGCTCTTGCGTTAAAGGCTTGTTGTTACTACCTGTTTTGAGAAAATACGAGTGTTCAGTTCTTCAAACCTAACGAGTACCAGCTGGGATACATTTCCGTTTATATAAAGGAAAGTAGATTTAACCTTTGTACACTGGTGTTCACCCAAATTATTCAGCCTTGGGGATATTCTGCTGAATGGCAGGATCTTGCCAAGCTGTGCATTGCTTATTTCTGCCCCATTTGTCATTGCAGTGCAAGGATGTCTCAATAAACAACATCTGGAAAGTGACTTGAGAAGTTCCTTGTTAATCATTTATTGGTCATAGGCTGAAGAGCATTTGGTAAACAGGGGCTGATGCCAATTACCTGGCAGGAATTTTGGTTTGCTCAGAAGATCTAAAGGACGCTGTGATCATTAAATTCTTTCAGTCTCTGCACTGGGAAAATATTAACTTGAGAGAGGCAGAACTGTTAAGTGAGAAATTTTAACAATTGACAAATGTATGTGGCAGCCTCTCCACAAACTTTTCTGCCGAATAAAATGTTTGCTCTTTTTATCATTGCTATTGAAAGCCCAGTCCATGGAGTTGTTTGCTTAGTCTCCAGAGAACAATCAGTTCAGATCAGCTACTTTCAATCCTCATATCGTACTCTGTGCACCACCTCAAATGTTACTGATGTCTAATAAGAAATGTGGATAAGAATCAAAAATCTGTGTGACATTCTGCAAAGGCTGCCTTCCTACTGTGTTAGGAGCAATCCTCTTTGGCTTCCCACGATAATGCTAATATTACATGTTGTTTTTTATAACAGTATCACATTACTCTCTGAATCTTAATATTTCTTAGAAAAAGCAATGATGCAAATGAATTTACACTGCATCACAGAGACTACCTATGGCAGGGTGAACAGCAGCTGGAAAGCTCTTGGATAAAACGTGACAAAACGGTTTCTTTTCAGGGTCTGTGCCAGCCTGCTCGCTGCTGAGAACTTGGCTGTGGCAGAGCACAGACATACTGGAGCTAGGGACAAACATTTTCTTATATGACAACTAGGTTTTTTTGTTGTTTTGTTTTTTTTTTTTTTTTTTTGAGAAAATATTTAAAATATAAACAAAACCATATAACTGCTGCAGTTTTGATTTGGTAGAAGTGCAGACAGGATAATCCTGATAACGGTGAATTCATTTAAACTCTTTGTATCAGCAGCTTTCTTAATGTGTGATTTTTATCACAAGGGGTGCTCTGTCTCCATTGGCCTCTAAGGACTACTGTAATACAAATAATCACTCACTGAGAGTTAATTGATAACTTTCACCTTTTCGTAATCATTGGCCTTTACTCTTCTAATTTATACTGGTGTATAAATTAGAAATTTATACCAGTGATGCTAGTGAACTTGCTCTTGATCCACGCTCAGCAAAGACAGGTCACTTGATTTCTATGAAATGCTTTGTCCTCTCTTTCCTAAACTGGTTGGTGAGAAAGTATCATCGTCAGGACCTGATAGTGCATTTCTGGGCTTAACCGAAGATTTCAGTGCAATTGATTACAGAAAAACTGCATTAATGGAAATCAGAAAATACTTAAAAGATTATGAGTGTTTTGGGGGGTGTCAGTGCTATGTCTGAGTGCTCTGTAAATCTTTACTATGGAACTGCAGTTATCCATTCAAAAAATAGTCAATTGATCAGTGTCTCTTTAAGATGAAATTATGAATTGGATTCAATAATTATTTAAATCCCTTCTCAGTCCTTTCTCTCTTTAGAAATTATATTTAACTGCGTGTGGATGCTCCAAGGTTATAGTTTAGGTCTTCAAATTAAAAGAAGAGGAAAGGGGGAGGAGGACTAAAATACAGGGATTTAAGATTTAGCATGGGGTTAGTCCAGCTTTAATACCCAAGTAACACAATTAGGACTCCATGCTGTCCATGCTTAAGCTGTGCAGATCTCTCATTTTTCTATAATTAGAATGTGACTCTCACCTACATTATGCAAAGTCTTTTTTTTCTCTCTTCTATAATTAAGTGCACAGCTTAAGCCGCTGCCAAATGCTGAGAGCAGCTTTACCTTACGTGGTAGCGCTTCCCAAGAAAATCACGTGGACTTTGGTTTTGATTTGAAAGTAAGTTGTGGAGATGGAAGGTGATTTGGAAATCAAGCTTTATTTAGTGAAAGTAGGAACTCTGAGAAATTTGCACACAGGACTTCTCTATTGCTATAGATTTTTCAAACAAGGAAAGGACTTTAGGTAAAACTACAGTTTCTACCAGTTCCTGAATTTTTCAGCAATTCAGGTGCTAACTTGCTAAGTCAGACTTTTCTAATGTTGTAGCAACATTTTGGCTACTTTTATTTTTGTGGGTTGCTTTTATAATCTCCCAGATAAATCATTTTGTAGAAAGCCTGCATACAATGGTTTTGGAAGAACATTTGTTTAAGCAGACCTTCCAAGTCCACTGTTGTGAGCGACACAGTACAGTTTTAGTGGTGTCAGTTATTCCTCTGTCCTTTCCCTACAATTACACCAGCTTGGGATGTTCCAAGGACCAGATACCACTCATGTGGACATTCCTGATGTGTAGGTCATGTAATCATGGTGTGTTATGAGTCCAATGCAGCTGCTCAGTTGGTCGCTCTGCCTGTGAGGTGGCTGTGCTGATGTGAGGGGGACTTATGTCTCTTTGGCCTCCAAACATCCAGTGATGTGGTAATGAATAAGGGACAGAGAGTACCGTGCATCTTTTGCTTTTGGAGGCATTCACACTGCCTTTTGGAGTCAGCTGAAAAGTAATCATCAGAGAGTGCTTATGGTACTTCCTTTCAGGAACAACTTGTTTGCCTTTGGGAAGGCCCAAAAGGCACCAAAAGGCACTTATTTTCAAAGCATTCCTAGGGAAAGATGTAACAGTTCTTCTGTGTTTTCTTCCATACTTGAGTCAGAGTCTCCATCCCACAAAAACAAACAGACAAGCCGACTGACAAGTTGCCTGCATTCAACATTTGGGCCAGCTCACTCAGTTTGCCAAATGGCAGTGGCTCTTTTCATAGACAACCTTGCAGGGGAGAGGGCGTTTTAGTTATTTCAAAAGACTAGACCTCATTATCCCTTGTGGCCACATACCTATGTAACTATTTACAGTACATCCCAGTAGTGCTCTGCTCAGTCATGGAGAGCACCCTCAAAAAAGGAGGGAGTCCTGTGTGAGGAGTCCCTGGTGCTTGGGTCCAGCCCTGGGAGAGGACACGTCTCAAAGGGACACTGCTCACCAAAAAAAAGTGAGTTTAGCTGACAGGAAGATGGGAGGCTTCAGGTTTGGACCCTGGTGATTCTTCCAGTGAGAGGAGTGCTCTTCTGTGCTTCAGTGTAAATACTGAGTGAAGGCAGAGATGAAGCGTAGGTGTGAGCTTTCTAATAAAAAACTGGGAGAGGGAAGACTGTAGGGACAGACCCCACTGGGCATTCTCCCCTTGAGAGCCCCAACTGGATTGCTTGTGCGTCAGTCAGACTGCATTTGAGTGAAAGCAGCTCAGCCGTTCACAGAGCCTGGCTGTGATGTGCAGCACAGGAGGTGAGAGCAGAGAAAGGTAAGCTGGCTGACAAAGAACAGTGTGATGGGAGATGTCTCCTGGTTCTGGCTGCAGTCCGTATAGATGACTACATATTTTTTTTCTGTATGTCTTTGCCTGTAAATCCTCACTGGTCGGTGACATGGTCTATACATCTCTGACTGCGCAAGGCAAAAAGCAAGAACCGTCATTCCCCTTGCTGTGTTCCCCCCATACAAACAAGAAGCATGTGTGTGAATATATAAAGCTTTCTCAAGCCTCTGGTAGCCATTTCTATGGTGAAAAATCTTCACATGAGGTGCAGCTAAACAAGATGTGTGTGTCTATGACAGTGACCCAGCTGTTTACCAGCCGAGCAAGTCTGCTGATGGAGATTTCACGGGTCTGCGCAGCTTGCAGCAGCTGCAAAATCACTTATGTGGTCAGCCGATGCTGCCTGCTAGGATTCAAGCCCTCTTTTCCTCCTGTCCTACCTGCTAAGGTGACCTATAGAGCTGAAG
The DNA here is from genome assembly GCA_013400555.1 of Jacana jacana. Lineage (NCBI taxonomy): Eukaryota > Metazoa > Chordata > Aves > Charadriiformes > Jacanidae > Jacana > Jacana jacana. The sequence goes on from VZTM01040210.1 coordinate 85,648, forward strand.
TGCTGAATGTGGGGGCTGTATTGATAATCAAAGCTAAAGATTGTTATCGCCAGGCTGCAAACAGAACAGCCTATTGCCCTGGGCGCACTATGTCCTCTAAGCCTGCTGCAGCTGGACAGGCTTCCAAGGACCAATCAAGTCAATAAAATACCCACCTTGATTGTGCCAGTTCAAAGAGTTTTCCCATTTTGGAATTCAGGTTCTCTGTGCATGCTCTTCTTCTGTCGCTGTCAGAAAAGGGAGGAATTATGTCCTCTACAAATGTTCAGGCTTTTCCATTGAGTTCAAGGGCAGTAAATTGGACCAATTAAGAGTCTGACTGAAAACTTAATGTGTAATAAGGTAGTAGCGGTAATTTAGTCATCTCAGAGGACATAAACCTTCTCAATTTCATCATATTTGTGGTAATTTCAATATCTCCAAAGATCAGGGTTCTGCAAACTGCTGAGGTCCTTCTGCATCTGAGGGAGAGGAAGGATACCAAAGTCTTTCTCTTATTTTTGAGTGCAAGGCACAGTCTCACAAAGCCAAATGTGTTTCTTTCCTTATGTGCCTAAACTTACCAGTAGCTTTCCAGTGCTTTTGTACAGACAGGTTATCTTTAGAAACCCATTCTCATCTGCAAGGTTTGCAGTGTGTGAGCCTGGTGGCAATCATCATGAGTGGTGGTGGTGATGAAGGAAGCGAGGGGAGGTTTTATTCTATTGAGTTCTCTGAAATTCTCCATAGGCCGTGGGCTGATGGGAAGCAGCCCACGGGCACAGCCTGTGCTTCAGGTAAACTTGTGTCAGTCTGGAGTAACCCCTCCAAGCTGGAGTCAAGGGTGTTGCGGCAAACTCACATGAGAACTGAGTTGAGAGCAGTTATCTCAAAAGCAGATATCTGAGGGTAGATAAAGTTTACCTTTGCACTTCTTTATGGTAACATAAGCTATTAGAAAGAAAAGTGACATTTTCTTCATTATACCCGGGTAGGTGCACCAGATGTGTCAGTGTCGGGGTGTTGATAAATAATATCTGGTAAGGCTTTCTTATAAAGGAGAGTCAGTCGCCAGAGTAACTGCAAGGAGAGGATCAGGCTCGGAGCGCGGTGCTGTGTTTAACTGATGCAGGCAGGTACTGGAGGTGCGAAATTGAAAAAGTCATGAAGGCTTCCTACCTTATTCTTTCTAGACAGGTTTCTTGTACTTACTTAAAGGCTGAGAGTCCCAAGGGGCAGTGTTACCACCTTTATTACTTTCTCTCTAATGACATTTTTCAGATTTGTGGCAAAGCCACATCCCATATCACAAATGAGACACCAGCCTTTGCTACATCGGTCAACTTGCCTTACAGTGAAGAAGCAGCTGTAACTCTTGCCGTTCTGCATTTTCTCAGCTTTCTTTAATGCACTTAAAACCTAACACAGAGATGCTCCCTTTCTGAAGGGGAAAATATTCAGCCTCAACAAAACTGTTGCGTCAGTCAAGTCCCCAGTAAGAGGGAAGTTTGCTCAGAACTGTGTTTTAGATAAGACTTAGGACTAGACTGAGCAACTTTTGCTTGCAAACAAAAACCCATTAAAATTAGCAGAACTACTCTTTTAAGTCAGCACTTATATCAGACTGCCCTTAAAGGCTTTCATTCACTATTACTTATTCTCTGAAACATTTATGTATTGTAGTCCTTCACTTAACTACTTCATTCAGTACAACTTCATACACCGGCAGCCTTCGGTGCCAGCATTTTATTTTAAAGAAAATTTAACATACCACTTAATGTTCTTGGAGGTGTTTAATGACCATTTAATATTCTTGGAGGTATTTAGCATGGGGTAGAATGGCAACATGAAATGCAAGAGTGGGGAAAAACATGAATTTGATAAGTCTAATTCTTTTCCTTTCAGACCGGTGTATTTTGGGAATCAATGGTGACTTCTACAAAACCGGACTGGGTCATTTATGTATTAAATCTGGTTTAGATTTTGAAGTCCAGTTTTGCCTGGCAGATTTTCCTATGGAATATCCAAGTGGCCATCGATTTACTTTCCTTGTGACTCTGTATTTCTCAGGCTTATGCTTCTCTCACCCTAGGAAATGTCACAGCATTAAAAAACCCATAATGACTTTTACCTCCTGGCATTATTCTGGTCAACAGAACTTAGTCTTGCTGTTTTCCATGTCCCTCTTTGCCTTGCTGTTGATGAAACTGTAAGAAATCAGGTTGTCTAAGACCTCAGTTAGGGGGCTCTCGGAGGCAGTGCTTCTCTCCTGTGGGCTATGTGAACACTGAGAAAGAAAAAAATGCCAGCCCAATAACCCTGAATAAACTTGCCCTGTCAAGCAGACAAACAACAAAAAGTGGGGAAGGGGAGGAGAGTAAATTCATAAATGAAAATCCTGGAGGCAGTACAATTTGTCATTTTTTGACATATATGTCAGACGTGAGGTGGACTGATGAAGATTTTAGAGGGAACACGGCCACAGCACTTCCTGAGGTCTTGCAGAGGTGATTTTGGGAGTGAAGAGTGGAGTTTTCTCTCCACAAGATGTAAACGTGACCAAAATAGGTTGTAACTCACTTCTCCAGCCAGGGAAGATGCCTCTCCCTGAAGTCATTTAATTCATCTGATCTTTTCTTCTGTTCTCCGGCTTTCCTCTCTGGCTTGAGAGTTGGCATTTCTGTCATGCCACTCCCACCAGGTGGGTCCATGGAAGATGCTAACTGCTTTGGGAGCTGCTGGTTTCTTCTGGGGCTGCACCTGTGAGGTTTGGAAGCTCTTCTCCATATTCCTCAGGGCTAGATCTTGTACTGACTTGGTGGTACCGTTAGTGTAACAGGGAGGCAGTTGGCAGACTGTCTGATTAATTGGTGCTGTAAATGCATGAGTAAGTCTTTTAGTGTCCATGAAATCAACAAAAATGCCACAAGAGGAACATTTCTTTTTTAACAGCTGCTTGACTGGGGAGACATCTTATATTGATCCAGGGCTATTGGACTGCTAGACCTTTTTTCCATTGTAGCTACCAGTAATGAGCTGGTGGTAAGGAAGAATTAGAAGGTCTGAAAAGACTGCAGCCCTCTACAACAGAGAGAAAGGATGACTCCAGCACCCATAAATATAGGTAAAGCATGATCTGAAAACAAAGTCTTGACATTTGAAAGTCTGCTGTCAGAGACTTCATCTCTGCTCATTCCAGCAAGGTCCCAGCACAGAAATCTTGCAAGGAAGTGTCACACTGTACTCTCTGAGCTGAGAGGAGAACCTTCCATAAGATGGAAAGTTAAAAAAATAGAAGGATTGCATGACTGAAAGAAGAGCAGATAATTGCAATTTGTCTCTCTGAGCTTTTGTGAGCAGATATTGAATAGAAAATGGTTCATATAATTGTATTTTTGGGAGCCTAGTTGCAGCCGAAGATTTATAGTTTTTTTGCCTGCAAAACCCCCGCTCTTTTCTATTTTAAAAGAGGGACCATCACCAAGTGTCACCCTGAAGAATTGGACCCACTATAGTATTTTGCTACATATCAGAAAACAAAGCACAAGGCTGGTACACTATTAAGCAACAGCAGCAGAGCTGCCACTCTCAACATCATTATTCAAGCCTCTCTTTAGTTCAATTATACACCTCTACAGCTAAGGAAGATAGATGAAGGTCATTTGGGAGCTGTAAACCACAACGCATTGAATGCAGAACTATGTTCTTAAGCTGATTTACACCTTGTTCTCCAGTGTTGTACAGCATGGGGCTTCGATTGAAATGCAGAGGCAGTGATTGAAAAGCCTTTTTCCTCTTCTCAGCTCCAGATCCACTGCCTGTAATTATTACCTTGATTAGATGGTGAGAGACAATGGCTTCTGCTTTCCGTACCTGGATGGTGACTAAACCCAAAATCTTGGGATTTGGGCAGAGAATGCACTGGGGATTCACAATGGTGTTTACATCTGCAGCAAGTTAATTCTTAGTTGTATCTATTGGTCCAGCAAGGAAGAAAAACTGTAATTGAGAGAAGCAATTTGCATTTCCAGGACAGACAAAGAACTGCCATCTTGTACTGATTTACCTCCCATATATCTCACAGCACGAGGAATGTTGTGTATATTGAATAAAGTTAATTAAACAATGCAAATGCACACAAAAAAGAACTCTTTCATGCTATTGACAGATGATTGTAGGCTTTACTCATAGGGAACAGAGACATTTTTAAAATAACTTAGTCTGAAGTATACTGTACAAAAACATCTGGGACCAGATTCTTAAGGCAGTGAATCTGTGGGCACAAATGTTAGCTGTCAAACATCTGGTTACCCAGTAATGCCCCAGAGGGGGACCAGTTTGGGTTCTCCGGTGTTTTGTTTAACTGTAAATCAGCTTCACAGTCTCTAAACATTGTTCCAGGGCTTATGCAACACGAACACCTTGCTTTGTATGTTAAGGTTCAATTGCACATTAGTTAGCGCTTTTGCTAAAGTCAATGGAAGCAGATGCCAGCTCTGACAGAGCTAGATCTAACTAAATATCACCTTGTATTCCACTGTCTTGGGGAATGTTTTGTCTGTCTAAGCTAACTTATGAGAGGAAAAAAGGCAATAAAACCAAAGGGATTTTAATTCTTTCCTGAAGGGTGGTTTGCTGAGCATCCTGCTCATCTTTTAGAAATAAATTCTAGCAAGAATCATGCTTTTGTTCCTTTAGCAGGGAGAACAGGAATTAGCACAGAGCCACATCTACTTTTGATAGAGAAATAAAGACTACTTAAACAAGATGGTATTTTTATCCATAGACCAGAGCGTACTTCATTAGTGTTTCCTCTCTTTTTGTGTTAAGGCAGAACTTCAAGTACCATGAATCCATTTTTATTGATGATGTTTCAGAACTTGTTTCAGGTGGAGACATTTTTCTGATATTTTTATTTAGTGGAAGTAATCACAGTAGGCTCTTTTAAACATTAATATTGTTATGAAAAGCTTTTACTCTGAAATATTGAAATATATATGAGTATATAACAATATTAAAATACATAAGGTATATATATGTATATATAACAATTAAAGTTGTTATTTATACATGTTTAATTTTTAGAATTAGTCCATTAAACTTAAAAAAACCCACATAACTGCTCTCTGCTTTGTCTTCATCTGACCTTCATTCTAGCTCCAAGGGGTGCGTTCATGAGTCCTCCATGATTTCAGTAGTGTGGCAGTGTAAAAAAAAAAACAACCCAATTCTGTCCATAGAAATGCATGTATGATGTCCACTAGTTTCCTAGCACCTTCACTGAAGGCTAGCCTTCAGTCTGCGCTGTTTGCCTGAGAATTTGTTTGCAACATTTGGTATCCTTAAGAAAGAGCTTTCTGTCCATGTGCATGTCAGGTTCTCCCTGCTGAGCTTGGCCTAGGAACAAACATACAGCTTCCACTTCTAGCACGGCTTCATTGCTTTATTATTTCTAATTATAGAGGAATCCAGTCCTGCTGTCATTAAGGTCAATGGGAGCACTGATAGGGCTTGAGGTTGTTCAAAATTGGAATCTCTAAGAAAGAGACCACCAGGGATAAATGTAATGATAGATACATTCAAAGACAATAAATTTTTAATTATATGTAATTTTCTACTAGCATAATTATATATATTCTAAACGAAGTCTGGAATCCCCCTTTCTCACAGGAGGAATCCTGCTTTTGTCAATAAGGCTGTTGTGTAAAAGCAAGTGGGACTTGGCTCTGATACAGATCACTGCCATTTGCAGACCTTATCTGAGATTTTGCATTGATTCTTTCCGGCACTGAAGATTTGTGCTGCACTGTTTATAATCTTTTAACTACCTATTAAAACAAATGTCTTTTTAAAGGGGAAAACAGGTTTCTCAGAACTGCTCCTTAACTCCAGTGCACTTTTGCTATGGAGATGCACCCTGGATGTGCTTCCCAGTAATAATTTCAAATGTGCTGACCTGGAACTGTTACCATTAAACTTCTTTGTATTCATTCAAAACGTTCAACATAACCATTTAATGGAAACTTTGGGCAGCAATTCCCTCCTGTAAATCTAGGTTTGTCCCTTGGTAACTGGAGGCTTTGATTGTTTGGGTTGTCTGGGTTGTTTGGTTTTTTGTTTTTGGTTTTGTTTTTTTTTTCCTCCCCATGAATAATAATTTAGTCTTTGTCTTATTTATCCCCCTTGACTGTACTGATGCAACTGTTTGCAGGGCTGCCTGGTAAACCAGGTAAGGGAATGATCTAGATTAAAATTATCCTTAAAGGGCTCCAAAACCTGTGGCAGTATGGCAGCTGCGGGGACAGTTCAAGGGTGGGAGTGCCTAGTGAAGGATGAAAGGGAAAGCTGCTTCTGCCAGTACAGATGCTGACATTTTTTAAACCTCAAACTATGTGTCTGCTGACCCAGATGCCAGACGGAGTATTGGCATAGCCACTCTAATTGTGAGGGTGGAAACTACCCGCATGTTGCAGGCTGATAATCATCAATTGTCTTTCACTCTGTTCTCTCCCTCCCCTAGTGATTAGTAATTGTACTCATAAAATAATAACTTTTAATAATTCTGGCTTTTTTTTTTTCCTTCTTCTGGCAGTGATTTTCAAATCTACCATACGTCGTCTTCTGGCTGAAATGCTGTTCTGAATCTGTACTGTCATCCTGCAAGCTCCCTTGGAAAGGGTAAGCCATGGCTGAGCTCCAGAAAGAGGGGAACAGGGAGGAGGAGTGTAGTCGCTCTGGGGTGCATGTTCTGTACCCTGTGTGTAGCAATTCCCTACAGGGAGCACTTATGGGGAAAGGCAGGCTACCTTGTGTGCATGAGTTGCCTCATTTTTCAGGTCCTTCCTTCAGAGGAACTTTGGAAACCCCAGGATGTTGCTTTATCTCCATTGCTGCCATTCACAGTCATGCTCCTAAAAGTAATTGCTATTTCATTTGCCAGGTAAAATAACAAATAAACGATGGTAGGCCTTAAATTCAGGGCTTGGGATTGCAAGATATCATAGAGATTTCTACCATTTTTGCAAAACAGGAATAAACTAAATCTTTTGCATCTTATCTTCCATTCCCCCTGCCCCCCCATCTATTTTTATGCACTGTGAATCCCAACAATGTCAGTTCCAGAAACTATTGCAAGTCTTGTAGAGAAGGCACTGCGTGCATCACACAGGGAAAGCTGTGCGTCCTTTCTTCGCCTCTGTTTTCTCCTTCAGTGAAAATTTTGTGGGGTTTTGTGTTGAGAAGGAACAAAGACTGAAATCACCCTGCCATTTTATGGGAACACGTGGCAGGGAGGAGAACTTTTTCCACTTGGATATTGGAAATACTGTGCATGCCAAGATGGGATACCCACTAGCTCCTAGCTGGAACCTCCCAAGTAGAGGATACGGCAGTATCAGCTAATTCCAAGAACTATTGGAAATAGCAGTCTCATGAAGGTGTGTAAGTGCTTAAACAGAATGGTTAGGTTTTTATTTCATTTTTTAATGCAATAATCCTCTTCAGAAGCAACATCTGATAGCTTTATATAAAATCATAATAAAGTATTCAAGTAGATTATCCAGGTGGACTCTCAATTAGCCAAAATGTCTTGACCTATGAATATGAATAAAAGGTGCTGTGCTTATTGGCGTGACTTTTCTAATAAGCATGAAACTGCCATGGGTAGAGGAGTTACTGAAATAGCCATAATGTAGGGCCGTAATTCTGAAAGAAGGTTACACCTACTCAGTTTTCTTTTTTGTTCCCTGTATACCACAAGAGGGTTCCTGAGCTTTGTTTAGTGGTCCCAGCTCTTCCCAAGGAATTCAGGTAGGTTTGGACCAAGGCATAAACAAGGAATAGCCCTGCGTATCTATATCATTTCTTAAACTGACCATAATGCATTTTACGAGCACATGCTGTAGACATCATTGAAATGCAATGCCTTGTAGGCGCTACAAAAGCAGTGAATGAACCCCATTCGTGAGAGAGGATATATTAGTAACCAAAGACATCAATGTAAACTACTTCTCTAATCAAAAGTGCAACAAAAGGTCAAGCTGACAGGGCCTGCCTTTTTTAGTCTTCTCAGGTCTCATCCAAGAGATTTGTATGCACTGTATTGTTTGATACTCCATTTATTTTTCTTAGAAGGTGCTGAGATGATTCTTCCAAGGCCTCAATCTGTTCTCAAACAGCTATTCTGGGTTAATTGAGGATCTGTTAATTCGAACGTATATGCCTCCTTGTATGCACCTGCATCCAAAACAGAGCCTGCTCTGATCAGAATACCTGGAGCTAGCTATTGTTTTAACATAGACTGGACTTAGACTCATATTTTTTCTGGCTTTTGGACTTTTGCTGTCCTGCCTAGAGCCAGATATTTTAGAAATGATAGACTTCTGTGGCAGATATTTATTAGATGTTCTTCTGTAGAGCCTGAGCAACCAAGGTTGTTTTTCTGTGTCCTGGCCACGATTCCTGTTTCCTCAGTGTGCCAACCATTCAAGTCCAAGCATCAAAACTTGTGATTCTGCCCCGAGTAACTGAGGGCCCTGATAACAGGACCCTGCTCCATCCTCCATGTCTTCTGACACCATGAACTGCACCATTTCCTTCCGCACAGTGCATCAGCCTCTGGGACGGGAATGAAGCTTTCTCAGCCTGTTGTTTCGGGGATTACACTGCTCTGCTAGGAATGTGAGATCTTGGTTGAGCATCCAAGTCCTGCAAGTCCTCTAACTACTCACCCATTGTATAAACTACAGATGGCAATGGTACTACCTCTCCTCTGACCGCGTTTGTTTTTAAAACACAGACATCATAGATACATTTTCTGAAGGCTACATTCCTTGGACTTATTCTGAATGTGGGTAGTAGAAGGGGCATCTTCTGCAGGACTGGCATGCTGCTCTGTCTGCCTTTTGATCTTGTCCAGACTTTATCTAGCGATAGGTACTTAAGTGTTCAGGTTTGATCAGTTTTGAACAAATGCAGAAGTAAAAGTGGAAAGAGTGATGTCGCTTCCAGGTGAAATAGAGAAGTATATAATTCATTTAGCTGCTCCTGATGAGGAGAAAATGCTGATGTTAACAAGCTCTGGAGTTCATCTAGTCCCATCCCCTGCACAAAGCAGGGTTAATATGAGAGAGTCCTAGATTTAAGTGCTTATAGCTCACATATCCTTGTATCAGTTTTCACAGTCTTTGCTGGACTTTTATTTTAAGCAGCTGAGTGGTCCAAGCCCATCTGTTGGGACCATTACGTTACCTACGTACCAGCAAACAGCTGGAGTGGGGTGTTAAGAACTTTGTAGGATGAGCTTTATGTAGCACAGAAAAGAAAGAAAACTTGCTGAGTTACTTGGGAACATAGAATTGCAGCAGCATATAATCTGTATGGTTTTAATAAAGTCATGGATTTTGAGGCCAGAAGGGATCATTATGATCATCTATTCTGACCCTTTTCATGATGATACTGGGCCATTGAATAGTCCTAACGTTGGAATAAGAGTCTGCTTAGCACTACTTTTCTAAATTGATTTCTAACCATTGTAACACTTTTTCTGAGTTATTCTCTAACCCCTAAATTACTCTTTTTTATATATGGCTGTCTGTCAATCTGTTTTGTACTCTTTCTCTGACAACCTCGTCCCCACCTTCCAGTGTCTTGTTGCCTTTTTTTCCTGCTGTCAAACTCAGGCTAATTCATTTTCAGTTCCCTTAAGAGACCTGTCTGAGCACTGAAAGATCTGGACTCTTGCTATTTCATTAGCTCTCATTATTTTTCAGTTAATGGTTAGCTGGCAGCATTGCGTTTGATTTTTTATAATAGAAATGAAGCAGGTTTGTATTTTATAGTCATTTCTCATCAGTCTCAGGAAGAAAAATATATCCGTCTACAAAGATATTACAGTCTCCCTGAAAATGCAAGCTTTATTGTTATTTGCACCACTTTCAGTTAGGCATAGTTTTAGTGGAAAAAGTGTATGAAGTTAGAGTGCAGGCAGCTGTTCACAAGTGCTAACAAATCCTGCCGCAGATGCTCCCTCGCCGCCTTTGTTACAGGAGCTTTATTTTATCAAGACACTGGAAAGGGGAGCTGCTGGCAGAGGCAGAGAAACAGCACGTGGTTTTCTCAAAATGCTGTATGTTTTCTGACATGTTAAAGATACAAGAGAGCTTTTAGGAGCAATGTGATTAATTTTGCTACTTTGGAAAAGAGCACAGAGAGTTATCGACTTCAAAGTGTCGTTGTTCAATCTGCCTTTGCAGTCAGCCAGCACCGAACTGCAATTTTCCAATAGGGGAGGGGGAGCAGCATACTTCCCTGATTACTCTATATGGGGGTTATTAATTAATCAAGCACAAGCTTGTTACAACTGACTCAAGAACAATCACACCAGCTTTTTTTTTTTTTTTTTTTTGTGGAAGAAGGATGAGAGAGATGTAAAAAAACATATCAGTAGCATGCGAAAATATTTTCCTGCAGCCAGCAGATTCACAAGGAAGGAAAGATTTGAAATATTCAGGTCATTAGCCTCAAGTTTTCAAAGTGAATCGGGGTGTTGGGTCCCCATGTTTTCTCAGCAGCGTTGGTACTCTCAGCTCACACAGTCTGTCAGAAAATCAGCTAAGCATATCTTAGAGCAGACTTAAAAGTCCCACTGAATTTACCTGCATAAATTTATGCATGCAGGGTGACTTGCCATTACTGGTCCAGTGAGAAACAGCGCTTTGGTGTTTGAGATTTGATGAGCACTAGTAGTAGCTGAGTTCTTGAGCAGCAATTGTGTATGAGCAGCTCCACTCAGATCAAGGTGATTGTCACTTGTGATCATTTCATCAAGGAACTTGGTGGTTATCTGTAAAAAACTGTATTTTGCTCTCACCCATCCTGGCCTGGCCCAGAATGTAAGAGAACTCTCTATTTTTCGTTCATTCTCTAATTATATATCATCTGTTAATCTACCATTGACAAACCATCCTCTTCATAACTGAGTTTATGTGGAACGTAAAACCTGTGCAATTAACATTAGTTATAATTCTGCTTCAGTGCTTATGGGGGAAATGACAAGAAATTTATACTTAATTGGGAAAGGAGATGGAGAAAGGATTACAAGAAGTAGTGTTTGGTAATGCAGTTAGCGACATAAAAGAGTTATCCAGAATTAGCAGCTGGATCAGCATTTGCTTTCCTGTTTTTCCCAGAAATGGTTCTGCTAATAAAACAAACACAGATGTGGAATGGTTTTGTAGCTCATCCTTAAGTATACTCGTGCAGTGTCTGAAACCTAATCATTACAATGTTTTGCATGAAAGCCAGAAAGTGAGCAGGTCATTATGTTGCTACATGTTGACATGGTTCCTCAGTATCTTCTCCTGAAATAAATACAGTGTCTCTGTAAATTTGCTATAATTGGATTTTACTGCACTGTAATATGTAAATCATAAACTCCAATTACCAGTGTATAAAAATAGAAAATCATGTCAGTGTCTAAGGAAAAAGCATGTATTAATATACTTAGTAAAAACTGAGAATGTTCAGGATAACAATAATATACATTACTTTGTTAGTTGTTATGATGACCCTGAATCTTTAGCGGTTTTTGGTTTGGTGGTTTTTTTTTTTCCAAATAATTTTACAGTTCTTGGTTGCATCAACTGTGGCATTTAGCTATATTTCATCCCCTTTATGCCATACTGCTGACTGTCCTAAGGTGCATTGGCTTTTTAGTCTGTGATATATTCATCATGAAATACCTATCTTAAATAAGCAAGAAGCTGTTGTAATTTGCTGTTTTAAGTTGTACTTAGGGCACTGTTGTAATCAGAGTATGAGCTTGCCTGTTGCTGTTCCCGTACAGTCTGTGGTGAGTGACTCCAGCAGTTTGTAAGTCTTGTTTTTTGGAAGTATGAGAGTGAGGAGAGCTAATGCAACACCTCCTGAAAGGCATGTGAGGCACATCCCCAAGAGGACACTCATGCTTATTTTTCCCAGAGGTGATATCTCCCAGATGAATTTCCATAGCAGATCAGACATGGACACACAATGAGGAAGGGACCACAGTGAGAAATAAGGAGACTGGTTTTCTTTCATATGGCATTTCCGATCCCAGAAGCGCTGCATTTCACCACCACACGGCATGGTGGCTTTTGGCAGACCACTGCTTATGCCAGCGATGAGGCTGTTGTCTCATGGACCCTTAGGAAGAAGCAGATGGGAAGAAAACCTGCAACAGCTGTACTGGATCAAATGATGGAGCCTCATGCATGAGGCATGAGTTTGACTTGCTGACGTAATTTGTCGAGTATAACTGTTTAGAGGCAGCCAGCAGGAAAATGGGAGAGGGGTGAGTTCATCGGTGCCATCTGAGTTAATAGAACAGAAGCAGCAGTTTCTGCTTCTTGCCTCTTCTATTTCATTTTGTCCCTGAAGCTCACTTGCTTTAGTCCCTTAAATAAGGAAGACCAAACCTAAATTCCATTTTCATCTTTGGTACCAGCTCGACCCTCTTTATTTTCCTCAGGCCTTTCCGTTCCACCCTGTTCCTGCTGCCTGAAGCCGGTTACCAGTAGAAATGCGTTCCACATTTACATTGCACTGACACTGTGTCAACATGCAGGATTCAAACAAATGGGCTGTTAGAATATGTCTTAAGGTGAGCTGTACAACTAATGTCCATCACTGTGTTCCAGAGAGATCATCCCATTATTGTCAAAATGCATTTACTTTACTGGTGTAAGTAACATCACTCATTAATACTACCCCCAAGCCTTCTGTGGAATAGAAGAAAGCATCTCAGAAAGTTGTTATTTATTTTCTCACCTGCCTAAAGGATTTCAGTAACAAAGAGGAAGGAAATGTGAACTTCTTCTACCTGCTGTTTAATTCCAAACTTGCTATTTTTATCTTAATGTAATTTAATGTTATGACAAAGAAATATAGTATTCTCTTGGTATAGAAAATGTATGAATTCAACTGTTGTCCTTTGCTCACCTTATACTCATTGTATGGGTTCAAGAAAGTATTAAGGAAGAAACTTTCAAAGATACCTTGAAAGTGTAATTGCTTAGTTTCTGTTGAATTCTGGTATGGTGCTGGCGCTGGTGCTGGGTCTTAAAGACTCTATGAAGCCCATAAGCCTAAACAAACCTGTATTACATTTAGGGCAATGCAAGTTCAAATAACTTTAGCAAACTATATTTATCCATTATTCATTAATGTTAGATGATACTGAAATTTGCACTTTGGGATGATCAAGTGCAATAACTTAAAAAAACCCCACTACTAGAAATCTTGCATCCTCTGTGAGAAAACAGATCAGAAAAGCTTGCTTAAAACCACTACTGATTTAAAGATATTTTTCTCCTAAAGTGAAAGAATGAAAAGTCTGCAGCTAGCTTCAGTGGGGCTTACAGTTATGTTTAAAGAGGAATGCTTTTATTGTTAAGGATTACATTTCTAGAGAAAGGCTTTCGATACGAAATAAATAAATAAATAAAAAATTGGTTGTGCAGTCCTGGAAAAATCTCATCACTGCTCTCCAGCTAGACGTGAGCCTATAATACAATGGGATCCTATCATGAGATTTCACTCACTGAGCCCACTATATTTTTTCTTGACACAGCAATTACTACTTAATCTCGTTAGGATAGATGGTAATGGAGCCTAGTTGTAAAATATCCCTTTGTGTTTTTTCTTTTATTTTGTTTTGAATATATTGCCTTGATTTTTATCACATTTATGGGCACATCAAAGCGCAATTATTCATTGTTAAAGCCAATCTGCAATCAATGTCATTTTCTGTATTTTGTTTACCCAGATTAGTGGTTTGATCATGCTCATTGACTTCAATAAGAGCTTGACTTACCCTCTCCCCCTCGTCTCCATTTTACAAAGAAGCAGTTTGTCCTTGGCCCTGGCCTTGGTGCACAAAGAAAAGAGCCCATGATATGGACTTTTATGTGCTCTGAGGAAAGATTGGTGGTATTCACCTATGCAGTTGCTGGGGCAGGGCGAAGTGTGGCCCCTTCAAGTCTCCCTGGCCTCCAGTAAAGGACAACTGGAGGACAGGGGCTGGAAAAGGGTGGAAGGAGAAGTGTAGGGAGGAGGATGGCAGAAAATCACTAGCAAATGCACTAGAAAGAGACCAAGTCATGGTATCCTAGGGCAAAGAGCTGCATCTGGGCTCTGTTCACCTTTGAGTATGAAGAACTGCAGGGCTCCTCTGAGCTCTCCTCTCACCCAGGAAGAGCTGGTGGCTAAGAGGTACAAGCTTGTCCAGTGAGTTCTCAGGACAGAGGATTTTGCGTATGGGGAAATTCGGTTAATAAAGACAACTAGGTGGAGGAAAAAGGAATATTCTCAGTACTTTGAGGTGCAGTCTAAAATAAAGGGCAAAAGCAGTCCTTTCTGACCTTCAAACATGTCTCTGCTTCACAGTGGTTCCAGTTTCAGGCAATTTTCTGTGCATTCACTAGAAACATTCCTCTCTTCAATCGATGGGATATTTGTGCTCTCCACCCTTTCCTGTGACTTTACCACTTGTCATATATCCCCTTCCTTTAAGTTATGAATAAGTAGTTTTTTCCCCTATGAGCTGCATTCCTGTTCTGATGAACAAGAAACTTAATGTAATATTAAGTAAAGAAAGAAACTAATTTTCCTATCTCTCTAACTTGACTCAGGCTATCAGTTACCCTGGAGTAAAGTGGAGATTAATCTGCCCTGTGTGTACTTGCTGTATTTAACAATAACAGTCCGCTTGCCTTATCAGACTCCCTGTGGAAGTTTTGATCACAGGACTGAAGGAAGAATAAGCTCACGTTGACTATTCCTGAGAATCTTGACGTTTGGCAGTGTTTACCTTGCTGGTTCGGTGCCAAAGCGTTACGGTCCTGGCTGGATGTGCAAGGGAGGGGGAAGACAAGGAGAAAAAAAAAACCATTAGGGAATGCTGGGAGAAAAAGTCGTAGTGCAGTTGTGCTACCCACGTTTAGTAGGGAGAAGTTGCATAGGGCTGTCCCTAAGGCAGTGAAGAGTGCCTGCCACAGGGACCATGCCACCTTGGTCACCATAACCAGGCTGTGATTATTTTTGTTAATGGAAGTATGTTACTTCTATCTCTCTTGATTTTTCTCTATGGACAGACTGCTTCTGTATTTCAGTGTGAGGAATATCCAGTTGTCTTGGTTCTTGCCAATCTGTCCGTACCAAAAGGAATGCTATTCCTTGGGTGATCTGAAAAGTCAGAATCGCCTCCATCTTTAAGTCCTGCCTCAAAAACCCTCTGTAATGTGCTGTGCACAAGAGGCCAGCCAGTTAATTCTGTGTAGATTAATGGCATTTGACATAGAACAAGTTTTGTAGAGTTTTTGTTTAATAAATGGTAGTGAGAAATATCCTAGAGCATTGCAACTGCTAACATTGCACTTCTACCACTGTTATTTCTGTACAGCATTTATTTCCTTAAAAAATACATTTTTAATATTTCAAGGCAGTGAAATTGCCTGATTGCAGGTATGTGGAGTGCATAGCATTATGGGGCCCTAATTTTGATCTAGACTTTGTAATATTGTTTCACATAAATAAAAATAACCTTCTGAGAGGAAAAGAACATTCTCTACTTCAGATGTATGACCAGAAATCTGTCCTCAGTCTGTCAGGTGTTACTGTGATTTTATACACATAAAGGGAACGTATTCATCCTCTGCCCCTCTTCTGTACCAGTTCTGTGGTCAAGGCTGTGTGTGTTTGGGTCGTGTACCATGGCCTGTTGTTTGGGAAGGGAGCAGAGTAGTGCAGACCTGCCGGGCTCCTGGGTCTCATGGGACACAAGTCTCATAATGAGAAGGGAAATGGGGTAACCAGCAGAGATGACACCTTTGGCACTTCCATGGAAGAACCCTTGTAAAAACAAGTCAGGTCAAAGAAGCTGCTTCCACCAGTTTGCAAAGCTTTTTTTTTTTTTTTGGGGGGGGGTAGGATAAGAATAAAGGAAAGTTTTAAAAAATAATGTATCATTATTAATACTTATTTTAATATTTATTTGATGCCTGACTGTAGATTTCCAGTCCTTTTTTAAAAAAATTAATTCTTACCCTAAAATTCAACATTAGAAATATATAATTTTATTTCAAGCTCTAGTTATTTTGCCAAGTTCTGCTTTTCCCCCCTATTGATTTTATTCCTGTCTAAAACCTCTTTCTGTCATTCTGTAATAGAATAAAATGGGCTAAATCAAACACTTTATCCAATCGATGCCTCTTCATACTTGACCAAGAATCTCTGTGCCAGAAATAACATTCCAGTCTGGAAGTGATAAGGATGAAAAGGTCCATTACAAAGTATTAATCATTGTTCTTTCATTTTTCTTTAGGCAGGACAAGTTCCAATGCTGCTTATTTTGTGACTTGTGATGGGTATCTTTGAAGCTTGCTTTACAACAACAATGACCTTAGGCTCTACATGTTTTCTTTGACTCTTTATAATACTGTGCCAAAATATATGCCCATTGGTATGCATAATTCACGTGTGCAATTCCTAGGACTGAACTGAGTGCTGAGTGGCAATCTGCTATGAGGAGGGAAGTTGGTGGTTTTTCTGGGCTTGACCTGAAAGAACAGATGTGCTAAATGCCTGGTGAAATTGGGTTCACAACTGCACACGGAAGTATTCAGATAGCAGATATTGCCTGTGCAGCAGGAGAAGTTAGGAGGCTATTCTAAGGCTAAGACAACTGCTAAAATAATCTTCCTCTGCTTGTTGGAGACAAGGAAAGGAAATAGGCAGAAAGGGTTAGAGGTCTAGGGGTCATGAGAGCTCATAGAAGAAACAATGGTCCAGCTGTTTTGTTACCAGACAGAAGTAAAAGTCATGTTTGATTTTGAGTCAGTTTGTTGCTATAAAAGAAAATGACAAAGAAACTGAGAAAGAGTCTTTTCATTTTAACATTCAACTCCTACCATGCTTTTTGGAACTCTTTGTATCATGTTTGGGGATGCTGGCTGGGACCTAGAGAAACAAGCGTTTATAATGTATGTTTGCAGTGGTCAGTTTGATTCTCACAAACACTGGTGTAGCTTTGCTCAGCTCGGATATAGATCTAGGAAAATGCTTCAGAGTGGCTATGATGCCTCAGGTTCACTGGCCGTTCATGGGGAAAGTGCAGTACTGCTTCAGAATGGGCTCTAAACCATGCAGTGTGTTGAGCATGGGGGTTTAAACCAGCAGCAGGAAAACAGGAGAGAGGTGAGTCCTAAGTCATTTTCTTCGGTTGTAGAGATATATAGCCCTGCAATGTATAACCCTGAGCCTGAAACCTCTCCTGAAGGTAGGGGCCTCTTCTGAGGTAACTAAGCGAGGTTCACTCTCTATTTGTTATCTTCTAAAAAGCAATTGGAAGAGAAAAAGGAAGAGCGATGCTGCTCATTCTTTAGTAGTTTAACAGACTAACCGTGATCAATTCCTTCCTCTTCCAGAATAAAGTCAGCTGCATGTTTTCTGGGAGGATGCTCTGTAGACAATTGCAGAGGAAGGTGTGATATCATGAAGAAAAGAAATCTAAGTTGGTGGGATCAGAGACAGGCTACACAACGGGCTGCAGTTGGGACCTGGTGTGGATGACACGGAGTAGGATCCCTGCTCTCTGGATTTTCTCAGTGAGTCTGGTTCAGTGAACGCCCCCCCATCTCTGTTCTGTAATTTATTTTTCAAGGAAAAGGTGAGCAGTCCCATTTCTCTTGTCCTATCCCAATCATATACATTTTGAAATAATTCCGGATGTATAGCCTGGGAGAAGGACATTTACACAGAGTTAGGAATTTCCCTGCAGAAGTCAGGTATGGCTCGGACTCCCCATGTGCAAAAGAAGATATGTGGTTGAGGCAAGGCTGTGGAAGAGACACTTCCTATGCACATCTGTCCTCATAGTAACTACAGTCAAGATTAAATTGTGTTTGAACAAAGGCTTTCCCGATAGAAATTTTGGCATCACCTGAAATGAGCTTTCAGTACTCAAGCCCACAGTCTTTTATTCAGTAGCTGTCTCATGATCAGTGCAGAGTTCATGTCTCTGGCAACTGAAATTGGATCTTTAGAAAGAATGGAGTTCTGCTGCATGTGCTGAATAGAGAGTTTGGCCCATGGTTATTTTTAAGCATACAGAACTTGGCACCTGACTTCCAATGTTTATTCTCATCCCCTTAGACTTAAAATAGCTTACAGTCTACTTCTTCTTTATGAAGTAGGTAAAAAAGTAGGTAAAATTGAAAATTGCATGGTACGTAACTGAGATGAATAATTAGAGCTACTTTACATAATCTCAGACTAAGTGCATGACTGTTGGGTGTTTCTCCTTAGGGCAGTTTATGGAACGTTCTTGCTTTCTTTTGCTTTATGTTACTCGTTTCTTGGTGTTCCCCACACAGACTTGTTAAAATACCTTTTTGTGTGTTCTGACATTTTCCCATTGAAGTGGATCCACACTTCTTGTCCATTTAGTTAATCAGAAGGTTTGCAATAACTTATGCAGCACTCAAAATGCAGGTTGAAAATATTTTCAAGGGTTTGCCATTTTAAAATGGTATGGATTTTTTAAAAAGCCAACATTCTTGATATTGAATCACATGTTATGAAATGAAGATACATAATGTGGTGGCACTTCTATTATTCAGGACAGATCAATTTTGTTTGGAAGGTTATGGCAAAAAATGCAAAGCAGACTGCCACAAGAGGTTATAACAGAGATAGATCACAGGTGACATTGCTTTCTGTAGAAACCACAGGCAGATAAAAACAAATAAATTAGCAGGAGAACGATTCTCTTTGGGTGTTGTTGGCAGAAGTTAGATAAGGTATTTACTTGTCATTTTACAAGTAAAGGAACACACAGAGAAAATGTCATCAGAAAATATTTTGGACTCTAGATCACGTCCAAGCACTTTGTAAAACACAAGAAACAATATTCTTAGTTTAAAATTGTGATCTAATAAGATAAAAGATTATTGTCTGGATTCTTCTATGCTTCTTGTGCTGAGCATATTCCTTAAGGAGCCTTCCTCCCTCCAAACAAGTGTAAGCATGGAGTATAGTGCTGATCAAAGACAGAAAAGATGGAGATTCTGTCCCTTAGAATCCAATCCCCCCACCCCATTCAACCTCATGCAGTAACAAACATGTGGATTCTCAGGAATAAGCAGCTTGGGTCTATCCAGGCTGGTGATACAGCATCCCTTTCACTGGGACAAGGGATTGGTATGTGCTGTTCTTAACTGGGAGAAGAAAGAGTGAGGAAAGGAAAGCAAGCCCCAGGCGAAGAGGGGAGTCGGGGTGCAGAGCTGCCAGGGGAGAGCAATGGTGCTGTGAGGAGCAGTATCTGCACAGAGATCTCTCTGAGCCTTGCAGCCCCAGAGCACTTCCCACCATCTCACCCTCGCACTTTACCAAAGGCCACATGCACCATGGCTGGTTGGGCAGTGCCATGCCTGCAGGTTTTCTGTGGTAGCCATGGACCGTCCACTGTTGTCGCGGGTGGTAATCAGTTAATTTCTCCTCCACATAACTTTTGATTATCAGTTCTCCTATGACTAGAGGGTGCAGGTTTTGTGAAGGATGTTTCTTCACACATAGAGAAACAGATATCAAATTGACCCAAAGGTTATTTCCTCTAAATTTCCTTTGGGTTCTGTTTTCTTCAGCTGGCTGAAAACAGGTTATTTCAAATGAAATTAACCCACCATAAATCTTCTCTCACTTCCTTTTCTGCCACAGGCTCTTACTTCCATGTCAGCGGTCTTTGATTTTCTAAAATATATTTATCTTAAGATAGACTTGGAGGAGTTTTTGTAGGTGTTAAGTTGATCACTCAAGAGTGTAAATTCACATTACTGGAGTATCTTTCCTGCGATGGCTGGAACTAGGAGCTGCATCCCAGACCTAAAAAGCATGTTTGCTGTGTTGCTTGTATTTTTGTGTGAATAGTGATTTTTAGGATGTCAGTATGGGGTACCTCTACACTGTCAAATTTTCATGGTCTTTCTGAAGCGATTCAGGAGGAAATTATTGAGTTTTGTAATAAAATGTCTTTTAAATGAGCCAGCTATCCAAGAGTTAAGTGAAGATATTACAGCTGTTGCTTTATAGGTCATAAGTACTTGGTTTTCATCAAAGCCTTAAATGTTAGCCTGTTCCAAGGGGTCAACCTTTATATTAGGTATCGTTTATCAAGGA
Organism: Jacana jacana; assembly: GCA_013400555.1. Taxonomy (NCBI): domain Eukaryota; kingdom Metazoa; phylum Chordata; class Aves; order Charadriiformes; family Jacanidae; genus Jacana; species Jacana jacana. Next base: position 105,838 of record VZTM01040210.1, read on the forward strand.
TTAACACAAAATTAAGTTTTAATTGTACAGTATGATGGAAAGTTGGATTTGTTTAAAAGAGGCAATGAAAGGAAATTTATGTGTTTAACTAAATGGCTGAGTGGGATTGGGTGACTAGAGAACACTTAATGTTTTTTCGAGGAAAAATAAGGAGGTGAAGGCAGAGAGGGGAGACAGGCACTCTGCTTGCTGATAACCTTCCCGGCCAGTGGAGCTGTGCAGGGGTCTCATGCTTGGCTGTTGGAGGATGATACTGCCATAAGTTTTCATTTAAGCCAAACCTCCCAAAGATTAAAGCCACTTAGGGGAAGGCCAGCTAGCCAGCCTCTCTTATATTTTCAGTCAGGAATAAAGCTCACTCTTCACTTGCGTTCCCAGCAATTTGGGGCTTGACTGAGATTGAGTTTGACAGTAAAAGAGATAAAACTTATCATTTGGTGTCATGATTCAGTACATAGCCCAGAAGATAAATGACTCATTTCAGAGGTTGATAAAAATGTATTTGTTCATTTGCCATTATATGATCTGTTATATTTTCAAGCAATCTTACAATGGAAGTAACATCCATTAGCTCAGAACAGCTGGGTGCTGTCTGCAGAGTTAAAAAGAATTAAAGCACAGTTGTGTTTAAAAAACATATGTATACTTTCAGATTTCAGCTACAGCTTGATGAAGCACCATTAGATACTTGGGTGGCCAGAAAAATAGTGAAATGGACTCTCAGGCTAATGACAGAGCGCTTAGTAAAGTTCTTCTGGGAAGTTATTCTGTGTGTGCCCCTGTCAGGACAGTGCCCAGCCCCACAGTGCAGGATGGCAGCTAACCTCTGCCTTCAAAGAGCACAGCTGAAATCCAGGGTGTAATCCCTGCTGGAGCTGGTCTCTCCCTGCCAGCCTGCACATCTGGTACCCAAGCCTTTTGGGAAAGATGTCAAAAAGCCCATGTGAATATTCAGACATTACAGGAGGATGGATCTCTTTGAGTGACAGTTAAGTGATCTTAATGGGGCTATGCATTACAAATATCAAGGCTTTGAAGCCTAATTTTAAACCAAAGGGAAGATATTCCTTCCAGCAAGGCTGGAGAAAACAGCATTTCTTCTGTCAAAGAGCTCTAGGCCAGTTTCATCATCTTTTATGCACTCCTTTGCAGTTTCTCAGGCTGCCTGCTGCAATGGGCTTTTGCAAATCCAGCCTTTACAGAAAGAAGCAATCTGATACTCTGACTCTTGTGCTGGTTTCCACAACTGTTAGAATGGAGGACAAGCTGTTCTCTCTCTCTCTTACTGATTAGCTGCCTTTAGCATCATTTGCACAGTTTCTGAATCAGGACCTGGCATTGCTCTGCTAAAACCCATTCTGATGCATAGTAACCCTGACCCAAGGGTCTCCTCTGTCTCTTTGGTCTAAGAGACATTGCATGGTTACAGAGAGCTAGCTTATATCATGGAGAGATTTATCACCAGTAAGACCTTGTGTTTAGGTCTACAGTAGCAAAAGTTATCTTAAATCCAGGAATCTTGGCATGCTTTACAGAGGTCCCACAAAAATACGCAATTCCTTCAACAAAATGAGTTAACTTAAAGTCCCAGTTCAGAAACATAGTTAAGACTGTGCTTAAGTAATTTTCTGTTCTGTGTCCCAACTTGGCATTTTCTTTCTCTTTCCAATGTACTTATGCTAATAACCTGATGGGAAAATGTTTCATAGGATATATTCTTGAACCTAAAAATAATTTTCCCATAGCCTGTGAGATACAGCTTGATGTGTTGTTCCTATTGCAGAGAATGTTTGTCTGAACTGGCTTAATGAAATTATTTTTATAAATGTAGCTCCTTGAAATAAAATGAGGTGACATGAGTGGAAATGTTATATGTTCCACAGAAAATAAAAAACATTTCCCTTGTGGGCACAGTATTTATCAGTCCCATGTCTCTATTTATACAGTATTTCTCATCATGAGCTTTTTTAATTATCCTTTCAAATGCTGTCCTTTAAGTCAGGATGTACTGTATTTTTTCTTAGAAGAAATCTGCTGAGGATTCATTGTGTTTCAGTTAGTTCTTGAGACCATATATATATATATTTGTTTGGTTTAAAGATCCTTTCCATAGCACATAAGAATGTTTGATTTGTTTTTCTTGGTTTATTTACAAGTCAGTACTGTGTTCATTTTCTGATCATGGTTTTATAATTTGATTTTTGTCTTCTTCCTCTCCCTCTTATTTTTTCATAATCAACCCTCTAAATATACACAATTAATTATTGATGACAGCCTCCCTATTCACCTGATCATCACCTTTCTATGCCAAGTTGTTCAGCCATTGTCTTATTAGGAATATGATGATCAACTTTATTACAGAATATCATAATAGTTTAAATTTTTTTGTACACAGGTCTCAGTTTTATAGCGTTATTATCCCATCATGGTCTATTTTGACTCTGGCAAATGAGTGTTATTTGTCACTGGAATGTGCAAATTGGGGAGAAAACTGGTGTGTATTTGCTGGTTATGTCTTCAGTCGTGAGTGCGTCCCTGGTGCAGCAATGCCTGACCCCTGCTGAGCAGGGACCGCACGTTTCTGGGCTGCTCTTCTGGCAAAAACCCTGTTGGTACTCTCCCTCTTCTCCTGAAGCAGGCTGGCTGCAGTTTCCCGCCAGGATTTCTGAGGCCTTTTCTCTTTTCATGCATTGTGCCACCTCTTCCTTTATGATACAAAACAGGGGTGACAGAACTGAGGCAAGACTGACCTTTTGTTCATCTGTGTGTGCTTCTCCTGGATGACTTTTTAACCTATTTTTGGATGAAGAGGGATTTTCGTCTACTAGGAAAGGCCTTGGTTTCAAAACTGGAGAAAACCTTTCTCCACCAACTCTGAATGTTCAAATTAGCTTTCCAGTAGGTCTTAACTTTTCTGTCTGTCCCAGATTTATCCAGGCAATTACCTAGATACATAATGAAGCTCTATACTTAATAAAAAGCAGATTTTTTTGCTAGTGGGAGAAAGGCAAACCATTTTTCTGCAAATTAATTTTCTGTTGTTTTTTCAGTTTACACCAGTCTGCTGATCCCTGGTGGATATTCTGTACAATTCAGTGCACAGGATGTTTGGGCTTTATCATCTGTGCAAAACATGTTCTCTTCAGTGCTTTGCCATCTCCCTCCCAGTCTGTTTGTTACATTCACCTGTGGTGCGTCTGTTGGGGAGGGATCTACCTTTTCTATGGGCCTGATGGTGCCAAGAGCAGCATTACAAGGTCATTTAGGCATTAGCACAGTTTAAATAATACTTAGCAGTCAGCTAGCTGTTTAATAAACTGTGAGCAGCTGACCTCATCTCACCTGTATTCTTTACAGCAGATAGACATGAGAAAGAGGACCTTAGTCAGATGAAACTTTAATAAACAAAAACCCCATTAATTTTAAAGAAAACAGGGTGATTCCTGTGACGCATTTAGGCATTATGTTTTGCTTTTGTATCATGCCTGCTGAGACATAAATCCATGCAATGCTGTTCACCTCTGGCACCTTACCAGAAAATCAGAACAAAACTTGTTATAAGTACAGCATCTATTAACCTAGGAAAAAATGTACTTTCATCGACTGTGGCTTGCTTACTGAGTTAAGGCAAAGTATAGCCATCCTTGAGAGAGCACCTGTAAATACCCCATGAGGAGGTTTGTGCTGTCAGGAGGGACAGTGTGGACAGGAAAAAAGCAGGTCAAGATTTAATCCCTCCAAGTGCAGCAGCTAATGTCTTGGTGACTGACAGAAACAATGGTGGGGAGGTTTGTTAATCAGAATACAAGCAAGTTCAGGAGCATTTACCCCTAACAAGGTAGTGCTCCTCAATTAAAATCAGTATAGAGAGGGAGTCTTGCATCACTCATCCTGTCTGGACCTAGCTACCTCTTTCATTAAAAGCTGTAGTTGGCTGGCATGGATATTATTCCTACCTCAATCTCTTCCCCATGAGAATAAAAGAAAAAATGAAGTAGAAACAGCTCCATGGCATTCATAGTCTCCTACTTAGCATATTGTGATTTCCTCCAGAACACAGCAAACTTCAGAAATAGCTTTCAGTCGCAATCTGTTGCTGTGCTTGGTACCGTTTCTGTTTTTCTGCAACTGTAAAATATGGACTTGTGAAAAAAGGTTTAATCTATTTTGATAATGTGGTAGTTGAAGAAGTGGTTATTATGATTCTGTTCCGTGATGTTGTTTCAGACTAGACAGCAATAATGATTCCCACCCCAAAGTACAGCATATAGACTCCATACTTTAATAAAAACATGCAATACCGCCCCCGNAAGTGGAAAGAAATGGAAGAGTAGATCACTGAGGAGCTCATGGTTATTTGCTGTGGATTCGTTAACTAGAATCAGATACAGCAGGGCAAGCCGTATCATTGGCATCTGCCTGCTGTGTGCACGTAACACCTTCGGCAGCAGTTGGAACCAGGGAAGTGCCTGGTCAGGATTACCTGCATCCCCCAAGCCTCCCTGCTCCTTTGTTCTGCCCTCATTTTAACAGTTTGTTTTTCTCTGTCGATTACAGAGCCATTGATGAGAACTGATTGCCAACTATTGGCTTTTGGCAGCCTAGATTTTGGCATATACTGCCATACTTTAGAGAAGTAAATTCAGACACCTACAGATTGAAAAAAAATAATAATAAAAATTCAGAAAAGCCCCACCTTCCCTGAGTCAGATCTTGGTTTTCTTCTTGGCTGCAGCCTCAAATTCCTGCTGAAGCCAACGGGAGCTGCAGATGCAACTTTCAGAAGCGCATCCTTAACAGAGATTTGGAGGGTCGCTCAGGGAAAAGTGCTTTCCCTTTTCCCTCCACTACTTTGACAGGATGTACACAGAGGTCTTGAAAATAAAGAGCAGGGAAATCTTCAAACTTGAGCCTTCTGGGTCATCTTTTTATATCCTAAAATGAGGTCAAGAGCAGAGACCTTTAAGGGCTTTTCTTTTTGTTAGAATCCTTTAATAAGAGGTGTATAAACTGACATTGATCTCTTTGAGTTAGTTAATTACGCTGAGACACTAGAGATGTTTTTAGGTGATAAAGTTCTGCTCAAGTACTCTGTAAATAAATGCAGTAATAGAGAGATGTGCCTTGTGCCAAGAAGAGGTGAGCCAAACAGAACTTTTTTCATTAAAACACTGGAGTATTAACAAGAACAATGGGGTTTGTCGGTGTCCTTTGAACTCAATGAGAGTGAATTGCATGTGGTCTTATTTTAATGTTGGGAGAAACTGGATCAGATCTAAGAGTGACTTTCTAAATCCTCCTCTTGGCTCTGCTGTCATCTTTAGTAGATGCTGCTAACGCAGATCAATGTGTCTGTTGATGTAAAGTAATCTTGCCATTGGAAGAGGTCTAATTTAGACGCAGTTTAATTTGATTTGCTCTGTTTGGACATGCTGTATAATCCGGTGTTGAAAACCAAATCTTAGAACAGCTTTTCTTGACTGTACTGACAATTACACAAGTTAAGTGGTTGTGCCTTTTGGGACAGCACGTTCACATCTTTGTGGCAGGTTTATATTTGTTTTATTTAGGTGCTATTTCAAGTCAGGGTTTATGTGATAACCACTCAGGCAGACAAATTAGCTGTTTCTGTTCTAATTAATCTCAAATAACTTTTATTGGAAGCCTTCAGGAATATTACTAATGAACACGTTCAAGATAGATTACTCATAAACAAATACTTATGTCTTTATTCCTAAACCGTCATTTAAGCCTGAAAATATTATCACACAATTTCAGAAAGTTGTGTTCTATCCAGTGTAAATGCAATGATTACATTACCATCACATTCACAAGCTGTCAGCTGTCAGATTTTACTGGTAAATATATTGTAGTAAATAGCGCGGCAGCATTGCAATTTCTTATGTTAATATGGTTCTGTAGCTATTAAAACAGTCTAAATACATAATAAGTAAATAAAACTCAACTTTATATAAAATGCTGACATGAAGATGATTTGTTTGCCTCTCTGGCAGTTTGTGGCATTAATAGAAGTGTGAGGTCAGGACACGTCACTGGTGGTTATGGGATTAGTCGTCCTTTGGCGCGTTGTGCGCGGGCAGGGGCTCCGCCTGGCTGGCTCACAGACCTTGCCTAATATCTGGGGTGCAGTTTGCCTTACACCAAGCTTCTCGGAGGGGTGGTTTTCCTTCGTGCCAAGTTCCTTGGGGGAGATGGGAGGTAGAAAAGCTCGCATTGCAGAAATGAGAGAGCAAAAAGTCAATTGGTTTTCTGCTCCTCTAATAAAGAGGAGGGGAAAGTCAGGCTGGCGAGATACTTGGGTGCACAAAACTCCAGGCTCTCTCCTTCAGTGTGTAAGGAAAATGACCTGGCCTTCCCCACACAAGCAAACCCTTTCCTTGCTACAGGGCTGAGAATAACACTGAAGTGAACAGTAAAATATAAAGTGCACCATCTTACGGCATGATATACCATTTTTCCTTGACGTCTCATAACTTACCCTTTTCTACAGCTTTTTGTTCTGAGCCAAATGTCACAAGTTAATGCATGAATAAATGAGGACGGTTCTCACCACTTTCATGATATGTTGCAAAATATACACAGGTGGTGCTTTAAAGCTTGCCATTTGCCTCAATAACTAAATACCATTTGCATTTTACTGGCTTCTATGTGTGTCAGATCCCACACCTGTTCAAGACTGATTTCAGTAGACATTATACCAGAGCCTGTATTTTACTTCTTTCCAGTGGTAAATAGGTCAGTATTTCAAGACAGAAATCTATTAAAGAGAAAGTAAGTGTTCTGTCTGAAAGGAAATATGGCGTGTACAAAGTTAAATGAAAAATAAATTGGGTAATAATCAGTCAAAAATGATAGAAGTGCTGAAGAAATCAGTTCAAACAGGAGGAGTAAAAAACCCAAACCCCTAACTTTAAACTCTCATGCATTAAATTCATGTTTCCATAAAGCCTTTAAGTATGTACTTAACTTGAATATATGACTTGCCCAGCTGTAATCAGGGGTAAAGCACATATGCCTGAAGTTATACATGTTCTTGTGTACCTTGCTGATCTCTGGTTGAAGTGATCAAGCTTATTAAGTATCTCTGGAAAACATATTTCTGATTACTTATAGACAAAAAGCACTCTTACATTTACAATATTTATTACATTGAATATTTCTTAAAATACAGCAAGTTTGACCATGATCAGAGGCACTGTGACACTGAATGTTGTGACACTTGATGAAAACTACTGAGATTTACTTAAGGGTTATTCTGAATACGTAAATGATGTGAAGGACTAGTGGCTTTGGGAAGAGGTGATTTTTAATATTCCTGTCAACACCAAATGCTGCACATAAGAAAGATTCCATGATCTTCCAAGGCATTATAACCTATCTGGAATGATTGCTGATGGTTTTCAGCTTGTTGTACTCTAATAAGGCGCTAGGAGTGGTTCCAGTGCAAATTTGAGCAACCCTTGCCTAAAGTCATCCATCATCACTTGCAGACATTTCATCTTGTGCCTGTTGTCCTCAGCTAAGAACTTTGAATCAGTCTGAATGAGAGTGTTTGTGATGTTTACAGTTTGCATTAAGTGGCTTTTAGAAAGTAAGAAAAGCTTTTACTTCACGAATTAATTGTTTTGTACATATTATTATGATGGTACTGATAGAAACTAGTATACACAATAAAAGCAGAATCAAAACACATCATCCCTGCTTGTTAGGAAAGCCAGAGTTTTTAAGAGTTGCATATATGCAAATTAAATTGTGGTAAGAAATTTGTAATGCTATTAGGTGGACTTTACAGGTGTTATATTTATGAACAAGGGCTTAGATTTTCCCATTTCCCATTGTCAGTGGATGTGCAGATGCACTGAGAGCTGGGACTGGAGAGAATTAGGTGCCAAAATGTACAGGAACACAAGAACATAATTCAACACATGGCTAAGAAATTAACTACCCGGGGTCTGAATAGAAAAGTGCTTATGCTTGTTTATTGAGAATTAATTATAGGCACATACTGTATGGATGTTAGATCTCCAGCAGTCCTCTTTAGGGGTGGTTCTGCACCCAAAGCAAGCAGTTGGTTGCAAGGGCAGAATCAGTGTTGATCTCAGCAAAACTGAGTGGGCGATGGAGCGCTGGCAGCAACAGGAGGGTTTGTGCTGCACATGCCCTGGAGGGGCTGTGGAGAGCTCTCTAACCTTTTCTACTTCCACAAAATGATTGGCTAAGTTGATGAATTTGTGTTCTTGGGGACTTATTTTCCCCCTACTGTTTTGGAGGGAGAAAAGGTAGAGGCTTGGCTGGGTCTCTGCTGTTGACCTCTGTCAGTTCAGCTGGAGGGAGCAGGAGAGTGAATTGCCCAGACCCTACTAGCAAAAGCCCTGGCACAGAGGTGGGTGTTTTGTCCAAATTGTACTCTCCTGAGGCAGCATTTGCTGGGCCAAAAAAATCTTACTTTACTGATACCTGTATTCCTAACGCAGGGTGACAGGTTTCTCCAGAACCTTCCTTTGCTGTGGATGTTGGAGGCCCTTTAAATCAGTGTCAGAATACAAATATTACAGAAGGAAATTGGTCATAGAGTGACCATGGTTAAAATAGTTATTGACCTTGAGACTGAGGTGGACTACTCTGAGACCAGTCATCCACTATCACCAATAGCTTGGTGCTATGCACCAATAACTTTGTAATAGATGTCCAGAAGAGTCCTCAGGAACATCTGAGCCACAGCACTTTATCCTTCATACCTTTCCTCAAGGCACAATAAGCCAGTATATTTGTTCAGACAAAAAAGTGGAAATAATGTGTCTTTTGTCAAGATGTCTGCTGTTTGTTTTTCTGCACTGAAAAAATGTGTTTCAGAAATGTGTAGCTTTTTCTACAGGAAAGCGTGGAAGTTGTGTCTCAATTAAAATGACAGTATTTATAAAGAAAAGGCAATGAGAGTGCTTTCACAGTATAACATTTTGACTTTTCTTTCCTAAGCCATTATAAGCAATACAAATATTCATCTGGGACTGTTGAAAAATACCATTTAGTGAAATCGAATTACTCCATCTCAGTTGGCTGAACCAACATCTTAACTGCTGAAGTATACTTACACCAGCTATGAGAGGAAGGCTGTTTTCTACCCTTAAAAAACATAATAATTGCCAGTGTAGAGTTAAACTATGTTTTCCCCATTCCTCTGTAGTAGGAGGCAGCACACAGCTATGCTGCCCCAAGAGATGCATACCCCTTAGTGTAAAATCAGGGTTATGTGAAAGTTGTGACCATTTTTGTCCCTGAGTGGTGGTGGTGTTTTAACAGGTGGGTTCCTGCTGCTGGTTGCTACTGGATGGCTATTAATGGCAGACATTTTCCCTCTCCCCTGTGTTAGCCCGGACTCACCATGCGTGACCCTCTGTGTGTAAGCTGTAGAGGGGGGTCCCAACTCTGTCTTTCTCGCTGAGGTTGGTGTCCCAGTGCAACCCTCACCATTGCCTCCTCAGTACAATAAATAAATAATTAATAAAGAAAAGCTCCTATACAAATAAAATCTGTATTGCTGAGCTGTTATTCCTAAATATAGTGCCTGGTAAGCCAAGCCTGCTGGTGGCACCATCCAGATGGAGGCGTGTGGCTGAGGATCACCGTGCCCTACGATTTACCTTTGCAGCGAGGCTGAGAGTAGAGCTGTGCAGCTCCTGTTGCTGGTGATGGGAACTGCACAACTGATGCGCCAGTCACTCCACCGAAGTTTCTCCTTTAGAAATATCATAAAGCGAGCCACAAAGCACATAAAGTGCACATCAATTACCGCTGCACCCTTGCTCGATGCCTGCCTGCTGCTCCATTCAGAGAGAGGCAGTGTGCAGTCTCTCTCAGAAGGTATCTACTCTTATCTGGGTGGAGGAGTTACAGGCTGTGTTGTACAGCACGTGGAGCTGTTGGTGGTGAGTCTTCCTGAGAGCCCAGGCTATGTGCGGTGTTCTCAAAACACCATGAATGAGGTGGAAAAGAACTCCGTCCTTCGGGTGCTTTGTGTTGAGAAAACTGTGTTGCTGTGCACAGCACCGCAGAAACTCTGGTTAACTTTGCTGCCTGTCCTATGTTGAGAGACACAGGACTAACTTTTCTGCTAACGCTGGGGAAAATAGCACTTTTAGAAGACTCTAGTGTCCGAATTCATGTAAATAGTTACTTTATGGCCAGCCAGGCTCTGTGAGATTCAAGGTCTCCGTGGTTTTGAGTCTTGCCAGGTGCAGGGGTGAGGAGGAGTAAGGCCTGGGCATTTGACCCAAGCTGGCCAACAGGATTATTTCATACCATGATTGTCACATTTAATATAAATTAGAAAAGTTTGCAGCATAGTGCTCTCTCCTTTGATGGCGGCAGTCCAGACAACTCCTTGTCCTGGTGCCGGACCCCTGAGTCCTTCCTTTTCCCCCAAAACCGTTGCATTTGCAGTGTCTGACATTTGCTGTCCCCTGCTGGGAGTGCACAGCTTCCTGCTGATAGAACTGGCTGAGTAAAATTCTTGTATAGCTTATGTCAGTATCGGGATTAAGCTGGTTCTTTAGTATTTTTGTTAATCATTTAGTCTTATTCTAATAAATTTATTTACATTTCAACCCTGGTGTTTCTTTGCATTCCCCTTTCCTGGGTTGGGAGGGGTCATCGGGTGAGAGAATAATTCTCTGAACGACAATAAATTGCTATGGGTTTTCTCAAACCCTAACACTGTCCTAGGGCCATGTTGCTGTGATGTATGCATTGCTCATTATAGCAGCTTAAACTCACCGTCTTCTGCTGGGTTGGTTTTTTTTTGTCCTGTTTTATACCTCCAAAAGACACACCTCTTGGTGGAAAAAAGTGCGTGCTGCATTTTGGATTCAGCGGATTTGCATTCCTGCATGCACCCCTCAGGCTGTCCCTGGGGAGTCAGTGCCCACATGCCACTGCTCAGACATAAGCACTTTCCCTTCCATGTGTAAGCATCTTTACAAAAAATAGCAAGTAGACTCACCTGTAACTTCCATTTGCTTTGAAAGGATGAGTTCTTGACATTCCTTACAGTTGGAGTAGTTTTTGATTCCTGAGCTTCACCAGCATTTTCAAACCTAATTTTGTGAAATGTTTGTGTTGGTTGACTGTGAAGAACAAAAGCCATTGGGTGAAAACCAAATCGTAGATTTCTAACCCCATTTTACTTTAATCATGGGTCTAACTGAGCCTGTCTGGAAGTGTCCTCCCTTCTAAAAGAGCATTCTTTAAAAAGCAGCTAAAAATGGTGTGTATTTTCTTTTGCAACCTTTTGATTTTCATGACTTCCCATTTTCCAAATTAAGTCCTTTTTGACTCCATCCCCTGCAGATTATGATGTAAAATTTCTGCGAGTGAAGCTTTGGGCTGCCAGGTGTGTCTCCTTGTGTGTAACGATCACTTAGTGGTACCATCCTGTGTACCAAAACTCAGCATCTTCAGAGCTTCCTATCATGCCAACACACCTGCTCTCACACATGCTCTCAGAATTTGGAGATGCCAAAATCCTTTTGGGTATTTTCCTATTCTTATATTTATGAGGCTTTGCGCTAAACACACAACATTTCTTGTTTGTTTGTTTGTTTGCTTTGAATAGTAGCTATTGTTTTATAAACACCGATTTGTACACAGTAAAGTATTGGCATGATTCCCATAGGAATTAAGTCACATTTTTCCTATCAAGATTTACTATCTACAATTCTGCATCAGACTGGAAAACTACATAAAGATAAGCCCTTTTAGATTGGCTATTATAGGCTCAGTATAGTGGAATGTGGAACAAACTTTTATATGTGCCATTAATGGAGGATTTCTACAGAACTTCAGGGGCAGCTGATGGCTGGTCTGAGCGCGCCCAGCTCTGCGGATTGCACTTGAATGTGCCCTCCTGCTCCAGCCATGAATTTGGCTTTTAGACTCATGTTTGTTTGAATTGTGTGTTAAAGGAATGTGCAGGGATATGGGCATTGTTCTGTTGGCATGGAACCTACCTAGACTTATGTATGTTTATTTTACTGAGCCTATGGGATGAAGTACTTGATATGGTTAATTTATTATGAGACATAAATTCAGTAACATGGTAAAGAACTTACTGTGAAATGATGGACAACTTGTATTAGAATTCCTCTACTAATACTGTGCAACACTCATTTATTATTATTCTACATCCAAAAGTGCTTTTGGCACAGTTTTGACACACTCTACTAACAGACATCCAGTCCAAATTTATTGCCAAAGATAGATCCCCGTAGGAATGCCAAACTATCCACACTGTTCCCCTACTGTCAGATACCACGCTCTGCCAGCTATCCAAACAACTGCAGGCAGGGGGCCAGGGCAAACATATTATAACTTATTATAAAAGTCTGTTTTGACTTGCAACTTCGTTAAAAAAAAAAAAAAAAAAAGAGGCTGAATTGAATTTTAAAGTAATAATAATGGAAGAAACACTTTTGAATATGGGACCTAGCAATCTGAAGGCAATTCAGCGACCCATCAGACTAATCATATTTAAAGACCTAGACATAAGAATGCTAACTCCTACACCTCACCATTCACTTTTTCCTTCCCTTTGTGATTTAATATTGTACAATGATGACATATGTCATTGATAATGGGAGAATTGGCTGAAGTGACTTTGCATGGATGGAATCTGGGTCAGTCTCCCAGCAAAATACCCATTATAAATTGATTCAGAGAGAGACTAACCCATGAGATATATGATTTCAGTTCATTATCTGATTTCTGAAATCTTGTAGTACCTGAGGATCTTGTTTTCATTATCTAGGTGGATGGAGAGTTAATCCAAAGATCCTTTAAAATCAGAGGGCACATTGTTTCCCCGTGATGGAAAGTCTACTGGATGTGGTTGAAGCAAGTGTCAAAGTTCAGCAAGTTCAAAATGTAGGTAGGGAAAACGTGTGTTAAATCTCTTCCCTGCCCCTTCCCTTGAAGCAATTTTCTTAGTTGTTGTGGTGTTCCCTAGGTCTCTCCAGCAGTGATGGGCTAAATCACACTTGCTGTAACCATGACCTTAGTTTGCTGGAAGACAACAGAATTAATCTAAGTAAGAAGAATGGTCTTTAGCTGCATTAATTGCACTTAGTTTTTCTGTACTCATCTAAAAGACTGCCCACTGCCTTCAGTGAGCATTAGATGTAGGTTTTATAGATTATTTCTTTTTTACTATCAAAAACTCCTCCTGGCTTCTGAGATGCTTTTCTGGCAGGAGGTCTGTGAGATCATCCAGAATGCAAATAATTCTCTTGTAGGATATTTATACTTTTTTTTGTTTTGTTTGTGTGTGCTATCAGGAACTATAATCTCCTTTGAGGCAAAACAGTTCCCCTGTTCCATAGCCAGTAATTTTAGCAAAGTAGATTTTGAGATTTTGTTGTTTTAAAATTAGAATCTCTGTATTCCTATTTCATTAGAAGTTGTTCAACGGATTTGTAATAAAAGATTTGAAATCACTCTAACTTAATGGAAGCTCTTTCCTAATACGAGTGATAGAACTGGTACATGACTAATCAAATAAATTAGTGCACAGAATGGAGATTGCAGAGGCTCATTTGTCTTTTTGTCCATGTTTTATATTGTCTATATTTTATTTTTTTTTCCACTTTCCCTCTACCTTTTCTCTGAGCTCCAACTGGACAAATTCACTTAGGGTTCATTGTAAGACAGTCCTGGAGTAGATTACATAGTGCCTAATGGATTGTATTTCTGCAAGACCATTTAAATTATATTTATTAGGGAGTTTAGGTTTATAGAAAATTAATACAAATATCAAAAGATTTGTAACATTATATATGTTTCTGGGTTCTATAGTTTAACAGTTTTGTATGGAAGTCTACCATCTTTCTAGACCTAGCAAGTAATATGTCAAAGAAACACATTTGCTACTTTCTATAGAGATTTGATGTTACACTCTGTTCATTTAAGATATTTTAAAAATCAAGAAGTCTTATAAAAGTTAATTAGGTCTTTAAAAACGTGAAGTGTAATCAAAGAGTTTTGCTTCATGTCTGGATTTGGTGCTAGACTATTGGCATCATATTGCATGATTAAGAGTCACTCTCCTAATTTAGCTATTAGACAATCATTAGCCTGATTACTACATATTGACTGCTGTACTTAGCTCTCAGATCATACTACAGGAGAGGAAAAAAAAATACCAGCAGAAAGGAATAATTTTCCGATGACAGCTTTGCTTAGCAGTTCTCAGAGCTGTTTTGGTTTTTAAAACATTTTGCCTTTCAAAGTAAACGCTCACCTTGGCATTTTGAGATGTAAAAGCCTGTCAGGTTGTTACAGCGGACCCTGGGACCGGGGCTGGGTTTCATGCTCTGAATGAGGCCAAATGCTCCCTTTGTAACTTGGGCTCTGAAGGTTGCTCCAAAGTCAGGCTGTATTTTCATAGTAGGAGAAGATAGAGTTTAATTCTGCTTCTGAGACCCAGAAAGCTTGAAAGCTGTATTTTGGAAACATTTAGGTTCCCAGCTCCTGTTGAAATCCTTCTATGTCACAGCTTCCTATTTGGAAAGTAGGAATGATGTTAATTTGGTCTGTCTAGTCTAGTTAGGCTGTAAACCCTCGGGGAGAGGGGCTGTCTCCAACCATATGCTTGTGCAGTGCCTGGCATGGTGGCGACCTGACTTCAGCCGAGGCCCCCGAGGACAATGCCAATACAAGCAGCAATGATACAAAGTCAAAGAGGAATATTCAACTCCTGCAAAGTTAAAATGATGCTGTATGATCTGGAGCCTTCAGCTTTGCTTTTCACCGGGAGTGTGGTAGAAGTTGACAGAGAGACCAGCATCCTACCTGCCGTGTCGCCTCGTATGGGGCTTCCCAAGGACTCCTCCCCAAGTTTTTGAGGTGTCTCCTCCCTGCGTAGGAAGTCATCCCCCACAGGACAAGAGTGAAGGGGAGTCTTTGCTGAAATCTTTTCTCTCCCTTTTTCTGGTGTGCCTAAGCATCCTCCTCCAGGCTGCTCTGAGCTTGCCAAAGTCCTCACTTGCCTGGCATACCTGACCAGGGCACAGGTATGTCTTCCTGGAGCTAGGGAGATCCTGGGCAGAGCTATGCTGTCCTTACATCCCTTAAAACATCTGTGGAAATGAGCCTCAGCTGGGTCTAGGGATGGAGAACCAAACCAGGACTGTTAGTGTAAAATGCTTTTTAGTGAAACCCTAATCAAAGCCTGGATTTAATTTTGGGCAATTTTTCCCCTTCTTGAGTTTGTTTTGGTATAATCAGGCTTTGTGGGTAAGGGCCAATACTTCTGTTCTTCCTCAGCCTGGCCCCATGACCACCTTTTGTGCCAGCCTGTTTGGTGATGAAACGGAGCTCATCATACCTGGAATGAGCACAGAAAGCATTATCATCTGCTGCTTCTGTGAGGCTTGCTCCGTGGCTGTGCTCAGCAGCATAGTGAATATCATCCATAGTAAGTAGCTAATTTAGCATCTCCTGTCTGAAAATGTGGTAGTGATGAATAATCAGCAAAGATTTAAATGATCAGAAACTTAAATACTTTTTGAAAGACTGAAAGATGAGACCGAGATCTTCTGTTACGATATTCTATGTGTATTATATAATGCTAAGTGCCTATACAGACAGTTATGCTAAAAGATAACACGAGTGTTATTGGGACTTAAGCCCATGCAATGCATTTTTATTCTTTCACCGAGCAATCTGAAATTATTTTCCTCATCAGAATGATTGACTGATCTTCATTGAAGAATCTTTCATTGTTAGAGAATACCTTTTTGTTTTATAATTTCCCTAATTAGCTCTAAATCCTGCTATTCCTCTCTGTAAAGAACTGACGTCTGCCAGAAGTAACTGCCTACATAAATGCAGACCCTTTTGAATATTGCCTCACAAAAGTTTCTTTTCCATATCAAAAGACATATGCGCTGCACAATAAAGCTAAATCGCTTCAGCTAGAAAAATGAAATTAAGCATAGAAATACTGCTTCAGATAAAATACCAACCTACGCAAGCCTGCTTGGCATACACAAGCCAGCCCTGGACTGTGGGTGCTTTGCTGCCATGTGCCTGCTTTTTGAGGATGAACCCCGAGTGTAAGGACTGTGGTGTGCAGCCTCCCTCCATGGCTTTGCTGGGAAAACAGCCCTGATTTGCTTCCTGGCCCACGGAGATTATGAGTTGAGGCTGCTGGCTGCTACCGGTGCCTATTCTTACATCTCAGTCCCAAAACATCTCACTTCTTTACTTCCTTCTACTGCTCTCCTGAAGGGCTTTTCCTTTTAGGTGTGCAGTTTATCACTTCAGAGGAGGTGCAGGCAAAAGGGAAGAAGCGGTCAGTGTTAGAGGTGAATGCTGCAGTTGGAGCTGGTCAGCGTGGCTGGCACCAGAGTGAGCTGCCAGCCCAACCCTGCTGGGTGGTGGGGTCCCCTCCAGGCACAGCATTGGGCTGCTCTAGGTCATGTCACCAATTAGGAGTGCTCCCATGATGGGAAGGTGACCTGCCTGCAACCAGAAAATAGAACCAGTCTTGGTTTTCTGAGGCTTTCAGCTCTATAAAGGGTTTAGATCAGCTTTGGACAAGTTTCTGAGCTTAAGCTTTTGTGGGGCATAAATCTTTTTTCTACTCACGTCAATGTGTTTTGAATCAGGCCCCTTGTTGGGATAGGCCAACTCTTTTGATATATTAGCCTGTTGCTGATTAAATGTATATTTCACTTTTTAATTTTCACTTTTCAGGGTGGCCATTGCTTTAATGGAGACCCATTTAGCCATTGCTATAGATCAAAAAAGCCAAGCTTCCTCTGCACCGCTATGGATTTTCCATGGAGCTGCCCATAAGAGACTTGAAGTTATTAAATCCTTTTGTTTTGCTGTCAATTAAAGACGGGTAAACATCAGTCAAGGAAGGGTGGGTTGTTTTTTTTGGCTTGGTAATTAATCAGTGAGCCCCTTCTCTCTTTCCTCACCACTTTCCCTCTCCTTTCTGTGCTTCATTTCATGTCTGTCCTGGTTTCTTTCTAATAGTGGCAGGCAGCTGTACAGCGTGGACTTCAGTGCTTTAGTAGCAGAACTCTGTGCCTGGATCAGTCACAGCCTTACAAATTAGAACAATCCCTGGTACGCATGTCGAAATATGAAAGAGAGGGGTCCCTGTTTCTTTTAATTTTATTTTATTTTATTTTATTTTATTTTATTTTATTTTATTTTATTTTATGTTATTTTACAGTGGTGCTTTGCACACAGCACACACAATGTCCTTTTACATTAAGAAATTAGTTACATTTCCTTGATGGCTCACTCTCTTATTAGGTCACATTTGGCATAACTGTTCAGGGCTACTTCTAATTATTCATATAATATCAGCTTACGTATGAGGATGGCCCATTTTCCACTAATTTCTCAACCCTGTTTTTATTTCTCTAATGGCATATGACCAGTTCCTAATGTAAATGAAAAGAAAGGAGGGTGAATAAAAGGATAGGAAAAGAAAAAGAACTCTGCTGTACAACTGAAACGGGTAATTATGCTCCTCTAAGCACATCGCTAGAGCCCAGCTGGCACAATTAAAGAAATAGCTGATCAGTTCCAGTTATTGATTCTGCTAACATGTTTGTTCACGGTTGCTTCTTGTCTAATTAGTTTTTTCTGCTTTCTTAGTCTGAAAGCATACCTTTTCAGTCAAATCTGTTTTCAGGCATCAGATAGCAATGCTTTATTTAGACCACTTGCTAGCCATTTATTTTAATGCAACAGTACTTCTGTTCACTTGTTTTTTTAACCCGATGTGGGGCTGACTCTTTGGAATGGCGTTGAATTTCCTAGAGCTGTTTGAGATAGTCTGAAATTTAAGATGAGGCTTTGCAACAGTGAAATGAGCAGATCTGAAAGTGAGGGTTAGGGGATCTCCTGGGATCAGCTAAAAATATGGAGATACCTCTTGCAGGTTGTAAGAAGTTACTGCCTGTACTTGGCAATTAGGGAAGAACCAATGTTTTGATTGTGAATTTTAATTGTGCAGCTAGACAATTTTAGCTCTTCAAAGACTCTTCTGTTTAGCTGAATCTGGTCTCTTTTTTTCCCCCTTTTGAAAAAAAATGGCTCCTATGTAGAAACCAGTACTTTGTCAAAATGGCCCTTCTTCACAAAATGGGGACTAGACAAAGAAAAAGGGAGTGGGAAACTAGTGGGAATTCAAGTGTACTGTGTTTTGTCATTTCTGAAGTGCAAATGTAGGCTATAAAATGCCTATAAAATTTGGTCTTAAATGTGTATTTTACATAAATATGACGAGGATTGATATATCAAACAAAAATATTTTCCCTCCCCTAGAATTGCACCATTTGAAAACATTTAGAAATGTAGCTTTTTGCTTTGATTCAGAACAGCAACAACAAAGAAGAAGAAATCCTGGACTGTTTTGCAGGACAGCAAATCTGTTTTCTAACCAGTTCTAGCTCTGGTGTTCCTTTGTGCTGTTGAGCAGCTCTCACACCGCACCTCAAACGTGAATGCATTGCAGTGGTGGATAAAGCTTTACATATTTCAATGAAGAATAAATAGTTCATTGCAATCCAAATAACTTTTATCCTATATTTAAAAACAGGAAACAGGCAAGAACGTGATGCAGTCTCCATGTCACGGTGTGTCTGTCTACACACATGAATGAACACAATAAGTCTAAAATGGATAGTAGTAGTCTGACAGATTTAAAGGTGCAGAACATAGAAAAGACGTCATAATTCTCTAACTTAAAAATGTTTTTCAGGCAACATTTTCTTCAGAAAAGAAAATTGCTTATTGCTTTGTGCAAAGAGATTTGAAGGAGTGCATTATCTGGACTGAGAGAATAGAAATGACTTTTATGTCTGTTCACATCATGCTGTTCTTAAGGTGTCTTTTTGGACTATTAGAGCTGTATAAATACAGGTTGCTATTAACTGCTCTCAGCACCTGAAGATGTATACGTATTTCAGATATTGCAGTAGTCCTTGTCTTTGTGATTGACATCACTCTTTCCTGATTTCCCATTTTGCACTGAGGAGGGGAAGCCAAGCTGTTGCAGCTGTTAGCAGATGAAACCTGTACCCTACAACCTGGTTATCATTCCAGGAAAATCCAGCAGAAACATCTAAATGTTTTTGACACATCTGGGCTCCATCACTTCTTCCTTAACCACAATATTCAGTGCAGCTTAATCCCAGGTCTTGTCCCAGCCTCTCCCGCTTTGCTCCCTGGGCCACTGTGTCCCACCTGCTGCCCAAGGCTACCTTCTGTGGGTACAGCCCCACAGCTAAGTGGGGAGAAAGTGTGGGGAAAGGAAAAAGAGGTGTCTCATGTAGCTGTGATAGGTGCTGGAAAAGTTTAGTGCTGGTAAGGGACCTGGGGGATGTGGGGGCCTGAAGAAGGTGGTTGAGCCTGGTACAGCATCTAGGATAGCATTACCCACCACTGAGGGATTGCTGTCAGGGTTCAGGTGAGGCTCTGGGGCAGAGCAGCAGAGAAGCCAGGAGTGCCCACCCTCCTATTGAAAAAGGGATTTGGGAAGCTGAGATTTAGCCCTGTCACAAGCTGCCTGGGGGACTCTGAGCAGGTAATTTTATTTCCCACTGCCTCAGTATGCTGTCTGCAAAATACAGAATGTGGAGCAAATGTGCTTCCCTCTGCCCGGAGGGTGTTTGTGAGGCTGAGAGCCGTGGGGCTGTGATGGTGAGGTGGGCAGCGCAGCTTGAGGTGGGGGCGAGGAGAAGGGGTGGCCGGGGGCTCCGGTGCTGCCCTGGCTGCGACTGTGCGGCAGCACACAGCCAGACGTGGAGGCTGTCTGAGCTGTCTTTATTGAAACTACAGCTCATTGTGGTGAAGCTTTCTCCTCTCCCTACCATAAAAAAAGATGTAAATTGGAAGGGTACAGCACTTCTCATAAAAACTCTGTGCATTTATATTTAAACACTGAAGTCACAGCACTCTCTATTGAAGAGCCCTGGGATCTATTGTTGCACATGACTAGCGCAGAAAGAGACCATTATACTCGGCAAAAATGTATTTTCCTTGCTCATTTTCCTGGAAACAAAACCTTCCGAGCCCTGGTGGCACAAACCTCACCAAATGGTATTGATAAAGAGGGAGAAATTGCACATGGCACCAAATCGCCGGCTCTGTCCGAGGGGGAAGGAATAAAGCTCCAAAATATGGCAACAGATGCCTGTGTGAAATGGCGAGATTGCCTTTGTGGCAACGCAGAACAGTTTACCAATAAAGCTCTCTCTGGCTGTTATAGTTGTGTTCAATAGCAATGACAGCTGTCAAGGAGCTCGGGGACTCGCTGTGATGCCTTCAACATTTTAATCACTCCAGCAAAGGCGCAGAAAAACTGTTTGCATTTGGAGCACCTATATTGCCATATGATATTTAAAAGGAATTGGTAATTGTTATTTACCTAAAAATTAGAAGGAGCTTTTGATTGTTGCAATACAGCTCTCATTTCTGTAAACAGAAAGGACAGGTCCTCTCGCATTTTAATTCTGAGCAGTTAATTGGTGATTTACATAGCCCCTTTTACCATCACAGTCTCAATCCTCAGACGATGAACTATTTTTCCCCGAGAAGCTCAACTGACAGATTTTAATATTCCATTAACTTTACAGTTTTACTATAACATTGCATCTTGAGACACTGGGGCACTTTGATGCAAACTACAGGAAATTAATTTTCTCTCTTTTATTATACCACCACTAACTTACCTTAAAAAAAAAGAAACTTTAAAACTACTGATGACATGAGTATAATATGTTAAAATGACAGGAGGAATTATGAATTTTATTTCCGTAAGAGAATGAAAGGGGGGGTAATTACAGTTCCGAACCATTGCATTCAATCTGAAATTAAGATACTTTTCTAAGACACGAAATTCACATAGTGAAGAAATGTTTGGGATGTAAATCTTTGCAGTTGAAAAGCATTAACAGTTGTTAACCCCTTTTGTTGCAGCCAAAATGTTTTGACTTAGTATTTCTGCAAAGGAGAAAAAAAATCACAAAATTTGGTATTGAGAAGATGAAACTTTTTAATCTTGTCTGAAATGTCCACAACTCTATCTGGGGAGAAAAAAAGTGTAGCTTCTTCACTGAAATTTTCTCTCTCATTTGGATGAGTTCAGATTCTTGGTCATCTCTCACGGCAGCGCTCTAAAATTGTGTTGAAACACTTGCAAGTTGTGACAGTGTATTCATTGATATTTTATAGGTGAATATACAATATTTAGTTGAGTATAGATTCAGAGAAATATGTATTTTGATATATAGGAGAAATCTGTGTATTCCTGGGCACAGACAGTGGTTAAAAGTTAGAATGTGTTCAGCTGGAAAAGCATGTTGTTCTTCACACACGCACAAAAGTAATAAAAGCCATAAAATTGTGTTTTATGTAATTTCCCCAAATGGCAGAAATGCTATGAAGTCAAGAGTGTTCCTGGCAGTTTTCCACGCTCCCAACCGCTCTTATCTCTGCTGCCACGCTCCGACCCTCATACCCTCCTGATGCCGCCCACTGTTCCCTGCCCCCGGCACCAGGAATTCCTATTGGCATCACTTTTCCCTCGGTGTGACCCAGGCGTGGGCGCAGAACTGCATTATTTCCACTGCTAGACACAAAATGCCTCCGTTTTCACGTGGAATGTGACTGACTCTCAGGAAATATTATAGCTGGGAGTTTTATGGGCCTGATTGTGTTGTCTAAGCCTTTTCTCTACCTGTAATTACTGAAGCTGCCAAAAGCAGATTAAAGGGGGGAGGGGGGGTAGAGGAGGAAGGTTCCCAGCCTGCAGGGAGCTGGGGACACCTTGCACAGCTGTACCCTGGGGACTGAGCACCATGCCTGTGGGAGGCAGCTGCTTGGGTTGTCTCTCGTGAGCAGGGTCTGCAGGCACTTGTTGAAAGTTTACATGGAGATGCCCCAGCTTCTTGGAGGAGGGGGTGTGGGACAGAGGCCAGGTGGCAAATAGGGACCCACGGACGGTGGGGTAGGTGTCAGTACCTGGGGGAGAGGCGATGGCAGTGGTGCCAACCCAGCCGTCATTGTGGGGCTGTGCTGGTGCTGCTGTGCTGGGGCTGTGCCGATCTTCTTGAGAAAAGGTTAGCAAAGGTCTGTCCAGAGTGGTTTCCTGCTTTGGGACAGGGGTCTCAGTTTGGACCTCTTGAGATCCTCTTTGTCCTACTTATTTTTAGTGATTCACTGATTAAAATGGAGCAAGAGGGAAGGGTTTAGGGAAACCTGTCTGACCAAGCAATGACTGAGAATATGAAATAGTTTCTGAAATGTGGTAGTGCAATCCATATTACTGGGGTCATGGAAGAACATGTATGGGAGGATTTTAAAAAAATCTTTCTTCTACTTGTTTTTTTAATTTCAAATCAAGCATGGATTTTTACAGGCTTCCATGCCATAGGATTATTTTTAAAATGGGACGTCACACATGGAGGTTTCTTTCCATTTATCTTAAATTTAAACAGAAAGAATTTTCCCATGGAGTATTGTGTTAGGTTGCAAAAGTCCTGGGATATCAGCACATCATCAGAGACAGCAAATGATGTAATTGCTGCTCAATTTGCAGCTCACGATGAGAAGGCACATCAATTGCAGGGGGAGGGATCCTGCAAGCAGAAAGGTGCTGGTTGCAAAGCATTCACAGGTTCTGCTTTAAAAAAAGATGAGAATAGCCTGGAAATGCTGGTGCACAAGAAGAGAGTGAGATTTCTGATACATTTTTGGAAGGCAGGAAGAAATATGTGTCCTGCGTCTGAGGAGGTCAGGATGAATTCCAGCACAAAGCAAACATGTATTTGCTCTGTGTTGCTGGAATTAAGGCAATCAAACAGAGACGGAAATTACTTGAAGCTTCTGTCTTTTCTTTTTCAAAACACTAATCGTCTAATAACATTGTATTTTTGTCGCTCTGGCATTATGAATTTTTTCTCAACATATTAATCTTTTAATGAAAAAGACAATTCTTTTCTGTTTATGCATACTTAAAAAATCTGAAGAACAGATTTTACTCATACTTTTGTTGACACCTGTATTGGGTTAGGAATGAATTGGGAGTTACCGTTTACACCTGCTATTTTCACAGGGCTTTTAGCAGCCAAACCCTGCACCTTTATATCTGGAGGTGAAGTATTAGTCACATGGAGAGGAACCTGTGTAAAGTAAGCAATGTGACACTGTATTCCCTGCTGAGATAATAAATCCACTCTTACAACAGGATGAGTGGGGGAGGTAATTGAGATCTCAAAGAAATTAGTTATGTGTACATTGCAAGCAGAGACTATGGCACCGGTAGTTTTGTGTCACCATAGTAGCTTTACCATAATTTCCGTGTGCTTCAGAGGAAGGCCAACAGCTCATATTTATGAGCTTTTCAGTGCCGGAACATAGTATGCTTGGGAATTGCACTGAGATTTGATAAACAGACTTTGGCATTTAGAAACAACTTCCTGATTCTTGTGCCCCTCATCCACATGTTTCCCATAGCTTGAGGAATTCCAGTGCTAAAGTGTTGAATAATTTCTACAAATTCTCAGATGGAAACCATCATTCATCCTTAACCAGTCCTGTAGCCTCCTGTGATGATTCTATATTTATTATTGATATAATAATTTGTCAGTGAGGTGATAAAGGAGAGCAGAGGATACTCATCATGTTTCTGTCTCATGGATTTGATATCAGTCCTCTTCAATTTTAGCCAAGCCAGCACAGTGGAGGGGAATGATAAATGCCAATTGTTCCAAAATAGAGAAGTGTTGTGAGTTTTGACTAAGTGTGGGGCTTGAGGCAGATTTTTTAAGTAGCTCTTACCTACCAATGTTTTCCTCTCATAATTGGAGTTCCCTCAAGTCTTTCAGCTTAATCCCCGTGAAACACTGTTGTAAATTTAGGTCACAGAATCATATCATCTTACTATAGTGATTCTGAGCCCTGGAAATTTTACTCCTCTGTTCTGCTTTGATACATCGTGAAGAACCAGCTTTAGCAAAACAGTATTGCGTTTTTACTCTCAACCATAAATCCAGATCCCATTGACTTCAAGTGTTAGAGCTAGCACATGCTTATGGGCCCACTGAGGAGGTCCCTGCTGAGCAACCCAGCCACCAGCGTGCAGGATGCAGGTGGCTGGTGGAGGACAGCTGAAACGCTTTTAGTATTTTAGTATTAACAACACAAACACCTGAGAAGCCACAAATATTTATTGCTTCCTTTGATTTATTTGTAAAAGCCTATTGTGGGGCAAGTCTACTGCAGAGGTGCTTTGGAGGCTTGCAGCTTTCCACTGTGGGCAGAGCTGTGAAGCCTGGCCAGGCAGGTGGGGAGGGCTGCAGGACGGCGTCTCCCTCCTCGGCGCAGGGCTCCTGCCGTGCTCTCCCCCTGCCACTTTCCTGTTGCCATGGAGAGCAGATTTTTTCCTGCACACTAGTGGGTCCCGTGCGTCTCCTCTCTGCCAGGGTAATCTGCTGTCACCGCGGTCATCACAATAACCAGCCTTTTTTTTTTTCCCCTTTTAATATACCCTTCTCGGTATCACATATTACTTTTGGCTGCCTAGGTGCGTTCTTGACATTAGCAGCACGATGTGCTACTGCTCATTTAAACGGGGAGACAAAACCCAGATAAGCTCCGCTTCAAAAATCGCTGGGTACCACCGTGTGTTCTGCAAGGTTACTGGGGATACACGCGCCAGCGTTTCACCTTTTGTTTTTGAAGTGATGTAGGATGAATGTCTTTCAAATGAAAAGACAGGCAACTGGAAAAAAAAAAGGGGGAAAAACAAGTAACAAGATCAAAGACATAAATAGAACAAAATATGCACAAGAGATCTCATCTGAGATCAAAGATGTGAGCGTAATTACCATGAATAAGACGTGCAGAGCTCACCAGAACAGAATGGTTTGTGCACCTGGAGAATTCTGCAGAAATAAACCATTCTGTGGGAAATCGAGCACTCCACAGAGTGAGGAAAGGACATTAATTCTGCATTGGAGGGGGGACAGTGGAAAGCTCACCATTACAGCAGGGATGCTTATAGCTGGCTGACCCTGCGTGAGGCTGCAGCCATCCAAGTAGCTCAAAGAAAACCTCTGAACCTTTTATGTCAAAAAGATTCTGCGGGGGAAAAAAAGCCCAAATCCCAACTCTTCAACCCTCAGAGATATGCAGTTTTCAGGCAGACATTTTCAAGGGTACATCTAGTGATTGTGTTACAGGTGCAGTTGAAAGAAAAACAATTGCTTCTGTTAAAGTAACTTAACACGTAGAGAAATTGTGCAGAACATGAAGAATTTCTTTTCACTAACTCTGTTCAGTCAGGGATTGCGAATGGGTTTGTGATTTTTATGGCTGTTACGTACACATGTCCACAGGCCCTAACAGAACATCCTTATAAATGGAATAAGTAAATAAGATGCCAAGAAGAATATATAAGGAAAGTTACAGTGACTGAGTTGAAATTGCAAAATGCTGATTCTTCCCAGGGAAAAAGATTTTATGAGTTATATGCTGGTCATATATATCAGAATATTGTTTGGTTTTCAGAAGAGTTAATCTAGGTTTATTTTTTTCCACTCTCTGGACACTGATTATTCCTTATTCTTCCAGATTAGATGTACTTTCTCCATGAATATCTCAAACATGACATAGTATGTAAGCCCAGTGAGCTTTGAGAGTGATTTTTTATTTTTATACCTCTCCCTTTCTGTTGGCATGCACCAGAAATCAGACACAGGTTTATTTCCACTTGGAAGAGAGAGCAAAAAAAGAAAGTGTCTATACTGAGCCTATTGTCAGGTCTCCATTTTAATTGAAACATTACTGGAATTGTGTTTAGCATGTAGATGATTATTTTTTTACAGTAGCTTACTCCATTTTTGTATAGAAACACCTGCTGTAGGGAACCTGGAAAGCAGTCCAGAAATGAATGCAGCACAGTCTAGAAAATGAATCATTCCATTCCCTTCATTCTTTTGACTGCTTCGTTTTGAAGCTTACACTTGCCCATAGGTTCTGCTGACTTTGAGTCAAGCACTGTCTGTGTCCGGTCTCATATTGAACAGTGAACGGTGCAACCCCGTGGTGACAATCCTGCTGGCCATGACGGTAGACTGTCTCCATTGCAAAATCCCTGTCTACAGTCACGGTGCAGTACCATGCCAGGTAATACCTTCAAAGGGTCCTTTCTGCATAGAGCACATTTCTGCCTTTCATGATGAAGGTATGGACTGATTTTGTTGCATACAAGCATTTTGCAGGTACTGTCAAATTTTGATGGTATAATAATACATTAAAATATGCATAACTTTCAGCAGGTGAAATATTTACTTAGAAAAAGATGTTGCACAGCTTCTCTTTGGAAGAGTAGACCCAATTCTATCTTCTGTCATGTCCCCACTATCTTTCTGAAATAGAGGAACACAGATTAAATTGAGAGATTATTTTGTCTTTTTGCAGGAGATATTACTTCACAAAAACAGCACTGTCAAAAACTTAGGCCAAGGCAAGTTATGAGTTATTGTCTTAAGATCAGCAGATGCTGTCAGATTAGAAACTGGGGAGAATTTATTCTGTGATGTCCACTACTGTTTCTGTTCTCCTGTAAACTCTTTCTTGGACTTCAGTGCTATCAGGAATCTGTAAACTCAGTCATAAAATGAACGTCTTTATGTCTTTTTTTTTTTTTTTTCTTTTTAACTTGAAGGTATTGCTGGTATCACAGATGCTTTCAAAATAGCAAGTATGCCCATAGGCCTGTGCAGCCTGCTGTAGGTGACTCTACTTGAGTTGGAGGGTTGGACAAGATGATCTCCAGAGGTCCCTGCCAACTCCAGCCAGTCTGTGACTCCGTGTTTGTAACTCCTCAGTCTCTTAATTTTGAGTCAAATGATACAACAATAGAAAACTCTGTCCTGTTTTATTCTAAAAATGGTATTCATTCTACAAAATGAGCTCCACAGGAATGGTGATCACAAATTTGGTATGTGTCTAATATACTTAGTTGTTTTCATTAGATAATGCTATGGGCTTCAGTTCAGCTAAGTGCTTAAATGCCAAAGGCAGGCATACGAATAATCCTGGGGAAGTCAAGAGGGGTGCTTTTATAGTGAATACTTAAGCTTAAGTGCTTGGCTCAGTGAGAGCCATACTCACGATTTTCATTAAAACAATACTGAGAAGAGCATGTTGGTTGTGTAGTAGAGAGAAGGAGGGCACTCATAACGTACGAGTCTCTGCTTTTTACGTAGTCTTTGAAATTTTGATGCTTAGCATTAGTGAAGGATGCAGAGTTGTCTCTGGAAACAGAATTCACTATTGCTTAGCACTGAAATAAACTGGATTTGAGGCAAACATCATCTTCCCTAATAATCAAAAGGCTATTTAGTCTTTTTTTGCTGGTAAGAGTGAGCTGTCAAACCTCTTTTCTGGGCCAACAGCAACTGAAGAGAGGTTCTCCTCCCCATTGACTCATCCAGCTATGCAAATAATTTATTATTACCAGTCAGGAAATCCAGTCACTTGAAATAATTCATTATTACCTGAGAGTTATTGTAGCTCACAAGAACCATCAAAAGGCAGCCTGAAGGCAATAAGGCAAAAGAAAGTCATAGATATATTCCCTAACTATATCTCCTTTTTTTCTTCACTCATTTAACCTAAGTTATATTGAATTTATCTAAATTGTAAGATTAAGATTATTATGCTGAAGAGCTGGGTCACTACAGCATGTTGTGGGACACCGAGGGCTTGTTCCCCCATTGAAGCAGGGTGCTCAGGATTGCGACTGCTCAGCGCAGCAGGGTGTGTGGGCTCATCTGCTTTCTTTCAGAAGCACTTTCTCTGTCTTGTCTTGCATCTGAGAAGTTCTCACATTCATAGCATTTAGGTAAAGTAATCCAACGAGAGCTGGGTTTTTGGTGCAGTAGGGTCAATGCAGGGTTTCGGTGCAGTAGGGTCAATGCAGGGTTTCGATACAGGTGCAGGGTTTCGAGGTAGGGTTGAGTCTTTCATTTTGTGGGTGGCAGTGCTGTCTCTGCATTGCGGTGCCTCCTGTTTGAATTGGCAATGTCAAATGTGTTCTTCTCAAAATATTTTGGTCTCCTTTCTCCCTAAGTCTAAAGCTTTCCTTGAGATTCCAGCAGTGGTTTTACAGTGGGTGTAAAGATAATGCAAACCTTAGTTTAACCTTAGTCAGGCCCAGACTGTGTGTACTGAGGACCATTTGAATTACATTCAGCATTGCTTATGGTTTCGGAGGAGTTGTAGAGCCTGTTAAAAATGAAATACTGCTTATGGACAGGGGCTTATGTTTTCTATTTTGCTGAAAAAAGAAATAAGGAGGAAAATATATTTGTGCCTGTTCAAAGGCTGTCCAAGGACAGCTTTCATTCTTTGTGACCCACTTATATTAAATGCTTTCACAAAAAACTCCTCAGATACTTATTAAAAAAAACAAAAGGGGAGGTGTGGGGGGAGCCCCCAAACAAACCAAACACAGATCAGTGCTTCTAATCTTCACTCTGAGACGCACCTAGGCTTGGAGCCATCAATAGATATCTTACATCCCCAGTTACCTGTATGAAAATGAAACAACGCAAGAAATGAGCAGCATTAGAACTGAGAAATGAACTCTGACCATGTAAATATTAGATAGCATAGTTTAACATCATTTATATTTAAGAAACAGGACAATCAATTGTAACTTTTGCTGTCACAAACTGACCTATTGTCCTCTGTCCTCTTCAGTCAAGATTTGATTTGTTTTGTTTTTAGCACAGACTGAATACTTTCGGTATTTTGTCTGGTATTACCAGACCTCCTAGAGTCCACTTGGAAACTTTCACTGGCTTTTGATGCCCCCTGTGTAGACACTGCCACAGTGCACATATTGTGAAAGTGGCATTACTGGGCTCTTATCAGACAGAAACCTGAAAACTTTGCAACCTCTTTGTGTGGCTGGTGGACCTCAGTTTGCCCTACATCTTGAATCCTTACTAGATTTGCACAGGACCTGATTCCTCTGTCTATTTGATTCAGAAAAAATATTGTTGATAAATGAAATGTGTTATAGGCTTTGTTACATCCTACCTAAAAGCCGAATCAGTATGTGCTTTCAGGGGAGATTGTTAGAGTTGGAAGGGACCTCTGAGATCATCTACTCAAAATATAAAGCTTTTTCTGATATTTCTTTATATTGTATCTAAGAAATTATGTTTGACACTGCTTGAGGGACGTGGAACTGGAAGGATTTCTCAGGGCTTGTGGTTTATCCCTCTGCACCTCCCAGGGCTTCTGGAAGGAAAAGAGAGAGTGCACAGAGCTCCAGATCACCCTGGGTGGCAGTACTGCATGGACACAGGGACAGAAAAAGCCTTTTGTGGAAACTTAGAGAGTCAAAAGGATAGGTATGGTAAAATGTGCACTTGGAGCCCTTTTTTTGGCATGTTGTTTTCAGTGACCAAAGTAGTAGCAAGTATGTTCTTGGTGTTATTGCTTCCTAATGAAGAAGAAAAGGAACACTTATAAAGTCTATTGTAGTTGCTTGTTGTGATTTGAAGAAGGTAAGCTACTCAGTACCCACTGTACTAATTCCCCTGATATCATGCCATGTTAGATCTGCCAAAATAGAAAAGATACTAAAAAAAAATCAGTGTTTCCTTGATATGAGCCCTGAATTCTCATTTTTCCCATCATATGAATATTGAGTCATTGGTATTTTATGTGTCACACAGAACGGTTGAGATATCAGAGAAAACTGATGATTTGCATAAGCATCCCAGAGGCATTTTGGCTTCCCAGCATGCAGAAGCTTTAGCCTGCTGTAATGCTGCATGCCAGAGATGATAATTCATTTTGTGAAACATGATCAGAAGAACCTTTATGGAGGTGCGACAGATGCAGCTGTAGCCATCACTTGAAACAATTTCCCATAACCTGAAAAATGTATCTCCTTGTGATTTTCTTTTTTGATGACTTTTTTTTAGGCGTCCTTGAGTTGCAACTGTTTCTGGCAACGAAATTCCTGAAAGAACAAGGGGATAAAAAGGTTAAAGTGCCCACAGCCACAGTTTCAGGACTTAATTGGACACTAGCCACTCAACTACGAGCATTCCCCCAAAGAATGGTGCAGTTCTTGGAGGCTTCAAACAATGGAGATGCGTGGGTTGATGCCATCTGCAGCCTAGGGCTTGGGGAACAAAAAGATGTGTGAAGAAGAGGGAAATTCTCAGAGATATGGTAGAATGGGAATGATCTGAACGTAATCAATCATTACGGTGACATAAATCACAACACACAACAGCCCACAGCCAGAAGATGTCAAATACCGCCCGCAGCGCCTCAGTCTCGCTGGCATCATCACTTTTGTGTGCTGTGCCACTGCCCTTCTGTGGGCCATCAATTTTGTTTGGCGATGAAACTCAAGAATGCTGCTCTTCCTCCTTCCTTGCTAATGCAAGCTTTATGATTGCGCACCCTAACGTGCACTTAAGGCGCATTCATCCTTTGACCCGAACTAACGATCGATTGTGAGCTGGGTGCCAAACCCGCCAGATGTTGCTTGATCTCATAATTACGTTAGTGCTATTGCTCCAGCGCAACAGCATCAAAACAATACCAGCCAATCTGGGGCACAAAGGGAGCCTGCAACTCTCATGTGGTCATCTGGTCCACGCCTGACATTTTTGCCTAAAGCTCTCAGATGTTAAACTTAATTTCCTTTCCTCGATTATAAGCAAAATGATCTGTGCATAATATTAAAAAAACATTTATCAGCTGGAAAATGGTAAAAGGCATGGCATAAACTCATATAAATGTTAATGAAAGGCAGACAAAATTAAGCAATAGTATCGTGTTCCTCAGGCTCTTACACACTTCTACTTAAAAGAGGATCTAGTAGAGGAGGTCAGAACAGCATTGGAGGATAAACACAGAAAGCCTTGTTTTGAAATTTACTCCAATTCTTCCTGTGCTTAAAACCACTGCTCTGGAATTCCTGTTAAATGAAGCATAATCCTCGTTTAACTTCTTACGGTATTGATCATGAGATCAATATAAATCATAAATGCTTTCATTTTAATAGAAATGCTCCATCGTTTTGTTGTTGCCTATAGAATCAAATATGAACTACTGGCTGCCTAGCTCCTGTCATGAAACTCTGCAAAGGAGTAAAGCAATGACTGTGGTGGTTGTCTAGTGGGGTCTGTCCCTCCGAGTTAGGGTGATGCCATATGGATGGTCTATCGGGCAGTCTGCACTGAAAGCTCCATATCCCAAACCACAGAAACACCTGCATGCAAATGGCTCAAGGTACGTTATCCTGCATCTTGTCTTACTGGGGTGTAAGCTGCTAACCTAGAGCTGGAATATGGCATGGACACTTTCTTCCAATATTCTTCAGCCCTCACCACCCCAAGATTGCCAATGGGCGTAGTGCCCCTCTCTCCTTCTCCTGCCTTCCGGTCTACAGAGCTCCGAGACTTCAGCATGGGAGGGTGTAGGCGGGAGCAGAAGTTCAGGGTGCACTAGGGCACTGTAAAGCCCACTGTAATTTTCTGTATTTAAAACAAAAACAAAAAAAAGTGTGAATTCTCATCATCAGCAACTGCGAAATTGCAGCATTTTCTTCCCTCTCGATTGTGAGCTACGGCATGCTCTCAAACTTGGCACAAGGAAAATGGTAGCACAGGACACTAACTATCAGCTAAAAAGAATCTCTAGACAATGCAAGTTGGCTTCAGTGTGCTCTACTACTATTCTTCATCCTGCAGCGTGTTCATTTCAAATACAAATGTAAAGTCATACCACATATAAGAGAAATATTATTTCCTGTACTACTAGAGTTTTTAAGCATAATGGCCCATGTAGACCAGTGGGCAAATATTATATCCTAAAGTTTCAAATAATTGCCATCTTTATGCTTCATATCTGATCTTTAATAAATGCTATTTTACACAGTGCAATTAGACTTCAGGATGTAAAACTCTGAGAGTAATCCTGAACCTTTTAGCAGAGCTGGGTATTTTCAGGGTGCACTGACATCTAGATTCTGATCTAACTAATGGCACAAATCTGAAGCAATTTCCTTGAAACCAGTACAATTACATCAGCACAAACCCCATAAAAGTGGGATGAGAATCAGACCTTTATTTCTTTACCAGTCAGCTCTAGAGATACATATTTTCCATTGAGTCAACTGAAAAGAACTGTAAAGGGATAGAAAGAAATGATAGAACTAAATTTTATTATTTAACATATGGGAAACTTGGTTATTATTTTACCATAAGCATATGCAGGAAAAAGAGCCTGGTGAAGTAAAATGGAAAAAATTCACCTCAGGTGTTGTATCATGAAATCCTAGGAAGTGACATCAAAGATTAAACCTGGTCCATTTATTTTAAAGCTATTTTGTTTAAGTATCAGATTTTATGTCTGGAGATTTTCTCTACTCTGTGAATTTTAAATTTATAATTTTTTTAAGCATAAAATTGAATAAGGATCAAGAAAATTTTATTTTGTGACTTTGGCACTGACATGTGACCCTCACGTTTGGCACTCAAATTCTTTTAACAGTTTCGGGTGTTGTGCATGGAAAAGCCCACAGAGAAGCCATGACTCACCTACTACCAGAGAGCCTTTTTTATACAAAGGACAACCTTCTGGACCCTTTGGTTTCCCTGAAACATTCTTCATTTTGTGTTAGATAATGCTGACTCTCGGTCATTGTTCTTTCTGGAAAGGGGCAGTAGGAGTGCCAGTGTTGTCCAGGTGGTCAGTTGCCACCATGCCTCCTCTTATGCAGTGAAGATGCAGCCTGTTGTACCAGCTGGGGAAGGGGTGAGGTGGCCTGAGCTCCTGCCTTCTCCAGGCTGCTGGTTGTTTCATTTGATTCATTTCACTAGTTCAAAAGAGAGAGACAAAAAACAGTTGGGAAACCACAGGAAAGCTTGCAAACTCTTATGAGAAAAAGAATTAAAAGGACATAAAAAGGCCTTGTTTTTGGTTAACCAGAGCCAATGGGGAAAACATAGCAGGGAGAGGCGAGGTGGGGACAGTGGGAGAGATGGCTCCCATTCCCTGTGAACAGCAAGGTGCCCTGGAAGTCCTCAGCATGTGGAGGTCTCCTTTGGGGCTCCCTGGCATGGACCAGCTTTTCCCCCAGGGCTGGTATTTACCTGGACTCTCTGGAGCCGGGGAAGCTCCAAGGAGTGTGGAAGGCTCAGAACGGATAACTCATGTATCCATCGTGCCAAATTGTGTTCCAAGTCCAAAACTAAAAACCTTTTTGTGGGAAGAAGTTAACTGGAACTGCTGAAGTTTCTTTTCATGGATTATTTAAGCAGTACAAGATGTTGTTAATTCTGAGTTTCTTCCATGTTATTCAGGAAAGTATGTCTGATTATGTAAATTAAAAGTTGCTGCTTAAAAATATTTTGCTTGAGAGATTGCAAAGGCAACACAGTAAATGAATTAAGATCAGAGAGTCTTGCTCAAGTGAGAAGATTGCATAAGTAACCACATGTGTTATTGAAAAATACATATTGTTTACAACGTATTCTTACAAGATCCTTAAATATTTCACTTTGAGGTTTGCTTGATACAAAATACTGCTTTTGTTCAAGTTGTCACACAGGCTGGGCTCTAAACTGATTTGCAGCTACATGCAGATTAAACCCTCTATGCTGTCCCACAGCAATTTTGGATTTAATTTGGTTACTTTCTGTCTTTTTAAGAGAAACTAGAGCGTTTTCAAACCAAAAGGCATCGACTGCTTACCTAATTAAAAATGTATCCATCTGCTGGCGTGGTGGCTGACTTGTTATTCAAAGCATGCAGATCTAAGTAGGTTGATTTATTTATGAAGACCTTATGACACTGAGAGATAGGCACTCAAAAACATGTAAAAATAAATGTGGCTGCAGATGGGTAGACACACACAGATCTTTATGGGATTCTAAATAACAGATAGAGGGAACTTGGAAAATGTGCTTTAGAGGGAAGATCCTTTTATGTTTCTTCCACGTGTTTAACATTTAGAGCTCAAAAAAACAAGGCAGCCGGCTAACATGTTGGAGATAACTCCAGTCTAAATATCCTATAGTGCCTTTTAAGTTGCAATGATTGTTTCTGAAAGCTTCCTGTGAGTGATAGACTCTTACGGAGATGCTACATTTTAAGCAATGTTTTATTTAGAGAACATTTTAAAGTGATTTTAATTAAAGGAGAAAAAAATCATTACCACTCACAAACATCATGCATTGGCATCAGGGTAAATGCTGTCTTCTTACATTTAATTTCATTGATGTATTTGTAAATCTCTCCCAAATTAAGTTTCTTACTAACTATGCTCAGGCTTTGGAAACATGGACTCCTAATGGATTTGATCTCAATGCTAAAAATATTGTTGCAATCCTCAGGTAAAGTTTATGCATCAGTTTATGGGCTCTAGGAAATTCCCAGTATAATGAAACCACTGTGGTATTTCCATGTGGGGGTGTGGAGCTGCTAGTGTTAAACCTCACGTCATTACTGGTGCAATTCCACTGGTGTGAGCTGGCTTCTTGAATGGATACAAATGGAGTAACACCCATGTGTTGTATATAGTCCTCTCCAAGAGGCTGAGCGTGTAGGTGGTCTGCAGGGGCCACCTGAGAGGTATGAGGAAAATGGAGAATCATGAGGCTGGGAACAACTTTGTTGTAGCTTTATGGCCTCCATTCCTGTTTACAGCATGGTTTCTAGTGGGTGCTTCTTGGGCTTTCTCCCATCTATGTGCCTGCCAGCACGTTTGCTCATGTTTTGTACATGTTTGCATGTGTGCTCGCGTTCACAGGTAAAGCAAGGCATTTTATCCAGAAGAGACAGAAATCATTCCTTTATAGACCGACTGGTCATGCTGGTATCCTCTTAAACTGAAAACGTCTCGCGCCAAATGATAAAGCAGAAATGTATTTCTGCTGAACTGTGCATTGAAAACTGTGTTCAGCTTCACAAAAAGATATTTCTCTAATCCCAAGGCCAGTTTAAACTGGTTCCCCAGTATATAAATTTTCAGATTCCCTGTGAATCTCTTTTTATTTCCATGTCAAGACAAGAATGTGTGTTTCTTAGTGCCAACAAAATACAGAAAGACGGTTTGTGTGTAGAATTAGCCAAGGAGGATATTAGACTGAGCTGCCTTTTGGTAGGAAGCCATCCTGGCATTTCTTTGGAAAACTCTAGAGTTGTTTGAATAGTCCTTATACTAACAGATGTCACCACCAGGAATCTGTTTTACTTTTACAGTTCTTTATTTGAATATCTTGCTGGCATTTTTGGATATTTTGGAATGGTGGGGGAAACTCAAACAAATCCACATTGTCTTTTACTTTGATCTCTCCCAAAAATATATTTTGATGAAAGTTTCAGATAGTAGTCAAGGGAAGAAAAAACATAAATCTTACTATGTGTGTCCCCTTTGTGCAGAAGGGAGTGGACAAAAAAAATTACCAGTAATCCTTTCCTTTTGTTTCCAACACACTGCAAATGGGTCTTTTCTGTTTTTCTGGTGCTCTGCAAGCCCTTAAAATGGGGGACAAGGGATCGCAATGGGTGAATGCAAATGGTCAGTCACACTTGTCCTTAGAACTGAACCCATTGTTTGAGTAGGGTAAGCAAGTTTTACATGATTTTTAGACCAATTTTAGTCTGTGTTAGAAACTGTGGATGCTGTGGTAATGTGAATAAGGATTTGTAATGGTGCTGGGCAGGGGAGAGATGGCTGAGGGGAAGGGTGGCATTTTTGTGCCTACATAAGTTGTAGTGGTTCCACATTTCTCCCTGAACATAGTATTTTGTGCTGTTTACCTCAGGATACTGCAAGAGAAAATGTTTGGTAAATAGATGTTGTTGGAAATATCAACTGCAAATGTGTTAGGAAAGTCTTATATTTGACTGTCTTAGTAAAGCAATACCAATGAGTCATTTCTAATGGAAACCTTGCCTTAAGGTGGAATTGAGAGAGATGTATTCCTGCTCTTTACTGCCGTTCCAGGCCTGTGTACGAGAAAATACATCTTTATTTTTTTTTCCCCCATCTATAAAGGAATGAGATGGTTACTGCTGAAGGAAAACTCAGACGGGAATGGGACTTGACAAAGAGTGGTTGCAAGGATAACAGAATTGTTTGCTGGTGCCATCAATGTATAGAATTAGAGGAACTAATTGCTATGGCATAAATTAAAAAAATTCTTAGAATGAGGTTTGTGCCCTTGTAATGCAGGAAGTGAGTACCGATGTACACATCTTTTGATCTAATGCTGCAGGGATGCTCAGATCCCTGAGAGTGGATTTGAGATTTGGTTGCGCTAGAAGCTATAGAAGAATATCTCAATACATGGCAGGACCCAGAAGGTGGATATAAATAAAAGAGAAAAAAAAAAACAAAAAAGCAGCAGTGTTGCCCAGCACAAAAGGTACCTTATTCTCTGAACCCTTCCGAGATCAGTGGCAGTTCTGAGAAAAATGATAGCTGCCATTTTTCTGACATAAAAGCAAGGGGTGGGTTTTTTCCATTGTCCTTCTTGCAGGTTTTCGTTTCTGTGCCTACCATTTTGCTTATATGAAGTAAATCCAGATTTTGCAATATTCTGCTGCGAAATCAGTGCAAATACTGAGCTAGAACACAGGCATATGCATATGCTCACTTTTCCCCAATTAGTGGTTCCTCTAAAATAGGGCTATTAATTTCTTAAATAATAAACAAGTGTTCTTTAGTACCTATAACTTCTCTGAAATCAGGACAGGGAAACACAGGCAATGCTTCAGATTCTGAGGTAAGCCTAGAATGATTACGTTAAGACTGGCCAACCTATAGACCACAGATTCCACAGTGTCTTATAGATGTTACAGAATTAAACTGTACATACATCTTCATATTCTTTGCAAGACAGGAAAAACAGGCACTGGATCCCTACAGATCTCTCCAACTTGATATTTATTTAGCGTCCCTGTTTTGAGGTGGGCATTTGAGGTAGTCATCTACATCCCAACTTCAAAAGTTTTGCTGCAGTGCCTGTTCATGGTCACTGAGGAAGGGTGGGCAGAACTTGGAGCACAGCCTTTCTCCCAGATGTAAATTCCCAATCTTTCTCCTGTCCTGTGAGTGTGGCAGTCCTGCCTGCATGCACGGAAAAATAATATGCAAAACTGCTTTCCACTTTTTAGAACAGAAAACAAAGATTTTTATATTTAATTCTAAAGAAAGACAAATAGTCTTTCTATCCCCTAATAGTAAAAAAAAAAAAAAAAAA
>VZTM01040210.1:149735-167365 GCA_013400555.1 Jacana jacana
TCGCAATCCCCCTGCTCCGCCGCCGGTCCTCTCCCGTCTGGCGGGGGTGCAGCGCTCCCGCCAGCGACGTCGGGGCGGCCCCCAGCCGGGAGTGCGGCTCACGAAACCGGTTCTCCCGGGAGCTCCCAGCTGCGCCAAGCCGCAGCCTGTGCTGCGGGACGGTTCGGCGGCGGCTCCGCGCAGGAAGTCCCTGTTCGGCTCTGTCGGGGAGCCCCCTCGAGGTCTCTCGGTGCCCGGCTCCGCTCCCGGCCGGGACTGAGCGAGTCCCTTGAGTAACGATGTTGCCCTGATCGGTAACTGCCAGGCGGCGGAAAAGGCAGTGGTAGCACGCTGGAGTGCCCTGTTCCCGGTCGGTCCGTCTCCCCTGGGAGCGCTCACCCTCTGCTAGAGGCGTCGGGGGGGATTCGCGTTTCGCCCCGATCCCCGCCAGCGGCTCTTAGGAGTGGGGGCGGGTGGGGGGCGACGTGCGGTCCCTCAGATCTAAAACGGAGAGAGTTTCCAATTATTTAAGGTATTGGCGCGGTCGGAAATAACGTTTCAAGTTGAAGGTGGATGCGATCGTGCTCCACACATATGGAAACGCTCAGGTAAACCATTTATTTTAATAATGCCTTTTGGCAGCTGGAATTTAATCTATTTTGCTTGTACCTTTCTGCAGTTACCTTGCTGGATTCCAGATCAGTTCAGGGAGAACTGGGGTGGATAGCAAGCCCGCTGGAAGGAGGGGTAAGTTTTAAACCGCTATCTGATCAAAAGGGTAAAGGGGATGATTAGTAACTTTCAGAGAGTCCTAATGGCTCGATTATTGTTGATTGTGGTGGGGAGGTCAGATTTCTTCCCTGGCTTACCAAGTGAATTACTCTTTGTTGGAGAAACTCTATACTCCCTTTGGATAGTTCCGTCATGGAAGAAGTGGAAACCAAAAGGGCAGAAAAGAGGTTTCAGAATTAGGAGATTGGTTGAGGCATGAGCTTAGATGCCTATTTAAGACTGAAATACCAACCAGAAATGTGATCTGGTGACTGAACTGGCATTCTTGAGTGGAATTATTGTGTATATGGGCCGTCTCGGCTGGGAGATGCTCAGGGCAATTGCTGTTCTATATCTAGATGAAGGAGTAGGGATCAATATACAAGATAGTGTTGTGGGTTTGTTTTGGTTTGGTTTTTTTCCTGGTGTGATGGGACAGTAGTCCTCTTGTAGGCTGTAAACATCATATGTTTTGGTGTCTGAACAAATAAACTGAAGCACTGATTGGGGGTTCTCTTTATGTACTTTTCAAAAAAGAAAAAACAAACAAAACAATTGTAAGAGAAGATTGCTTGAATTCACTGCCCTGTGAAGGTGTTGAGATTTGCATGTCCATTGCTGGGGCTTGGACCCCCTTAGCTTTAGCGAGCTGCAGGCAAGGTATCTCTAGTAATTTAGCTTTATGTTAGTGGATGGGCATCTTGCTTCTCCCTCATCTGTGCCCTGTCCTGCAGGGTGTCCAGTTGTGCCTATGTAGGAAACTTCTGAGAATGTTGGGTGTTAGAGTTGGTGGGATCTGGTGGAGACCACTTCATGTAGTCTCACGTGTTTTTTGTTTTGTTTTTAAGCAATTACAAAGCCTTTTTCTTTCTTAAAGAGACCAATTTAAGAAAAATGCCAGCAGTGCACACTAAATATTAATGTATAACCTCAAATCCTTTTAATATTAAATGAATAAAGCAGCTTACTATAGTTAAGCAGAAGTAACCGAGTGAAACTGACTGAAAAATAAGTGCTGAAAGATCAGGACCGGTGTACAATAGAGCACTGGGTTCTTCAGGAAGCCTACAAACTTCGTTTTTTGTGTGCATTCCCACTCGCAATTAGAAGGAGCAGAGCTAAGGAAACAGCAGTGAGTGGAAGGAATCCGAGGTTGCGCTGGCTGGTGATGCATTATGCATAAGCTCTGAATAACCATAACATGGGAGAATGGGGGATTGTTTTGCTCCCCCATTGTTGTTCTGGGTGAACTTGACTACAGTCCTGGCTTGTGCTCTGCCTGAGCACACTGTGCTGTCCCTGGAACTCGGCCTTTCAAAGAGTGTGGGAGTGATTGGCAGGCCTCTGGCAGCACCAGCAGTGCGCATTCACCGCTGATTGCAGGCAATTGCCCTCTGCTTTTGACAGTGTGGAAAGGTACAGCTCTATCTTGTTGAGAGTCGGGCTTCCTTCTTAATCCTAGACCCTGGAAAGGTCAGTTAATGAGATGAGGCCTTTCATACCACTCTCCAAGGGATAGCTATGCTGTATATTAAAATAGGACCTAAAATACAAGCTTTACTAAGTCAGTAGTAGAATTGATGATCAGAGGACAGCTGTGTATTATTAATGGCAGTTGGATTCCCCCTTTTCCCCTGTGTTTTCCCTGAAAGCAGCATGCAAGCTTGAGAAGGAGAATGTGTGCTCTTTTTGTGGACGTGCCTCATTTCACTAAACCTACATACGTGTGTTCTATTTTTAAGCCAGTAGTGAAAAATTTAAGAGTACATGGTCTGTATCTGAGATACAGTACTTGGAAAGCATTTGTTTTAGCTTCATATGCTGTAGATTGATTTTGAGCATCAGAAATGAACTCCTTTATCTTCCTGGGAAGACTCTGTCCTTCAGTGCTAGCTTACCTTTAAGGGTGTGTACCTTATAGATTATTTTAAAAGGTATTTTTCCTAGATCTATACCACACTTGAGGTGTGAGGGTTCTGTGGATAAGAAGGGCTGGAGGTAAACATAGTCGTTTAGCAGTGACTAGCAGTAATCAAATATATAGTAGCCCTGGAAAAATCAATGGATTGCATTATAAATGTAATTAATGATGTACTCTTGTATTTTGCAGTTGAAAAGCAGGTTTTGTGCCCAGAATGTTTTACTCTGGATCATTAAACTGTGAGAAGAGTTGAATTATAAAAGTTAATTTCAGCTTGAAAGCAAGAAGTTACAGCTTTGACCACATACTTAGTTACAAATCATGTATAGCGGCTGGAAATTTGGGGCTGTGGGTATTTTCAGGTCTGGCAGTAAAACACACTTAGGTTTGTTTTGTGTTTGTGTGTTGATGAAATAAGAAACCCGGCTCTGTTACACTCCTGTGTTTGTCAGGAGGCAGGGGTGTGTTGAGAACCCGCTCTGAAACTTGCGGAGTTTAGTTGCAGTCTGTCCATTGACCTCAGCAGTCTCTATTGAACCCTCTAGCAGCATCCTCCATTGTGTGAGTGTGCTAAAGGAAATCCCGTCAACAAGTATTATTTCCCTCTGCTTCTTCCTTTCTCTTGCACTGCACAATATAGGCAGTGCAGACAGCCTGAAGATAAGCAGAATAGAAAGTGATGGATCATAAAGACAATATTGTAACAGTTAACTAGCGGTGTGGCAGCTGTAAATTAAACAACTCTGTTGTATTGCTAATACTGGGTTACACTTTACATTGATAGATGACTTTTTAAGATGTATTTTTTGTTTTTCTGTGAAAAGGAGTGACATGCTGAGTATTGATCCCCTCCTTCATTTTAATTTGCAGTTATCTCTAGGCAGCAAATAAAATATTATTCTTTCTGCCCCTAGTGACTCATGATGCTAACTACTGTCATTCTATAAACAGATTCAGCTAAACCGGAATCTTTTTAAGTAAAAATCACTTGCATAAGAGCAATCCTTGTGAGAAGAATGCAGGTTATTATACAAGAAGCCCCTTAATGTTAAGAAGGCTTCAGTTTATCAAAGCCGCGGCTTCAGTAGTTCTGAGAAGTACTTCTGGGAAGTCCCTTTTAAAGGCACTACTGTTTTCCAAGGACAATGTTATATGCTTCATTGTATTACATGCAAACCCAGACACTATATCATTATCTAATATATTATTTTTTAAGGAAGGAATTTTCTGCCTCTGAAGTGCTGTGGTTCTGGGTTTTGTGGTTTGTTTGGGTTTGTTTTGTTTGTTTTTGTTTTTGTTTTTTTCTGGAAAGATCTGATCTCTCTCCCTAATGCCCCTACTTCCTCCTCTCTCTCCCAGGAGAGCATGGTGATAAAATTTCTTCTGTCTATACTAATGCAATTTTTTTCCAAAACTGTTGGTTATGCATTCTTTCCTTTTACAAATTCATGATGCTGAACTGGGGTCAGATCTCTTCTTTCCCTACCTTCCTTGGATTGCATGTATTGTTGTTGCTTCGTAACTATGTTCTTTGTTTGGCACTTCTGAAGCAGCCTGAATTTGATTTGAGGGGTGTAAGAGTTGCTACCCTGATCTTTCAGCATTTACCCTCTCTGTTAACCTTTTTGGATTTTTAAGAATATAAATGTAGCTATTTCCTGACTTCTCCTAGGACATGTGACAGTCCTTATTTTCCTACCTTCCTGTGAATAAGAAACTTTTGGATAGCAAAGTTACATCAGTGCTGCTGACAGACTGATGATGATGTCTCCTTACCTGTTCTTCCATCTGGGTTTGGATGGAACCGGTTTGCTGTAGACAGGTATTTTTGCCCACCTCCAAAGCAATGGACACTTGTTGAGTGTGTCCAAAATATTGCTAACCCCAGAAAGCAGTTGGCAGCTAAGAGAAAATAACAAGGGGTGGTTTAAGAGTTTAGAATATGTGGTAGCAATGTCAGAAACGTGGATGTTGCTATCCCTGTCCTGTGCTTTCTGTATGACTAAGTCATACGATCACACTGTTTGGTATTCCCCTGCAGAAGAGGGTCCCATGCATCGCCTGCCTTGTCTGCAACAGGGGAAAACACTGTAGTGTCAGTGCTGTGCCCCAACTCTGAAGCACTGCATGTAGCCCTGTTCTAGGCAGGATCCTGTGGGCTGAACTATAGTTACTTACTGAACATAGTAAGTCAAGAGTGCATTCTTGGGTTGGTTCAGAGAGCCTTTGAAACATGTACTTGCTCCTCAAGGTGTTACTTGATTTGAAGCTTGTTTCTCCTGGACAGGTGGTTCTTCTAATGTCCAAGTAGTTGAGGTCCTGGCTATGGCTTGGTCTGCTGGCTTGGTTGTTGGGTTTTTTGATTCCCTGTAATGGAAAAAATGCAATCTCTGTTAGCTGTGGAAAAGCAGATTGTTTGTTTGTTGTGAAGCTCTGTTCCTTTTTAGTGCTGATGTATTCTTCCTCTTTCCCTCTTTGCAGTGGGAGGAAGTAAGCATTATGGATGAGAAGAACACTCCGATCCGCACCTATCAAGTCTGCAATGTGATGGAGCCCAGTCAGAATAATTGGTTACGAACTGATTGGATTCCCCGTGAAGGGGCTCAAAGGGTATATATTGAAATCAAGTTCACACTAAGAGACTGCAACAGCCTGCCGGGTGTCATGGGAACTTGCAAAGAGACTTTCAACCTTTATTACTATGAGTCAAATAATGATAAGGAACGTTTTATTCGAGAGAGCCAGTTTGCTAAGATCGACACCATTGCTGCTGATGAGAGCTTCACCCAGGTGGACATCGGTGACAGGATCATGAAGCTGAATACAGAGATACGGGATGTAGGACCACTGAGCAAGAAAGGGTTTTACTTGGCTTTTCAGGATGTCGGTGCTTGCATTGCTTTGGTGTCTGTTCGTGTCTTCTATAAGAAGTGCCCATTGACAGTTCGAAACCTGGCACAGTTTCCAGACACCATTACCGGGGCTGATACATCCTCTCTGGTGGAGGTTCGTGGCTCCTGTGTCAACAACTCTGAAGAGAAGGATGTGCCAAAAATGTACTGTGGGGCAGATGGCGAATGGCTGGTGCCCATTGGCAACTGTCTGTGCAATGCTGGCTATGAGGAACGTAATGGTGAATGCCAAGGTAGGATGAGCCATATTGTACTCTTCATTAGGGCTTAGTTGAATGCATAATTGAATC
Organism: Jacana jacana; assembly: GCA_013400555.1. Taxonomy (NCBI): domain Eukaryota; kingdom Metazoa; phylum Chordata; class Aves; order Charadriiformes; family Jacanidae; genus Jacana; species Jacana jacana. Next base: position 155,609 of record VZTM01040210.1, read on the forward strand.
AGAGTAAATGGAGTAAAGCCAGTAATTAGCAGTCCCTATGGGATGCAGGGGGACAGAGGGATTTAATGAAGTCCAATAGCTCCAGGTGGCAAGGCTAAGAATTATATAATGTAAAACAAATGATATTGCCATGACAGGCAGAAGGCAAAAGCCACTTTCTAGCAGGCGCCTAAATTTGAATTGGCTCATGATAGTCACCAAAATGTGGATGACTGCAAAACAGTGTAGTTGAGCAACCGTCCTTTAAAGAGGCAAGTGAATTTTGTTCAGCACAGGAGATGCTAGTAAACTCCCCTTTAGATAATGCAGTGGGGTAAGAACCAGTTGAGGAGGGGGAACAGGAGTTGTAGCTGGATTACTTTTCCCCTTTGGGAAGGGGAAGTCTTTGGTGTTTTACTTGTTGCAAATTTTTAGCACTAAATAACCCTTTGATATTTGACACTGCTGCCTTTGTTAAATATTTTCATTTCTCAGAGGGTCGCTATTGTCAGTTTAATAATAGAGGTGCTAGGATACTCTTAGAAATGCTGAAAGTCTCCACCCCACCCTCCCACACACACCATCCTGTGTGCGGCAGAATTAGGGATTAGAGCTTGTATAGAAGAAAGATTATCCTAAAAAGAAAAAACCTCAAAACCTATGTTTTCATCACCTCCGCTTTCTGGAAAAAGTTGTAAGAGGGAAGGAGAGAAGGGCGTAGCAAAAATTTAGAAGCTGAAGCTAAATATACTTTATTTTAAATGTAAGCATAAATTAAGATCAAATTTAAATGGATTCTTATAGGGGTCAGTGGGTTTAATTTTGCTGTGTGCTGGACTCAAACTCAACTGCATAGTGGATTTGAACCCATGTTTTTGGAAAAAGCTCTTTGTAGCCAGATGGCTGCTTCACATCTTGGTGTGTTTTTCACTAGGTCATTTATTCTTTTTCATCTTGAGACTGAGAACAAGATAGCAGAGCAAGTGACTGACTGCTTTTGTGTATGACTCCTAAGAGAACAGTGTCTTTTGAATGTCCTACTTTATTTCTTTTAAATTACAATTTACAGTCAATATGCAGTTCATGATTATGCATTGAAATTAAACTTTGGCAGGAAAGAAGTGCTAAGTACAAACTTCAGCCTTCGTTTCTAGTGTTTGCTATATGGAAAAAAAACAATGTGTGGCAAGAAAATTATCATGGGCTGTAGAGAGAAAAAGATGAGCAGCACAATGACCGGGTGTTCTGTCTGGGGCAAATGATTGTTTTTTTGGAACCTTATGAGATGGAAACTTGAAAACCTGTGTATGGTTAAACAGTGAACCAGTGGCTGTGGCCCGGATGGGATGCTGCTGGGGAGAGTTGTTGGTGGCTGGGGAGATGTTATTACTTTCTAATTGCTTGATAACTTCTGGGCAAAGCTGCTTGACACCTTTACAGCCTGGGTTGTGAGAAGAGGAAGTGAATGGGGTAAAAAAGGCATCTTGGTTTATTGCACAGAGATTATTACGCCCTCTCCTGAATGTCTGGTGGGTCAGTACTGGGTCACTCTGACACACATCTACCATTTCTCAGTGCCAGTGGCCCAGGTGTGAATGGCTTCTTGCCTAACAAGTCCTGTATTCAAAGGAAATCTTGTGATGTTTTGCCAGTGGGTGGTGATAATAGTGGGATGCTTCTGTTGGCTTATCAGCTTTCAGCTGCACTTGGGGAAGGTTGGGCTTAGGAAACCCAAATGCTCTGTTTCCCAATGAAAAGGAAGATCAGATGATGCCATATTTATCCAAGAGAAACTTTCTGTCTCTTGGGCTTTCTGGAGTGAAGTTAGCCTGTACTAGTCATTTTGAGAGGATTTGAGCCAGCATGCAATTTGAAAGTGCTAAACCCATTTCGTCAGTGGTTATTTGTGGTTTCCTTTTCTCATGTTTGCCATTCTCCAGCCAGAACAGTTTGCTGGGAAGCTCCTCTTTGTGAATTCATGAAGTTTACCAGAACTGTCCAGCTTGCTCTCTGGTTTCCAGTGAGGCTGTTAAAGCAGTTTGGCCTTTGACACTGCTGAATGAGGCTTGCCCCACTCAACTTCATCGTTCAGCAAATGTTCTCCTGGCAGGTTTTTGGAGGGCAGGAGGAAGATGAAGTGAGGAGGATTCCTGTGGTTTTAGTATAGAGGATTGGGAGTGGGGTGAGAGACTTTGAGTTTGGGAAAGGCTGTAAAAGGGTGTTGGGCAGGGACTGGAGCTGGTGAGCAGGTTCCATCTCAATTCTTTTTCAATAGGTTGATTGTGGCAGGACAAATACAAGGAAAGGTCAGAGGTTGTCCCTTTCCTCATCCATCTTCTCCTGTGATCCTAGGGTCAGAGCTAAGATTGATTAAGATCTGGAATGTTTGACAAAAGCTCGGTGGGCAGGAATAGTTTAGGCCAGTGGCTTGGGGCTGTGCACTTGTTGCGAGATCCATGGGAGATGTTGGAGTACCCTGTCCTCTCCTGGGACCTCCCCCTGCCACACAGTGCTGGGACAGACCAGCCTGTGCTTGGGTTACTCTAAAAGCCACTTTAAGATTGCCTAACCTTGTGATTTTTAAAGAATGATTTTCCTTGAGCTGCTTTTGCTTAATTTCTGGTGTGTGTGTGTGGGAAGCATAATGGGAAGCCACTTCACATTTAAAGTGGTTCCTGTAGTGGGAGTTAGTACTCTGACCTTGAACAGGATTTTTTTTAAATTGCGTCGCTGATAGGGAGGTGATGAATATGATGAATATAATGACACAAAAACTATGCTTCCTCTGCCTGCTTTTTTTTTCCAGCCTCACTTTATTGATGGTAACCCATGTATGTATAAATGCAAAAACCCAAGGCAGAAAGGGCAAGGTGCCACATAATTAATCTATATTTACTTGGGAACCTTCACAGGTGTGTCACGGGAGATGTTCCACAAAATTGGTCCTGAGCAGTAGAAATATTAAGCACCAATTATTTGCTTAAAGCTGAATTTGTAGCTCTGAACTTGATGCTAAAATAAACCCCAAGTTGCTGGGGGGCTTTCTTATTACTATTTTTCCCCAAACTTCCTGTGTTAATAGCTATCCATTTAGGAGAGCAGAAATGTAGAATATAGAAATGTAGTTGGTGGAACATGACTAGCCCAACTAATGGCACATCTCAAGGGTAAGATAATTAATGCTTTAGGGCAAAGTTGAGACAAAAACTTTAAACTTTGTTTGTATGTGTCATTGTTATGTAAATTGTTTTGTTACATATTAATGTGGTTTGGGTTTAGCTATGATTGCCTTATGATAAAATGCATATCTTTTTAAATTAAAGGAGGAGGGGGAAAACAAGCAGAAAGGGAGAAAAGACAGATTAAAGAAGCAATAGACTGTAGCCATCTGTGATGGTTTTGATGCTGTGAAATTACAAATCTCAATTTTAGACCTGCCATTTAGTATAAATATGTGAGACAGTTGAGATTTTTACTGTGATATTGTAAAGGTTATGAGAGCCAACAGCTTTGTCTTCATCTACACTTGCTTTTTTGAGTTGTGAATTGGCCAATTGGCAGAAAATCCAGTGTCATTTAAAATATGGCTCAGTCCTGGTTTCATATCATTGTTGTTTTTAGAATTTTCCTTCGAACTTTGATAAGAGCATCCCTAAGAAGTAATAATTCGAATGATAAGATTCTTTTTATCTTGGAGGCTTTGAAGACTGGCTGTGATCATTGAGAGCAGCAGTTCAGTTTACATCAGAAGGGTACAGTCTAATTATATTTTTTTTTTCTGTGATAAGATTTTTGGATGGTGGGTTTTGTAGGGGCGGGGAAGTGAAGTAATTTGTGTGTACTTTCCCACTTTAGTTATAGACAACTTTTTTTTGTAGAATAACGCTGAACAGTCTGGCTGCACAAAAGGGTAATCAGAAGAGTGACTAAGACTGCACAGACTTGAGACTTCAGGAGGATTTTTTTCAGGTTGATTATTTTTGGCAGGGGGAAAAAAATGCACAGACTCAACATGTTATGCTTTAAAAGGAGCTGAGAACATGGAAGCTACCAGGAGGGGTATAGGAGCGATACTGAAACACAGTCTGTCCAACCCAAATTTAGTTGTTCCCTTCTCCGCTTGAAGCAGTGATTTGGTTATGTTATGTTCTCATGTAGCTCAATAGATCTTCCAAGGGTTGTTCCCTCAGATTCTTTTTTTTTCTTAATGACCTGGTACATTTCAAGAATCATTTAAACATTGCAGGTTTTGTACTGCTTTCCTCTTCCCTGACCCTCTCGGAAGTCAAGCTACAGCTGTCAAGTAATTGTCCCTTCATGTATCCCTTGGAAAAAGGCTGGGATTACTTCCTTCTGAATTCCTGACAGCATTTCTGCTGGTACACAAGGTATCAATGAGTCGATCCTGTGTGTTACTGGTAAAAAACATGGTCCTCTGAATCAAAGCTGCTGTGGTGGTGTGAATTCCATGGCAGGTCTGGGTAGACTTTTGTGAGGTGTATAGACAGACCATCTTCTGGTTTTCATGTGTGTGGTTTGTGGTTGGTTTGTTTTTGTTTTTCTTGAAGGCAAACCAAAACTTTCCAGACAACTCATCTTGTGTGTGATGACTTCAGTATTTAGATCTCAGCTGGGTGAGGGTTATTATCTGTCTAATAATATGCTCCACTGAGCTTAGGCTTTATTGCGCTTGTGAGAAGTGATTAAAGAAATGCTCAGCAGTACACTTCAGTCTTTCGAGACTGCCTCAAAAAGCACCCCCAAACTTGTGAGATAAAGATCTTATCTAGTTTCATTCCATTTATGCCACATCCTTTTGATATGTTGTGGGGAGCAGGTGAGGTCACACGGTTTTGTGAATCAGAGACAATTAACACTCCCATGACTAAATGGCCATTTTATGAATATTCAGAGCCTGCTTCACCTCCCTGGGAAGCAAACATGTTGGTTCCCTTCTCTTTCCTCCTGCTGGAGACTAAGGAAGCTCTCTCAGTGAATGGGGATTGGCAGCTGTTGGCCGCTTTGCTTTTTGCATGCAGCAAATTCCTCATTTACATCTTCTGTATACACCCTCATGCAAAGTAGCACACCCATTTCCCCGTTTCACAAAGGAGATAAGAGCTTCCTTTGGAAACGCCAGCCAAAATCTCCTTCTGTTTATGCGGAGCTCAAAGATTTGGATTTTATGCAAATGCATTTGTTTTTTTTGATCTTTGTTGAAGAGATAGTATACTATTTGCACAGTATGCTCGTTGTATCTCAAGGTCTCATCTTGACTGAGTTTTTCCATGATCTCCACAGCCTGGGCAGGCAGACATATGGGACAGTACTACGGTCCAAAAACCTGGCCTTGTTTGTGAAACAGTGGTTGGAGGGTGCAGGGAGCACCATTTCTGGCCCTGCAGGCCCTTGGGAGTCATCTCCTTTAGAGGTCCACCAGTGACCATGAAGCCCTTCTATAGCTACAACCTCAAAAACCTCAAGTGGGAGAACGACTGCCTTGGAAGGTGGGCTGCCCCTGCGCCATAGCTGTGTGTGAGAAGGCACTACGCTTTATGGCATTTTCCATGTGTTGAGTTGACCTGCTCAGCCCTGGTGTGGAGCATGTCACTTCGCTGGCCTGGCAGCAGGGACAGCCTTGGCCCACGGTTATAGTTTGGTGCAAAGGGAAAAGGGGCTGGTAGCACTTGGGTAAACATGCACAAATGAGCTGCTGTCTCTATTTATTGAAAGAAAATAATCTGAGAGAAAAGTTCTGCTTTCTTAAGCCTCATGATTACACAAGAACTCTTACTTTGCTTTATTTTTGGTTTTAGTGGCTTTCTTTTCTTTTTAACTTTTCTTTATTTCAACTTTACTTAAAATTGCCTTTGGCTTGAAATAAAGCTGAGGCTCATTAAATGCTCCCAAAACACAGGCTTGTTCAGAACGGATTTGTTGAAAGGTTTATTGATATAAGTTAGAACACATGCTGCATGAATGTACTGTGTTTCTTTAAAGTACTGGTTTTCATTTTGTGTCTTTATAAATCAGTGGTACAAAATTGGGACCCTGATCATGGTGGGGCTACATCCTATAAGAAACCAGAAGGAAAAACAAGGTTGGGGGGGTGGTTCGTTTTTGTTGGATGTCCAATTAGTGTTTAACTTGAAGGTAATTTCACAGGGGTAGTAAACTGCACAGTGTGAAACCTGGTGGCATAATTAAATGGAGGAAAGGCTCTTTAAAACAACAAATGAACGTGCAAAAAGTTTGCTTTTGTCCTAATAGTCATCCAGGAGGGGAGACCATGCTGTTTAAAGTACAATATGGATGGTCTATTAAGGCTCAAAAAAAGGCTACACTGTACTGTTGGCATGTGCTTTGGCTCGCTTCCTCATGGGAGCCTAGAGAAAACTCAGTTTGCTGGTGGGTTGGGTTTGGATTTTTTTTGATGGATAGGTTTAAATTTCACTAAAGGAATCTGTAAAGATAAGTTCATTTAAACGGACTGAAGGAGATGTGCTGGGAAATAGTCCTTGTATTTGCTGGGGGCCTGATGCAGCAGGACATGGGCCACAAGTTGAGGTTTCAGCAGGCTGGGCAGGAGCAAGAGAGATGCTCTGGCGCTGCAGCGACTGGAGGACAAAGGCAGGAAGATGAGGTAGCTTTCCCAGAGGCACACAGGCTGTCTTTGACTGGGATGAGACCAGAGGAAAGACAAAGTCTAGTGTGCTAGCTCCAAGAAAGCTTTTCTGTCCTTCATGCTTGTCTAAAGGCATCAGTCACCCTTCTCTAATGAGTTGCCAGTCTCAAATGATAAAGCATCATTTGAACTAAGGCAATCGATAACCATTGCTGCTGTTCATGTATCTGAATACTTTGTACAGCCATACTACAAAGCTGCAAAACACTGTCTTAATTACCCAGATAATCCTGTTTGCTTGTATTTTTAAACTATGGAGCGCTGGGTAATTATTCAATTCTTAATAGAAGGCAAATGGCAATGTAAACAATAATTAGGATGTTAGACTAATGCACTTCAAAGCAAATTGGATTTTTTTTTCATACCGTTCAGCATGAAGTCCCATAAAGCTAGCAATTTAGTGACAAGGAAACAACTTCCATTTTGTTCATATTTTCTGGTGTTATCTCTTCATGCCTTTGTTCCTATGAGTAAGTTTGCTCCAATGACACTGCCTGCTCCAGAGCCAGTGCCAGGTTGACAGTCAGCTCCCCACTGCTTGTCTGTGCCCTTCTGTGGCTTCTGAGGGGATTTTTGTCCCCTGGGCCCAGGAATTAGACCTCAACAGCACCCTGAGTTCTCTCATGGATGGGGATGGCTGGTGCTGAGATGCAGCTGGAGCTTGGTTCAGTGGGTCACGGCTGCCCTGGTCCAGAGGAGTAGGCTGACATCAGTGGCTGAGGCTCTCCCATTGTCTGGGATCAGCTTTTCTTGCTTGCTGACCAGTACTGACTTTAGCCTTGGAAACAGATGTACTTGAAGGGGAATTCAAGTTTTTGGCTATTAAGACTTTGAAAACAGGGTAATCTTTGAAAGCTGTGAGTCAGAGCTCTAACTCTGGAGCTATAGCTCCTGGTTCTTGCAACCTGGCTCCAGTTTTAGTAGAAGCATGATGCGAGCCACAAACAGGGATGCAAATGGTTTGATTGATTTCTCTTCTGTCTGCAAATCTTGTGTATATAACTTATTTCAGTACTTCCATGACCATTAATTAAATCCTGTCACTGTATCCATTGGTCAAGTATTTAGCCCGTGGTGGAAGTCTATGTGTGTCAGTAGCAAAGGCATTAGTCAATAATGCTGCTGCTTTCCCAAATATTTTAATAATGCCTCTTATCACACCCAGAGTTTTGTCTGGCCTTTGCCATGAGATCTCAGTGGTCTGCAGGGATTGAACAATCGGCTTTGTTTTCCCATTATCAAGGCTAAGAAAGGCCAAAATGTTATCCAGTCTTGATACTGAATTACAGATATTGAATTAACAAAATGTAGTTTTAACTACATTTTACTTTTCTTCTGAGAAGTGTGTGTGTGTGGGAAATCAGTGGAACACTGATTTTTTGATAGACATTTTTTTTATACTAATACAGGCTATCTCAGTATTAAAGTGTGCATTTAAAGGGTGTGGATTTTCTTATTTTAAATCCCAGAGGCTTCTTGCCAGGCCACATTTTAATAGCATTAATTAACAAGTCTGTCTTTCCATACATCAAACATCTCTGTCTGGGGAGCTGAAGAATACCGACCAGCGCTTCTGTGAACTTGGTGCTTGAATTCATTTGTTTTCAGTTTAAAGTGTTTTCTGCAGTTGAAAAAGACATCCCTGCTTTGAAAACAGTTTCCTTTTGAAGTGTCCAGCCCGGCAATGACTGAAGCAGCCACTGGGCAAATTAGCATGTTAAAAGGACTGGATCAATACCTTCTCCTCGCCTGCCCTCCTCCGGGGCTAAGGCTGAGTCCGGACACCCCTTGCATGGTCTGATCAGCTGCATCCATGCGTTTCAGGGGAGCCATCAATAGCGGCGTGGGTAGCATCAAGCTGAGACAGCTTGATCCAGTGCCCAGGCTCTTTCAAGGATGGCCATTTGAAAATAGATTCAGGGGAACTGACAGCGTTGGGAAGATCAGGCACACCATGTAATTATGGAGAGAATTAGAGGGAAAGTGTAGGGGAGAAATAGGAGATCAATCGTAGGGCACAAGTCGTCTGAACTCCTTCAAATGCTGGAGTATTCAGTTTTGTTGTACTTAACTGGTGTGTGCAAAAGATTTTTGGGCTTTTTCAAGAGACAAGTAAACAAATTAAAAAGAGGGTGTGTGGGTAGACCCTACTGTTTCACAGAAATGCTTGAGGGCAGTGGCTGCTGGATAAGTATAGCAGGAGATGCTTAGATACAGCTGTGTTTGCTGACAAACTGACAAAATGGTTCTGGCTTTCCTGGTGCGTGGTCTGCAGCCCCAGTCCCTGTGTCTTCAAAGCTGCAATGACACCCTCCAGGAGTTCCTGGTGGGATGCTGTCCCCCTGCCCTTGGCTTTCTGGTTGCCAAAGTCCTGCACTCTGGCAAAGGGCCCCAGGGACGATTGGGCAGTGCTCAATGTCAGTGCCCTGGGGAGAGAGGCAGCCCCTCCACCCCTCCTTTGGACTGGGGTGAGCACTGGATGTCCCTCTTGTGTCTATCAAGGTTAAAACAATGAACAAACTATTGCAGCAGTTCAAAATATACTAGAGCTGTTCTGAAATAGGACAATTTCTTGAGTGGCTTATTGTGGCCTCACACACCAGAGGTGCTAGGAGATAGGAAGAGCAAGAGAATTTGGCTTTTTAGTAGCTTTGATGTTTGCATTTTACACATCTGCAACCTCCCCTTAATCTCTCAAGTACTGTAACTCAGTTATTAGGTTGACACATTTTGTGCATTCATAATTATTTCTTGGATTACCTCATTTATTTTGTGGTGATCAGAATTGTCCAGAGTACAGCTAATAAAACAGCTGAAATCAGGACCAGGTCCCTGTGTGCACTACACCTGCTCATTAATCAAGGACTCTGCAGTTAATGAGAGTACTTTCCAGGTAATATTTAATCTCAGAGTAGCAATAGTTACACTTGATGTGAAAGAACTGTTCTTTTTTTTTTTTTTTTTTCCTTGTTGCTGAAGCCATTCCTACAGCATGTTAGAAACTGTCCTCGTGTGCCACTGTTCACAGTTCTGCCAAGCTGACCCAGATTCGGATGGCTTCCAGAAGCCCGTGCAAAGATAAAGTAGTGGATACCATACATGAGGCTGGTCTTGACAATTCGGTGTGTGCTGGGTACATGTGCATGTGTATAGACGTGGCTGATAGTGTACATTTTGTAATGCTTTGAGGTTCAAAGGCCTGTCTGCGTGGGCAGAAAAGTTGAAAGGAATCAACTAAGAGGTGAAGCCAGTGTGTCTAAGTTAAGGTTCATTGCTAATCACCTGTGAGACTCTTTCCACCCTTTTTGGCTGAGTCTACCCATGTGCAGATCCTTCATTCATGTAGTTGATTCACCTTAAAGTTCTTGGTGGCTCTTTGAAGACATGCACTTGGTACCCAGAATTTATGTACTTTGTAACCATGACTTCAACACACCCAATAGTTTGAAAGTGAGCTCAAAGGGCTGTGGGTGCTGTGAAAACACCCATTTATAGCCTTAGGATAGAGAGAGCGCTTGAATTTGTGAGAGAAAGGAGAACAAAATCCACCTACAGTTGCTTGCAGTAGAGCATGGAGTGGCCACAGAAGGGAAAGGAACACTGAGCATGGCTGCAGCATTGCCAAGGAGGGCAGCTGACCAGCTCCAGAAAGGGACAGGCGACCTTGTCCACTGTGAAAGAGCAGCACTGGCTATGATGGAGGCTGAAGGAGATGCACCATGGGTCTGATCAGGCACTGCAGGCATCTGCCCTTGTCTTAACAAGAGCAGAACAGTCCCAAGAACAGTATATGAATTTATGAAGTATCACATCTCCTTCCCATTAGGCTGCCCTGGAAGAGTGGCTGTGCAGAGCTGGTCCTTTTAGCTCAAGATGGACTGTAATCAGGGATGAAAGTTTGAGAAAGGTGTCCTCGCTCTTTTCCTGTTTGCTTGGACACTGGCTTGTTGTTCCATGCAATCAGAGGACCCTTGTAGCTCTAACTTGCAGTGAGTTTTTAGCAGCTGCCAGCTTGCTGTGGAGATACTGGGGAGAAGGAGCTCTGCATCTTTAAAGATCACTATTAACACTTTCTTGTGGTTGTGTGTTTTAGCTCACCTTCTGCAGGGATCATGGTAATTTGACCTCTCTGTACACCTGTATTAAAGCTTGAGTTAAAACTGCCTTGTAGCAGAGCTCAGGAGAGACATTTTTCTGTGGGATTGGTGAGTTCTTTGAGAATGTCAAATGGCTAAGTTAACTCTTGTGCAAACACTGCCTCTTATTTGACTTTGTAGTTTGCCCTTTGAAATACAAACATAATTGTGTCAATCAGCAAGTCTCCCTTCCGGAGTTCTGGTTGACCCTGTGCTAAGAAATGTGACTGTGCAATTATTAAAGGTGAGGCCTTCGTTTTAACAAATGCTGAGTAATTGCTATTTGCTTGTCTCTGCGCCTCTGTCATAAATGATGGTGAACTGCCCTTTGGCCCAGCTAAATAACAAGGAAGTTACTTGTTTGGAAGGAATAACTCTTCAGAAATGTGCAATATGTGAGAAGTATTGTGTCACAGGGACTTGGGGGTAGGGCAATGAAAAAAGTTGCCTGTCTCAGCTTTGAGTGCAAGAACCTTATTTGGGCTTTACAATGCAATTAGGTCAAATATTGTGCCTGTATCACTTGGACAGAGTTAGTAGGGGTTGCCGAAGTCTAGCAGAGTGCAGAATTTTCCCATTAGAAAGCAACCTGGAGCAAATAGGGCCAAGTGATACTCTGGCAACTTCCTTAGTGCCTTTTTTCATGGTAAAAAAAAAACACACCCAAAAACCCAAACAAAAACTCATGCTCTCCACTTCCATAGTCTTGGCAAGTATTGGAAAAAGTCTCTTACTGTTTCCCAGCAGTTTTTCCTCAGTCTGGGGACTTGGATCTGGTTGGTGCCACTGCCCTGGTTGACATCTTCCCTGTATAGAATCAACCACAGGGGTGAGGCCATGGATGACTTTTGCCAAAGAAATAGAAAATCAGACTTCACAAGTGTTTGGAGAATAAGCCCTATATTTTTCCAGATACTTTGTTGCCAGTTGTCTGTTGTTTGGTTGTTGTCGGGGGTT